>CM076574.1:14923600-15509113 GCA_034641835.2 Pinus albicaulis
AGAAGAATCAATATATTGGTCATATGAGCTTTGAAGAACATATTTGTGTTATGATTTTTGGACTGCCTCTTGGATGCTTTTGATGAATGATGAAGGTTTGGTGATGGATTCCATGACATGGTAGAATGGTATAGTGTTTCTTGATATGTTTTTGTCTTCTAGTTTTCATTCATAATACATGCTTCTTGCTGCTATAGATCAGTAAAGATTGATTTTGAGATATGCCCATGGAGGCACCTCAAAATTCCTGAATCTTCATAGCTTGATGTTTTCTTCTTCCTTAGTTATACTAAAGAATTCTTAGCTGCTCTTTAGTAACTTAAGGTATTGTTGCTAGTTTTATTCGTAAGTTCTATGAATGTTAAGTAGGATGTATGGTGTGCCATGCCTACCTATTAGCTTCCCATAGTTCAGTCCATGAAACTATCTCTTGAACTGATTAGTTTATCATCTTGTTGAACCAAGGAGGCCTAGTCCCGATCTAGCCCTTTGCCTAAAACTATGAAAGCTTGTTTGTCCAAGTGCCCAATGACTTAGAGACTGTGTTTAGGCATTCTAGCATAGTTTTGTGAGTTGTTAGTCCTTCTTATGTGTTTTCCCCAAAGTCTGACAGCCATTTCCCAAAGTTAGAGGGTCTTATACTTCTATGTATGGCTGGAATGTTTGATTTCTATGTATTAATTAGCTCATAGTTACATTTAGCATGATTAATGGCTTGCTATAACATGTTTATGTCTGCTATCAACTAGTTACACTTGAAATCCCCCGTCTTTCACAAGCTTGATGTCCATTTACTCCATTCTGCCCAAAGATCCCTTCTACCGTGAATCAAATCGGCCCTACAACAACCTTGCATCATCATCTCATAGCTTCCTTGACCTGTTTGACCCCATAGCCCAATTGATCTGACTTCTTGTTATCCATTTTTATATCTTTGATCAGTTTTATCCCTCACAAACTTAAAAAACCAAAAATAAAAAAACTCACTTCATAACTAGCCTAATATCAGAACACCATAAGCAAACACACCGATATCTTTTACACATATAGAGAGAGCCCTCTCTGAGTCCAGGAAGGCTAGGTCCTTGGGCTCCAAATCTTGGTTTGATGTTACATCGTCATTTGGCTCACCAATCGTCCAAATCACGAGACCCTAACACCTGCTACTTTGACATCCCCCATGCCAAAGTTCTCCTCAAAACTCTTCACCTCTCGAAAATCCAAGAGTGGTGAATCTAAAGACAAGACATCTCTCATCAACTGAAGATCAGGTGGCCTCCCAGGTGAATGCCTCCATATAGTGAGACATCAATGTCAAGAGTAGACTGCTCATATGGTTGGGCAACCTTGCCCCTTCCCTGACTGTGCAAATCAGTCTGCCTCTTTCTTGCATTGGCTCTCTAAAATAGAGAAGGGTGTGTTCTCCTCATCAACTAATGTTGCTCTTCCTCCCTCTCCCCTTCTTCTAGCTGCAATGCTACACAATCATGCTACTCACTAATTGTGCTTGGACCTCTACGTATGAGATCCTGGGGAAATTATTGCAAAGGCACAAGAATCCCTCTTGTTGGAGCATGTGCTCCTTCTTCCTCTGGATGAGGCACTGGATGTGCTCTAGATGTGACAACGTTGTTTCCTTCTTCTCCATCAATGTGTGTAGGCAACATCTCAACAATTGAATCCCTTTGTGAAAAAGTGATCCCCATGCCCTCTTGTCCAAGAATATGAACTGGGAGTTTTCCTTCCGGCAAGGTGTAATGCAAGACATCAGCTCCTCTCATGGTTTTTTGAAATGGAGTTTCATTCATCACATGCAGGGGTTTTGTTTTCTCAAGTTTTCCTTGCTCATGTGTCTTAGGAAGTTTTTCACCAAACCTCTCCATCAACTTATTTATTAATCTTGCATAAGAGGAAGTATTGTCATTATTTAAGGAACAAGATTCAAAAACCCACCATGCATGAGCCTTACCTCTGAAATGCAGCGCTGCAACTCTAATAGCTTCATCTCCAGCAATATGGTGCAGTTACAAGTAGGAGTTTAGCTCCTTCACCCAAGCTCCAACTGAACATGTAGGTGATCCGGAAAAAGTAGATAGAAGAAATCTATCTCCATCCTATTTCTGGCTCTTCTCCATCTGGATCTTGAAAAACTCTTTGAAATCAATATGATCTCTAAACCTCTCAGTTTGAGATTCATATTCTCGCAACAAATCACTAAGATTCATTCTCCTAGGAATTATTCCTCCTCCCATCCATCTTAGGATAGCTCTGGGCATTTGAATGTGCTATGCATCATGGAGTGCAGCTACATGCTCACCATGTGCAAATCTAGATTCAACTCTAGAATCTATCTCCTTTGGAGATCCCATCTCCAATCTCATATTTTTCAGCTCTCCTTGAAAGCTCTTCTTAGATTTTGGAAGAAGCTCTGTGGGCTTGTCTTCCTTTATTTCTACACATACTAAAGCCTTCTAGATTATATCCATCTCTCCTTCTTCTGATAGCACTAGAAATTTCCCCTTCTTAGGAATATCAAAATTCTATTCCAGAGATTGACTACAGGGGCATTTACTGGATATGTCACCTTTGAAAAAAGGATGAGATCCAAAGGCTACCTCACCATCTACAGACTCTGTCTATAGAGTTTCAAATATTCCACCTTTAGGGATTTAGTACTTTGGCTTGAAGCCACAGGCTGAGCCAAAGATCATGCTTTGATACCACTATAATATTCCTTTTTCAGGATTGCTCATAAAACATGCATGAAAAACGCTCTTCCAGCAACATATAAAAAAAATACTAAAATGGAATCTTGGATTCCATAAAATAATAAATATTAAATTTAAATCCAAGAATATAGCTGAAACAAATCAAATTAGGTGGGCTAAACAGAGCTCCCACACTAGTGTAGCCAAAACTAGTGAAAAACCCCAAAACTGCAAAATGCCGAAGCAGCGACTCAAGGGACTGTGTAGTCTAAGAGAGGGTTTACACATAAAATTATCAAATAAAATTATATCTACTCATGTATTTATAAAAAATGCTGAAGAATAGAGATCTAAGCTCCCTTTACAAAATACAAAAGAAACTGGCAAGGGTTTCTTTTCAATCACTCTATATATATAATGTGATGTTCATAAAATGATTGAATAATCACTAAAACACTAAATTACATGAGTGAAATAGGCTGAAATATGTCTGATCTGATGTAGAACCCTCAAGGTCTTCCTCCTATGAAAGGATGAACCTCTCAATCACAAGGAAACTCAGTAATGGAGCCACCAAACCATGCAATAAGCTCTGCCTCCTAAAAAACGCACTCCCTAGCAGAAAAAGTGCTGGGAGGGTGAGAGAAATGTGTGGTCTGATACCACGGATCTGAAATAAGCTTTGGATCTTTCCAAATAGATCTCTTAAGTGAAGGAAACCTTCCTCCAATGAGAAACTAGCTTAGAAACTGGGATTCTAATCCCTTCCACTGCTGCACCCAGCAACACTGAACAATCTCCGGCAAAGCTATGCTGATGAAGATGGTTGAAGCTTGGCCTGAAAAAATGATGTGGAATTATGAATAAAAACTCTTCCAATGAGCTCCTCAAAGGAAAGAGGTGGGATTCCCGCCCGGGAACACCTAGTGTTAAACAACACTGTAGCTTGCTAAGTAGCAAGCAGCAATAATTCTTGGTAGCCAAGAATGAGAATAATCTACAACATCAAGAACAATGCTGCCATCCTCTTCCCTATATCTTAAGTGAGTTTTCTTGCCCTTGGCCCCACTCACTTAGGTTTCTTCTAACCCAAGCTATCTTTCCCTCCAAAATTGTGTTTTCCAACCTAGGATTCCTCCTCCACTAAAACTGTGTTGTTGACTTGGTGAAAGCGGCTTCATTTTGTCTTTGTTCACACATGAAGGTGTTTTATTGAACTAGAAAGAGTGTCTCCTTTCACACTTGGGGTGTTTTCATCCTCCTTAGGAGACTTATGGGCTTTTCTACCCATTTATTTGTTGACTATAGCTGCTCCTAACTCTAATGTTCCATTTACCTTGGAAGCTAAAATTTTGGAACATTACACCTATAAATTAGTCTCTTGACATTACTCCTAATGTTAAAATGTCCTCTTACAAGTTAGAATTTGATTTTTTGAACAATGAATCAGAGTATGAGGCTTTGATATTCGGCTTGAAAATTCTCAAGAAGTTAGGTGCCAAGAAAATTTATGTGTATGGCGACTCCAAATTGGTAATATAACAAGTCAAAGGGGAATACCAGGCCAAGCGTCCTAGGATGCGAGTTTACTAAAATGCATTGTTAGATATCCCCAAAACCTTCACCGAGTATACTTTGTCATTGACCGCAAGGGACAACAATGTTATTGCTGATTCCCTTGCCACTTCGGCTAGCATGTTTAAAATTCCATTACATCCCAATAATAAGTATAAGATAAACGTCAAAAATCACCCTTCCATTCTAGATAATGTTAATTATTGGTAGGTATTTCAAGATGACAAATATATCAGCACCTTCTTGTAGACTGAAGAGGAATTTGTGAATTTACAAATGGATGACCAATTTCCTGAAAATGACGAAGAATTTCATGCAACATAAATGAATGTAATTCAACTGAAAGATAGCTCCATTCTTAGAGGTCTTGTACCTTTTGACCAAGATGATGCTGAACACAACTGACCATGCTACCAAAAAAATTAGGAGTGGAAGATCTTAATCTTGGCACTCATGAAAAGCCCAAGATAGTTAATATTTCAAAATCCTTGAGCCTGGAGATGAAAGGTAAATATGCAGCGCTCATGTCTGAGTTTGTTGATGTTTTTGCATTCAAGACTAATTTATTTTCGAAGACCTTGAACCAATGCCTCGTATTCAACAATATTTTTAGTAAATTCAAATTCTAACCTACAAGCTAGCATGGTTTTCTCACCTTTTTGGCTAATAAGTATGCATCCTGTTCCTGCACCATCATTGAATCATGATCCGTCAAAATAAAGTCTCCAAAACGGTGATTGGACTATAGTTTCATCTTCGAAATTGAAGCATTTAATGGAATCGGTTAGTGTCAAAATATGCATTCTACCATCAGTGATAAAAATCACTCTTTTCATATTCATTTTAGGTGTCCCACTCAGAATTGTTTTTTATCATTCCATTAGGTCATGTAAAAAATTGATTCACTGATGGTAGCCCTAGTCATAAAGTCTCACTCTCCCTCACAAATTATCATTTTCTAGCCCACCTTCATGTCTTCCTGAACATAAAAAAACATTTTGAAAAGATTATTTCACTATGTCTTATGTCAGTCAAAGTCAACCATGGAGTCAGGTCATTCAAGGTCCCATTAGGTAATTAGGTTTCATTGTTCAAAGTCAACCATGGAGTCAGGTCATTCAAGGTCCCATTAGGTCATTAGGTTTCATTGTTCAAAGTCCAAAAATGCACCATTCCATCTCATAATGTCAACAAAATGTCTAAGAGTGATCCCAATAATGTCTCTTTACCATGTAAAGATGATATCCAAGATGGTTTCCAAAGTTGTAATTTGATTTCAAGTGTGAGTTTCATTCCAAGATGTAATTTATTTTTATTCATGCAATTTTATGTCAGTTCAAATGTAATAAGTACTTAGTCTCCCAAGGCTACCAACTCAGATTTCCACATGCCAACACATCAAGTGTCAAATACAAAAAGTGTCTACTTCATCAATTGATCAAATGTGAAAGGGAGTTGTCTTTTTCCAAGGGTGCTTAAGTCATCATTTTCCACAAGCACTAAACCCTAATTTCCTCTCCCACTGAGCTAGGGTTTTATATGGAATCAGAGAAATATGAGCAGATAAGGCACAAGGTAGGTCATTCCAAACTCATAATCATCATATCTCCATAATTTTCCAAGAAATCATTCCAAGAGTCAAGCCATTTGCCACTCATAGGGCTAGTTTTAATTAAAACTATGTTTCTGACTAAAAAGAGATGAATTTGACAAAAGTGAGAGAGGATTTTGTCCATCATAATCCAAGATGAAGAAAATCCTTAATATTATACACAGGTATCATGGTTTTAGATAAATGTCAAACATACAGGTGCCACGGGAGAGTTGTTGTACTTTTGGAGTGACCTTGGGAAAATCAAATTTTCTCATAGCTGGGGTGTCCAAATTACTTTCTTGATGAGTCAAATGATAACTAGACAGAGAGATATTTCAATTGAGCTATCATGATCTCAATTTAAAGTTGAAAAAGGCCTTCAAATGTTTCCAAAAACAGAACTCTGCATTTCCTCACACTCATTCGACACTTTTTGACCAGTCTTGGTAAAATTAACTTTTGACAAGGTAAATCAACTCCAATGAGAAAAAAGATGAATATTTGGAAATTAGACTTGAATGGATTTCCAACGCACTATCCTATGCCCAATTTGGACACTAGGAGGGCCTCCAAAAGTGGCCTTCAATATGGCACTGCGCATAGGAGTCTGGCTTTGCACATAGAGCTCTAGCGCTGTGCATAGAGTGTTTTTTCCAATGAAAATTTATACAACGCTATGCATAGAAAGAGGGCACTACTCACCTGAGTAAGGCACTACACATAGGGCCAAAACCCTCCCAAACTCCTCCAAACACTTTAATATTTCCTCTTCGCCTCCAAAACAAGTAAGTAAACCCTTGTAAATCCCTCTTTCTCCAATTTATGCTTGTGTGTGAGTTTTTTTGTTGGAAAAAATTACAAAGAAACCTTGGTTTTTCCCAAAATTCCTATCCCTCTCACAAACTTCCCAAAACCCTCCTTGTCCCAATTTATTATCCCTAAAACCTACTACATCACCCTATACCTCTAAAGACACTAGACCTACCCCTACATCCTCATCCATAAATCCCTGCACCCTTTTCCATAAAAGCCCTAATTTCTAGGAATATCACTATTTTTCCTAGATTTCCCCCTACCTTTGACCTATAATTTAATTTTCATTTTCATCTCCCTTAATTTTTTCACCTCCCATCACCTCACAAGGTTTCATAACATTTTTCCCCATCTCCCTTAATTTTTGTGGCCCTATCCCTATCCCCTAAAGCCCTCATTTCATCATTTCCTTCCCTGCTCCCATTCCCTTCACTCCTTCACTAACTCTCCCTTTTATTTCCTCTCCCCTAGGGTTTCCAAAGTTCCAAGAAAAATCATGGAGAGAGAGGAAAAATATTATAGGGATGAATAACACAATGATGATGAGTTTAAGGAAGATGAGATTTCACAACAGAGATTGAAATCTAAGTTTTGACCAACAGTTGGCAAAGGAGATTGAAGATAAAAAATAAGTGTGGCTTGAGAGAGTCAACATTCCCTTGGAGAAGTTGTTAATGAAGGCCAATAGAGAAAATCAGATGCTCAGGCACATGGCCCATCACTATCAGACCCGGAACAACATTTGCAATATTAAGGTCAAACAGATGAAGGATGAACTGAAGGAGATCCAGAAGGGAAAGAAAGGAGGTTACAAACTCAAGATACTTGCTGATGCCTCCTTAGCTCAACTTTACATGTGATTGTGGGCCTATGCCACAAAATTTGAACAATTTTGAAAATTTTTGGAATTTTTTCAGTTTTTGGGCAAATTTTGAAAAACACAGAAATTTCTCCTCTATGCGCAGCGCCTTGGCGTTGTGCACTCTTTTGGGGCATAAAATGGAAACATTTAAGACATCATTGGGTTCATAATGATGATGACATGCCCCCTATAATTTATCTAAACATTTGGAGAAAAACTGGTCAGGAAAAAGGGCCAAAAACACCCAAAAAATCACGTTTCTGCCTCTTTTTCAGGTTGCCACTATGCATAGATGCAGTATTGGGAGATTGTAGTTTTGGAGGGTCCAATCAACTCCAAATTAGAAACCAAAAGAAGATCTAGAAATTAGAGAGGACAAGGTTTCTAATGAACAATCATGAGCTCAATTTGGACATCGGGAAGTCCTTCAAAAGTGACCTACAAGAAGGGATATTGTTTCCTCCTTGGCACTGCGCATAAGACAAATTCTGCCTGTTTTTGGAGTTTTCTCTGTTTTTTCACATAATTTTTTAGTTTTAACTCACTAGTTGGGGTTTTCATTGATGTAATTTGTTAGCCCCTTATAAATTCCTTGACAAGCAAGCAAGGGGCTAATTTGTTTTATGAGCCTTCAAGGAATGCATTTATCTTGAAACACATCATCCTTGAAGCCTTCACATGTTCCCTGCCCTTTGATTGTTTCCCTCTGCTGTTCTTGAGTCAATAAGCCTCACTGATGATGAAGAATTGTGCTCCAAAAGGCCTTTATTTTCCCCTTGTACCTCTGCAGAACTCTCCATTTTACCCTTTTTTCCCTTTGGTCAAAGTCCCCCTTTACCCTCCAAGTCCTCCCAAAATCCCCTCTAAACCACACATACACCCCTGGTCTGGTTTAATTTTCCCTTTATTCCCTTATCGTTACCCTCCATTGGCCTTGGAATGCACTAAAAAGGGGCAAAAAACCCACTTTCCACCTTATAATAGGGCCTAGCCCTTTTTCGCCAGCCCCCTTAAACCACTTCCCCATATGCCCTATGCCCAAGACCGAGTGCTTATGGCCTGGTCACTAATCACATCAGAGAATCGGAGCGGAACGTTCAGTTCCTTTGTAAACCATGAAAACTCCGATGCGATAGTGTTATCGCTCCATCGGTCTTGCTGCGATCTCCACTGTTGATCTATCATTTTGATTAGACGGCCTAGCGCTAATCATACTCCCGCCCCAATCGCAATCGCAACATCACCATGTCACTCTTTGTTCCACTCTGATTGTGATTCTTCGATTCAATCTCTGATGTAGATACGTCATCCGGATCGGACAGCTGGCGCTCCATTGCATCGCGCCAGTCGGATCGCATCCCCTCCTCTGCATTCACCAATTGCGATCCGCCGATCCCATCCCAGTCATCCGTTTAACCCACGATCTGACGGCCCTCACTCTCTCGCTCCAATTGCAATCAAATTTCTCAATTGTTGCCACTTTCCACCCTTTGCGATTGCGATCCGCCGATCCAATCTTGACCGTCCGTTAGTCCAAGATCCAACGGTCACAAACTAATCGCACCATCATTCAATAGGACTGTCGACCCTCCCATTTATTCTCTCTAATTAGATCATAGCCGTTGATCTCCTCCTGAGATCCGATGGTCCTAAGTGAATCGCCCTCCACCCATGCTGGGTCCCACCACACACGATCATTTTCATTGCATTTTCGTTCATTTCTTTGCATTTCCGCCTATGTCCAAAATTTTCCAATTTACATTAAAGTTTAATGTTTTGCATTCATTCCGCCCGACTTCATAAACCGTCCCACTATTTAATCTCCACCATCAATCTATGCCAACATACCATGATCAAATGGTCCACGCGAATTTTTCCACCAAACCCTATTAGTCGCTATGTGCACCATATCACTGCATTATTCACCATCGTTTTATCTAAAAACACCATTTTATCACCGTCATGCTATCATTCTCTCCGTCCTCCATAGCCATCCTCCCCTATGCATGGATTTCATAACAGAGTTGCGTGTTTTTGCAGGGTACGAGCGGCGGTTAACTGCCATGATTCACAAACTCTGTACAGTTACAGAGAAACAGAAAGGACCATTTTCAAGAGCCGAACTCACGAAGAAAGGTCCGAGAAGACGTATGACAGGGCTCACATTAAAGGAATAGATTTTTAAACTTTGTAAAATCTTCCCCAGAGCCATTAAAGCATAGATCTCACTGACAGAGACAGTATGGGAGCAGCAGAGAGTTCAAGGCACGTAATAGAAGATTTTGAGCCTTTTTCAGGGATTTAGAAGGCAAAGGTACCAGTTCAAAGACATCATGGATCTCATGGAAGACCCAACGCGCAGAAAACAATACTATCAGGGTAGCTACATCAGCAGAACGTTCCTACTTGGGACAGGACAAAGCGCCCATATTGTACCCTTATTTACTGTGTTCCTTAGAAGATTTCCACCCTGACGGAATAGTCTGATGCTACCAGAGCATTTGTTATGCAGCATGGCAGACCTCAAAGTCATTTATCTATCTTGTTTGTTTATTCACCATAAGTAGTATAGAGTACTGCAGCCAGAGTGCATCAGAGCCATACCAGAGTAAATGGAAGCCTGAAGATGATCATTCATTCACCAAAAGAGTGCCAGAGATAAATGCACAGGATTTAAAACAGAATGGGCTTCCACCCTCTTCCTATTCTAAGTTTCAATGCTCCATTTAGTTTTTCACCTACCTCCTCTGCTCATCTTTCAGCTATAAAATTCAAGAAGAAACTCATTGTAAGGTTGTTGATTGATTATTAGAGAATTGCAAGTTGTTTCCTTCGAGACATGTTCTCTGTGTAAAGTTATAAGATAGGCTGAGGAAGATGTATTCAGACTGAACTTTCAAGCTGTTGGAAATGTTGTACTTGACTGGTGTTGCTATTAATATGACAAGCACATTTCTTTGGATCCTGATTTAAAGCAGCTGGTGATGTTTTTCTATCTCTGTGTTTATTTCATTTCATTACATTTCTAGTGGCTTGCATTAGAAATTTGGCATAGGATTTACCCTTGTTAGGTACCCTATGTTTCTGCTCTCCTTGCCTTTAATTTTTTCTACTAAATGTGTTATCTAAGGATTGATTTCAGTTAATTTAACCAGTGTAGTGGATGTCATTTCCTGCTAGCTGATGTATGAATTAAATGAAGTTGTTCTTAGATGTTCTTTTTAGGATTTAATTGAATGAATTGGGAACACTAGGAGGTCTAGAACTCTGACTCTATCTCACTAGGATCCTTTTCAATTAATTGAACCTATCTAAGATCCCTCAAGCTGGAGGCTGAAGCATTGAGAGTTCAAAGTCTCTCTCTGATCTCAGGTCTTTAGCTTCGTGTTCTAAACCTTTATTGTTGCCTTCTCTCTTGCCATTGCATGCCACTCGATCATCTTAAGATCCAATGCTTTAGATGACTAGCCCAAATGAAAGCCTGCATATCGAATAGCAAGTAAACCCTTTCCTGACTCCATTGCCCAATGGTCTTGAATGTTCCTTGGAGTATTTCTCCTTTGCCTAAAATCCTCTTTGCTCACCCTTGTCTTATATTGAACCCTTCTTTCGTAATTCCCAGCAACCAAACATACAATCGAAAAAACAACCTGAGCCCTATAACTAGCCTAATATCTTAACATTGAGCTTCAAAGACATAAAACCTTTGTTTATATAGAGAGATCCCTCTCTAGACCCAGGAGGGCTAGATCCTGAGGTCTGAAAGTGGTTTGATGTTGTCTCATCTTTTGGTATTGCCAACCTTTCCAAAACATGGGAACCCCAACATAATGGCGACTCCACTGGGGAAATTCTGAGTATTTTCCATCCTACGACATTACAAGAGCCTCAGAAAACCTAGAAACTCTGGTCAGGTTGGTAGTGAAACACTTCCATTTGCATCCCAACTTCTCTACCATTTGTTGTGTTTCTCCCACACTCTTAGACAAAGTCTAGAAAGGGCTAGGTAGCCTCCAGATCTCACACTCTTTAGAGGTGAAATATCTGGTAAAAGCCCTCCCAGTCAATCTCTGGTTAGATTTTGCTATGTTTTAAAAATATCCTTGAAGAATGACATCTCATAAGCACTATGGTGGACAATGTACCCTCCAGAAGCATCCTAAACATTCCACCTAGAGACTCCACAGCTCTTTAAAGATCAAAGACTCCACTAGTGATCAGTAGGCCTGCTGATTATCTTGGCTTCACATAAGACTCTGCTTGAAGACCAGCCTCTAAAACAACATCAACCACAATAAAGGTAACAAGTAGGGTTAAGTTGCCTTGTTGGAGAACAACATTTTGGCTTTCAGAACCATTCACACAAGAGCTTATCCTAACTTAAACCCACCTGTAATAGTTGACAACCCTAAGAGCATCCTCAAGAGATCTCCTACACCTAAAAGACCAACTATTTCCAGCCACATCCATAGAGCTAACTCTACTCCAGAAGACTTTACAGCTCTATCAGACCCATTTTTTGACCTAGACCTACCAAACAGACTACCAAGAACTAGGTCATTCAGTGTTCCAGACCAGCCGAACCTCGAGCTTCCCGATTCGCCATCTCACAGTGGTAAACACATTAGGGACAGAGAGACCCCTCCACCTACACCCCCTGAAATTCACTTCCTTCAAAACTTGGGGCTCTGCCACCCTAAATCTGCTCAACAGTCTTCTGCTGGTCATAATATCCCTACCATCCATATACCAGCTGCTCAGGTTAACCCTCTACCTCCCTAGAACATCATCATGGAATCCTGGTATGCACCTCTGGTACCTCTACCCAATGATTATCAATCAAAGATCCCACATTTCACTGCCAAAGAGTCTACCACGGCCCAGCACCATGTAGATAGGATGAAGGACTCTTTTGACTACATGGAAATAGATGATGATATAGTCAAAATGAGAATCTTTTCCCAGAGCTTAGAAGGTGAGGTGAAGAAATGGTTCAAAATCCTACCTCCTAATAGTATCCAAGACCTCCCTGCTTTATATCAGACCTTCATAAACAAATGGGAAGTCAAGGCCAATCCTCGCCAAATCCTAGCAGAATACATGAACCTTAAAAGAAACGTAGGAGAGAGTGTCCATGATTACTCAATGAGATTTAACATCATTTACAATGCTCTTCCTCCACATATGAAACCTCCCCAAGGTATGGCTCTAGTGAAATACCCTGAAGGCTTTGATGCTGACATGGCCTACCAGCTTAGGGAGAGAGATTACAACACGTTAGAAGACATGAAAAAAGGAACAGTGAGTGTAGAGGCTAGTCTGATTGAGAAAAGAGAAAGATTGAGGACTGAGAAAAGGGTAACATATAGATATGAAATGACTTTAAGATTCTACTAATGAGTGCTTACAACACCATAGAAATTACTGTCATAATGAAATCTGCTAGAAGAAAAGCCCTTATACAATTTCTATATTTCCACAGTAGAAGCAAGAATCTTGCTATCTCTCATGATCTATTTCTATGGTCAAATCCTTTGCTATGGTTGTCTTGTTCTGCTAAACGTGGAGCTATCTTAGCTTTGGCTCTAGTTCTCATTTAGGATCGTGGATATCTGATCTTGCTGTGGCTTTGACTATACAAACTTGTTCAATAGGAAAATGTTGACTTTGCTATATATAGGAGCTTCAATGGGTGCTCTCAAACACTTTTTTGGGAAGCTTTGTTTTGTCTTTGATTCAAGGAAAAACTATGTTGGCCTTGGTTTTTTAGTCCTTGGAACTTAGTTCTCTCGTATTTTCCATCCTATCCCCAGTTTGCTACCAAGAAAGACATAACTTCACGATATCAAAATTGACTATTTTTGGCCATTTATCTTTAGTAATGGTACAACTTTAATTTGGTGCATTCGTATAGTATCTGAAGAGAACTCTCAAGCTGTTATTCAGTATTTTAGCATAAATACTACATTTAACTGCCATGCCTAATATTTATATCAACCATAAGCATTCCTAAGGTAGTTCCACATTTCTGAAGCAGAAGGAATGCTTCTGACAACTTCTTATCATAGTGGTACAATTCTGTTCACAGTTTATCTTTTATAAACCTCAAATTTTCCAAACATAGTAGAGACTACAATTTTCATCTCAAATTTTTGACAAATCTGTTTAGTATTCTACAGAAAATGCATTAAGAATAAAAAAAGCCCACAATTTGTAAAAAGGCCACAATTTTGTAAAAATCTCACAATTTTGTAAAAAGCCCACAATTTGTAAAAAGCCCACAATTTTGTAAAAAGCCCACATTTTATTAAAAATATAAACAATTTGTAAAATGCCCACAATTTTGTAAAAATCCCACAAATTGTAAAAAGCCCACAATTTGTAAAAAGCCCACAATTTTGTAAAAAGCCCACATTTTGTATAAAGCTCACAATTTGTAAAATGCCCACTTTTATTTTATTTTTTCTTATATATTGAGCTCCCATTGAGTTCAACAAGTATTGGGTTTTCTACACCATTGAGAGAGATTTATTATTTTCTTTATAGGATAATTTGCATCAATGGAAGAAAACATTGGAGCTGGAAAAAAAATTCAAAAGGGTGAAAGGGGTGATGGCAAAGTTTATTGCCCTTGTAAAAAATGTTGTATGAGAAATAATGTTAGACTTTTAATAGCAACAACAACAGTGAATTGTAGGAAATATGGGCACATTGATGGTGGATCGAATGACTATCGTCCCGTGGTAGTTAATTATCTATCCTCATTTTTATTATATCGTAAAATTTTATATTATTTTAATATTTTTTATATGCGCACTAATGTTTAATTATTAATGTTTGTAATTTTCATAAAGGCACAGTTGCCCCCAAATTTTTGTATATGATCAACCAGTTTCCACAGCTAAATAGCAGTAGATTAGATGATGTTGCACCAATACAAGAGAATATTGTAGCAAATATTAGTATTGGAAATGATTTTGTACAAGGTGAAGAACATGAAGCGAATGATGAAGGTAATTTTAATGACCCCATGGAGGTAGATCATGATGACAGTAATGAGATAGTTCACATTGATGATGGGACAAATCAAATGCTCCAAGACTTGTATGGTGAGTCAGATGATGATGGTGGAGATAGCAGTGACGCTATTTATGATGTACCTCTCATTGAAAGGTCAAGTGAATGAATTTTTGAACACTCAAATGCAACTCTTCTCTCTACTACATTGTTGCTGGTGAACTTAAAGGTTATGAATAATTTGTCAAACATATGTATGACACAAATCCTAAGGTATGCAATATGTATATATGATCACATATATGTAAATGTTGATTATTTTCCATTTTTTTGGTTGTAATAAATGTGTAAAATAATAACTTATATATATATATATATATATATATATATATATGTATGCATGTATGTATGTATGTGTGTATGTATGTATGTATGTATGTATGTATGTATGTATAAGTTATTATTTTACACATTTATTACAACCAAAAAAATGGAAAATAATCAACATTTACATATATGTGATCATATATACATATTGCATACCTTGGGAGTTGTGTCATACATCTGTTCGAAAAATTATTCATAACCTTTAAGTTCACCAGCTCTCTGCTATTGTTGCTGGTGAGCTTAAAGGTTATGAATAATTTGCCGAATAGATGTATGACACAACTCCTAAGGTATGAAATATTTATATATGATCACATATATGTAAATGTTGATTATTTTCCCTTTTTTTAGTTGTAATAAATGTGTAAAATAATAACTTATATATATCTTATATATAAGTTATTATTTTACACATTTATTACAACTAAAAAAAGGGAAAATAATCAACATTTACATATATGTGATCATATATACATATTTCATACCGTAGGAGTTGTGTCATACATCTATTCGACAAATTATTCATAACCTTTAAGTTCACCAGCTCTCTGCTATTGTTGCTGGTGAACTTAAAGGTTATGAATAATTTGTCGAACAGATGTATGACACAACTCCTAAGGTATGAAATATGTATATATGATCACATATATGTAAATGTTGATTATTTTCCCTTTTTTTAGTTGTAATAAATGTGTAAAATAATAACTTATATATATATATATATATATCATAGTTATCAAAATAGGCCGGTCAGGACGACTGCCGGTTGGAACTGGCCTTGCAACCCGGTCAATAGCCTATTCTCACCTATTTTGGCCGGTTAACCGGACCTAACCGGTCGGTTAATTAAGTAACCGACCAGTTTATGCATAAACCGGCCAGTTCCGTACTTAATCGGCCGGTTAGGTGCTCCTCCATGAGTTGCAAATTCCTCAGTGTCTCCTCCATGAGCTGCAAATTCCTCTATTATACTAGCAACAAACTTGTCTAATAACTCATACTCAACACCTTATAGTAGCAACAATACACATGATGACTGATAAATACAAGGATGGCTAGCATAAAATCCCTGGCAGCATGCAACTCATCAAGTGTACTTGATGACAATTTCTGTTCTCAAAACAATCAGCAGCAACCTTATTTCACACTCAGCTAGGAACTGTCAGACCCTCTCTCTCTGCTCACACATAGTAGCAACATAAATACAAAACCTTTCACATAGCATACAAGCAATTTGATCATGGCATCAAGACTGATGCAAATGGTCTGGCGCCACTCAAGGGACAACAACATACAACCTAATGAAAATGTGACTGGCAATAATAAATTGACCACTAGAAAATTCCCGCTTGGAAATGCACTAAACTGGCCACTGAGTTTTCTGGGTTTTAATGAATCTTTTCAGTGATAAATTTCATCAAACACATTGTGAGCAGACTGCTGAAGTTGTAATTCTCTCTCAACTTGTTACAAATAGCACTAATAGTGGGTTTCATAAACCAATTTAATACCTCTAAGTGTTGTAGATGTTTTTCTAGAAATTTATTGCCAAGCAAACATAGATAATGAAGAATACAAGATCTTCAAAATGCTGGTCTGATATATATATATATATATATATATATATATACTGAACCCAGAATTGTCTTTAAGGCTGATACAATGAATTGACAACAGATCTGAGCAGGGACAGATTGTATATTATAATATTAACTCAGCAATAAAACACAGTGAATAATATAAGAGAAACTTGATACATTACTTCAACAAGTTTGCTTATGTATTTTTTGATGATATGTATTGCATTTGGTGCCATTTTGATATATTCACATTTGCATGGTATATAAATGAGCAAACTTTTCATATTTTGTCTCTATTGGCTTGGAATCATGGTTGCAAATCTTAAAAATAGTTTTTATTTATTTATTTATTTTTCATTTTATTAAAAAATAATTATTTAATGTATTTTTTTTAAAACCGGTTCATTGAGATCTGACCGCTACCGGTTAGACCGGTTCCGGTTCGAAACCCGGTTCATTAGCTCCACCGGTCCGGTCACCGGTTCCGGTTTTAATAACTATGATATATATATATATATATATATATATATATATATATATATATATGATTAATAATCTTTACAAGACACTACTTTTTGTTTATGTTGTAGATTGTTGGGTGAATATTTGTTACCATCGCCAGATACTTTACCTCGAACATATCGAGATCTACATGCTATTATGAAACACTTTTGGAATGGAATATAACACTATAGATGCATGTCCTAAATATTATATTGTATATTACAGAGAACATGCGTTGAAAACAGAATGTCCGAAATGTGGTACCAGTAGATATCGAACAGATCAACTAACCAAAAAGGTGCCTCAAAAGGTTCTTCGTCATATTCCCATAATTCCACGTTTGCAGCGAATGTTTAGGTGTAAAAACATAACACAGTTTATGGATTACCATTCAAAGAATAGAAGTGGAGATGGTGTTCTTTGAATTCCTGCAGATGGTTCTGAATTTAGAGAAATCGAGGAAAAATATGTAGATTTTAAAAATGAACCTCGTAATGTCAGGCTTTCATTGGCAGCTGGTGGTGTTAATCCATTCAGAGAGCTTAGATCTACTTACTTAGTGTTAGTATGGATTTTTTGTCGAAGTGTACGAAAAAGACCCACTTTAGCTACGCATAACTAATAGCCCTAACAACAATAATGGCTGCAAAACATCTTCAGATCTGAAATTAGTAGTTAAAGTACAGCAACAAACATATCTATAAATGGAAAGACATTAAGCAGTAAAGTAAAGAGTTTGCTCCATGCATCCAACAGAAAAGACAAGAACACGATTTTTGAATGAATTTTTATATTACAGGGCACCTGGGAGGAAACAAGAAGGTGTATCCAGATCTCCTCAATGGGATGGGTTCTTTGTAGTCCTCGGCACTTCAGATCTAAGCTTTTTCTCTCTTGTAGATGTAGAAAACCCAATGTAGAAGGTAGAGCTCAATGGGAGAAAAATGGCAGAAAAATGAGACCAAGTGTGTAGATCCAGAGTGATCTAGTATGCAACAAAAGGTGAAGAATGAAGGGGAAAACCCTCCTATTTATAACAAAATATTGGGTCATTCTAGATCTTGGTGCATGATTAAAATAATGTTAATCAAGTCTAGATCCACCTCTATGGAATATTTTATTATTATTTGTTGGAGGGAAAGGGTGTTTGACTTGGGTCAAATCCCTTGATTAGTGAGGAATAAATAAATAAATGATTTATTTATCCTTTTAAGGAAGTGGTTGGGATATAATCAAATAAATAATGATTTATTTAATCAATAGTGGTTGATTTGGTCATATTTAACAAGGAATATTATTTAAATAATTATTCCTAGAAAATAATAAGATAACTATGGGTGTATCTCATTAATTTCTTTGTTTTTGGGTTAAACATGATTGGGAATAATAATTAAATTATGGTTTAATTAATTATTCCTTTTGGGGCTTCCTAATTAACATAGTGAAAGCAGTTTTACTAGGGGTAAAACTGGTCTTACATGGTGTACTTGGGTCCATCTAATGATGAAAGGTTAGATGACCAAAAAATGGTGTAACAGATTTCCCCCCAACGTGCGAGTGTCAGGAGCAAATCGTATGACCAAAGTACGTTGTAAGAATACGATCACTAGACAACAAAAAGACAACAAAAGGGTATGTCAGAGAGAGAAATATGAGGTAGATAGTGTGCTGAAGGACTAGACCCTGGGGAGACGAGACTCGCAGGTGCAACAAGTCTCTGTTATGAGAGGGTACCTGTGCTGAAGGCGGCGGGGGAGGCATACCTATGCCCGCCGTGACAAAGTACAAAAGAATAGTGCGTCCAGTGAACAAGGGACCGAACCATAGAGTACAGCTGGCATAATCAAGAGCCAGATAAAAATACAATGAATAGTCTCACATACATGCTGTGCCTGGGATAACAGCCAGGACTAGTACAATATCATCTGAGTACATGAGATAAATACAACCCAAATGCCCCTGTAAATGGGGAAGGGCTCACAAAATCTGACTGATACATGCAAATCATAGAGGTGCTGCAAGTGGCTAAAGCCAACATCATCAAAATCTGGAGCGGCATCAAAGGCTGCAATGAAGAGGTCATCCGGGCATGTGGGGGGCTACCTGCAGGGCCACCCCCTCATGAGGGCTGAGACATCTCACACACGCCCGGGAATCATCAAGAGCTGCTGCTGGGTCACTGGACTGTCCGGTATACGAATCTCGATCATGCTGAAAGGAGCTGGAGAAGCAATCAAGTCAAAGGGAAGTGAGAGATCCCCCTGCCTGATCCGAGGCACCGAACAAAAGTGGAAGCTGGAACCAAGGTACACCGCCCTCTAGACCTTGCTTCTGGAATAAATGTGCTGATGTTGACAGAAGGAGGTCCGCCGTAGGTGAGGCAATGAGAGATCCTCAACTAAGGCACGAGAGAAGAACAAGAGAGCGACGGACAGACTGACACTAATGATGATGGCGGAAACGGGAAGGATGGAGTGGCGAATGGACGACTTCCCTTGTTAGAGCATAAAGGGCATGAATGACATGGCAGCGACTGACATAATATCGAAAGGGACAGGGGACAGTGGGGCTGAAGGTCATGAGATGCGACACAAGAGAGGAACCAAGAAAAAAAAGGATGGAGGGCTATAGTGGGGTGTGAAAGGACGCAGGATAGACTCCATGAATGCAATGATGACTCGACTTGGATGCTCTAAACAAGGGTGACTGTATAGTGCTGCCACACAGTAAAGGCCCCAATGGGGGGTCATAGAAGCATGAGTACAAGGTGGGCACTCATGACGAAAATCAACACGAACATGGACAAGTAAGGGGACGATATGGTGCCCCAAGTACAAGTGTCGTAAGTGAGGAAATTCGATTTGAAGGAGCGGTGAAGTGACCCTTCGTGGACAAAATGTGTCCAGGTGAAGTATCAAATCACCAAAAACTAATTAAAACCCATTTGAGAGCTCGGTGAGATCTATCCAGCGGTGTTGACGGTTCATCGAACGGGGCTACGGTGTGGTCGTAGCAGTCAAAAGAATAAACAGGGGTTCTCTTTTAATGAGGCAGTTTTCCCTCCAAAATCATTCATTTGCTATTGTTGCTGTGGTGAATGTGGAGAGGAGAGAAGGCCCTAAATCTTGCGGCGAACGTAGCGGACAAACCGACCGTTGGATTCGAGATCTGTCAGTTGGAGGTAAGAGGCCTAACCTTGCTCTTGCACTTTGATGGATTAGATTTGCAGTTTAGGGCCCAACACCCCAGAAACAGCCCCTCCTTTATCTCTACGGCCGGGTCGCACTTTTTGGGGCAAAAAGTGCAACCCAGGACGCATGTATTAGGGCAAAAAGTGCGACCTGGTCCAGAAAATGGCAGAAAACTGCGACCTGGGAGATGAGGGGGGTTTGGTGCTATTTTATGGCTGGGAGTTGGGTTTTGGTGAAGTAGGAAAAATGAAAAAACAGATGCTGGCTATCTAAAAGAAAATAAAACATGCATTTCAGAGGGGAAATGCTAAGGGTAATATTTCTTAAGATAGAGTGCATTGCGAGGGTTAGGAAGGGGATGGCCTTCGAAATCCTCTAAGAGGTATGCCTCTTTTGCCAAGATCCTTACAAATGATGTAAGGGCCTAGCCATAATGAGTCAAACTTCCCATGACCTAGGACATCATGGGCCTGGTCATATACTAGAACAAGGTCGCCTTCGCGAAAAGTGCGAGGCTGGACTTTTCGGTCATACTAAGCTTTGGTGCGTTTTTTGGCCGCTTCCATGGTTTGCAAGGCAACACGGCGGTATTCGGAGGCACGCTCAAGCATGATAAGTCGTTGTTCTAGCGGTGGGGTGTCAGGGAGAAGTTCAACGGCTAGTTGTAGAGAAGGAATTTCCCCCTCGATTGTTAAGACAACCTCCTCTCCAAAAACGAGGTGAGGAGGGTTACGGTTGGGGGGCAGAGGTGCCCCCAAGCATGATGTGGTCATGCCAAAATGTATTTAGAAAAATGGGAATCTAAACACATTTTAATGATGTGGTGTGCCATTTGTTTGGGTTATGGTTATGCAGTTTGAGAAAGGAAATGGAGGATTACCAATCTCTTTTGGTACTGCATATAGGGATCAAATGGACTTTAAGTTTCCGAATTGGCATACCTGGTGTCACTATCCCAAAAGGAGGATTTGGAGATAATGAACTGATGCTCGCGTAGAAAAGCTATAGGTTGGTCAACAATAATGTCTAAGAGACTGGGTTGCTGATGTAAGATGAGGGAACGATAAGGGGTATCGTCCCGAGAGTGATCTGAAGTGATATGGGACTCTAGAGGTTCTTGTAAATGTGGAAGAATACTGGGTCTAGAGTCAACACGACCAGATATACTAGGAGAGTGGTGGAGAATGGCTTCTCTTGGTCTCTCAAATGTGGGTGCCCCCTTACCCAAACATTGGGTTTCGATGTAATGGCCACAAGGTGGATGTGGTGTGAACGCATGGGTTCGATGTAAGGGGGAATAGATGAAGTCAGGGGTGGAAATTTCTTCCATAATGTCGTCATCGTGATAGAAGATGGGGTGACTGGCGGAAGAAGAACCACCTGTCGTGGTGAAGCGGTCTGAATCATCATCATGAGAAGAGAGGTTCACATGCGCATCGTCACAAGGGGTGACCGAAGAGTAAGTAGATAAAGGATCTACCGATGTTGAGCCCAAGATGATCGCTGAAGAAAGGTCAAGCGAAACAACAGGGGAGGATTCAGATGGAATGGTCCCCGAGGGTCTCATGGATGATGATAGGTAGAAAATGTTGGACGAAGGCTCCGTCATCTCGACATCGGGAGGGGGAATGTCAATGGGAGCAGTCATATCTGGTAGTTCTGCTGAAGCAGAATGCGCAAATATGGGAGAGGTGTACTCATTGCGCTTGGCCTCGAATTGGTGGACCGCGGCAATAGAGGTGCGGAAGTCCTCGAGGCGGGGACAAATATGGGTGTGATGGCCATGGAGATCACACAAAGCACGGGGGTGGTTGGTGTGAATAGTCTTGGGTTTCTTGGCCACGGTTGTGGAAGGAACAGAGGCTTCTGGGACTGCGGACTCAAGGAACGTGACATTAACCATGGGTTTTAGATGAAGTAATTCAGGACAGGTATGGGAGGCGTGACCGACAACATCACACAAAGCACCCTGGATGGTATGCTTTGGAGGCTGAGGAGGAGCAGGGTTTGTTAGGGCAGCCTTGTCCTTTGATGCCCCCTTGCGAGCTTTGCCCTTCTTACCCGAAGCGGTCGCAACAGGAGGTGGTTCCTGTTGAAGTGACTGAGGCACTGATGCAATGGGAGAAGCCATGGGGACCGGTTGAACCGGGGTCAAAGCGATATAAGGTTTGGGTTGACCAGGCAAGGTGGGGGCTGGAGGATCAAGGTACCAAACAGGAATCCCAAGTGTCAAGTTAGGAAGAGAGAGGGTGGCCATGACTGGTACCGTGGACACTCCTGGTGGGGGAGCTAGGAACGGTATCTGACCAGAGGGGGCATGGCCAGGTGGGATGGCTCCTAAATGGCTAAGGCCTGGAGGAACCATGCCAGGGGGATAAAGGGGCTCATGACTACCAACTGCAGGTGAAGGGCTAAGAGCAGGTTGCGAAGGGCAAGGTTGCTGACTAGCCGAAGCAGGTTGCTTGAGAGCAGCCCGAGACGATTGCATCATGCAAACATTCGATGAGCTGGGGTCAGAGATAGGAGGAGGGGGGAGACTAGGGAAAGTTCCAAGCAGGGAGGAATCCTTGTAAACGCCGGGGGAGACACTGGTCAAGGAGTCGACGGTTTGCTTGTTGGCTACAGAAGAGATGGTCGTCTCGGGTGAGGTCTGAGATTTTGGCTCATGATATGTCAACTGGTCAATGGTGACTATCTTCCCATTATGGGGGAAAGACATCTTGCGAAAGACCGCGGATGGGACAACAGACATAGCATAGGTGTAGCTTCGCCCCAAAAGAATGTTGTAGTCTAGTGGGGCGTCAATGACTTCGACGTCAACGCAAACAGTCTTACCGGCGAGGGTGATAGGGCAATTACGAAACAAGCCAATGGGCTGGGAGGCATGACCGTCCCATGCTCTAAGGGTGATCGTGGAAGGGGCCAGCTCAGGGGATCCGAGTTGCTTCCAAACCGAAGCGGACATCACGCAGGTGGATGCCCCCTCATCAATGATACACCGGGAAACGATGGCGTTTCATATTTTGACTGAGATTTGGAAGGCGACAGAAGGAGGGAGGGGAGGGTGGTCCGATTGAGTGGCGTCGAAAACAATCATCTGGTCGTCAGCAGGATCTACAGCGCCCACGGCAGATAGTAGAGCCTTCTTTTGGGAAGGGCATGACTGGAGGAGTTCCAGTGTGGAAATGGTAGCAGGGGACTATGCCAAATCATCTACTATGCTATACGACTGAGCAGCTCGACCGGAAGCAGCATTTAGGCGTAATGGTCCCTTTGGAATATTTGGATGAACCTCAACTTTGGGTTGAGGGATGTGTAAAGGGCCATTGGATGTCGAAAGAGGCTCTGCAGAACCTGAAGAGGGAGGCTCGGGAGCAGACTGAGCAGGAGGCTTGGGGTACTGGCGAGACCGAGTTTGAAGGTTAAGGTCGACGGTTAGAGGCGGATCGGAGTTCATCATGAGGATCTGGTAATTGGAGGAACCAGAAGGGGAAGGTGGAGTGGCCACCTGTCCGTCAGGTGGTTGGGTAGCCATGAATTCCTGCTGTGCATCCACCTGCGCTTGAGGGGGCGGGGAGCGCTGTTGCAGGGGTTGAGAAGGCAAGGGAGGCGAAAGTGCATATGCTGGAGGAGTTGGCGTGCCAGGCTGTGGATAAGGGTAATGGTTAGGTTGGGCAACATTGAGGTAAGCAGGAGGTTGGGCAAAAGGATGAGGCATGCCGTATCCTGGATGCATGCTACCGGGAGGGGAAGAGGTGCAGGAAGTAGTGCCCCCTCCCCCAGGAAAACCATAGCTCATGTGAGGTTGAGTGGATGGATGAGAGATGGGTCCAATGATACTGTTGGCGGCATGAGGTGCCCCCGGTGTATGGGCATCATTGGGTGTGGGAAGATCAGGTAGGACAGTAGGATCATAACCTGTCTGAGCGTAGATCAGGTCATACTTTAACGCCATTTGGAGGGCATCTTCTTCGGTTTGAGGAAAATGGGATGCGACATCTTTCCCGATAGGGGACAAGAGAGATCGAAGGAACCAGTCCATGTAGACACGGTCTTCGAAGGGAGGAGATTGGCATAAACTCCGTCGTCTTCGCCATTCCTGGACATGGGTAGAAAGGCGGGTCGAAGAGGTTTTCTTGAAGGAAGTCAAGAGTTCGATACCAGTGTCATAACGAAGGGGAAGCTGGAAGTAAGATAAAAAAGCCCGGGCAAGAGTTGCAAAGGTGGTATGGGAGGAAGTGGGCTGGTCAACATACCACTTAGAAGCTTCGCCTGTAAGCGTGCGTTGGAACAGTCTAAGACGAACAGAGTCATCGATAATGGGGGTAGATGAACACCACATGTGGAAAGATCGAACATGATTTGAAGGATCTTCTCCAGCACGACCTTCAAACTTTGGGATGTCGGAAGGGAGCTTTGTCGGCATAGCGGGCCAACTAGCGTCATGATGTATCGGGTCGTTTATCAACCGGTCCAAATCGGGGAGGCTGAGGCCTGCCAAGAAGGAGCACGGGTGAAGGCAGGAGCAGTTCCTGTGGTGGTTCGCTGGTAGTAGTCCGGCATTAGAGGCGGGATTCCCGCTAGGGAAGGGCCCGGACCGAGACATAGTGGGTGACGGGGGGGAGAACCGAAGGGAAAGGACAACGAAAGAATCGGAAGGAGGCGAAAGCTCGACGATGGTGGTGGGCCCGAGTCGATCGGCCAGGAGGCGAAAGGTGGTGAAGCTCAGGAAAGGAATTTTATGACGCAATGGCAGAAGAAGAAGCCCAGCGGGCGAGGAAAGAGACGAGAATCAGGTCGGAGTCGAGGCGGAAAAGGTGCGAGTGACGATTTGAACCAACCAGGCGGTGTTAACCGGGCGCTTCTTCACTTAGGGTCAGTGTGTGGTGTGCGTTAATTTTAATTTTTAAACCCTTTCCGTTGTTGAGAGCAAAAAAGTGTGCAACGTAGCTGAAAATAAACCTACAGAGAACAGAATAAAAATGCTGAAATAACGGAAAAATAACAGCTACATATGCATCTATCAAACCCAAGAAAGTGGGTCTCTCAAAACTATGCTGAAAAGAAAGGGAAAAACTATGGAAACACACACAAACGAAGCTCAACGGATCTAGGGTCAAAGGGGACAGAGATCCGGAGGATCTCTAAGATGGCGGGGAAAGAGGTGCGAGATCACAACGACAGAGGCAAGGTGGGCGGAAAAGGGAATCATGCAAAAACCGGGGCGAGCGGAGGCCTTGAAGGAGGTCCAAACAAAACAACAGGAGGTGATTTGAAAGGAAGAAAGGCTGATTTCAAAGGATCTGAAAGGGAGATAATAGATCTGGAAAAAGGAGGCTGAAGCTCTGAAAAACAGACGGCTGAAACAGCTTAAAACTCTTCCACAAAAATTGGAGGGTACTAAAGCCCTAAGGGGCTAGGTTCCCACTTAGATGAGTAAAAAAAGATCAGAACTGGGTCAAAACAAGCTGAGACAGAGGCTGGAGGACCCTGACAGAAGCTGCAGAAAAACCCAGAAAAATTGCAGAAAATGCGAAAGAATGAGATTCGCGGTTTCCAGCTGATCGAGGTTGAGGCGCGAAAGGCGGTGAGAGTGCGACACAGAGTGCGGAGTCGCGGATTTGGGAGCAAAAGTGCGACCCCCACCTGTTACGTTGTCTCGCATATTTTAAGAAAGGATTGCGTCTCTCGATTTGCTGTTTAGTGTCGCCCTGCAATAGGGCCAGAAACACACGAAAGTTAGAAATTTTAAGTTTTTAGGGTTTTATGTGAGAAAAATGACATAAAAAGAGGAAAACTAAGCAGCTGAAAAGAAGCCCTAGGGCCTGAAGTAGCTGGATATGCAGGAATATGAAAAACGACAGCGGTCATAATTTAAAACCCGTGTGGAGTCGCCATTTGTTAGTATGAATTCTTTGTCGAAGCGTACGAAAAAGAACCACTTTAGCTACGCATAACTAATAGCCCTAACAACAATAATGGCTGCAAAACATCTTGAGATCTGCAATTAGTAGTTAAAGTGCTGCAACAAACAGATCTATAAATGGAAAGATATTAAGCAGTGAAGTAAAGAGTTTGCTCCATGCATCCAACAGACAAGACAAGAACACGATTTTGAATGAATTTTTATATTACAGGGCACCTGGGAGGAAACAAGAAGGTGTATCCAGATCTCCTCAATGGGATGGGTTCTTTGTAGTCCTCAGCACTTCAGATCTAAGCTTTCTCTCTCTTGTAGATGTAGAAAACTCAATGTAGAAGGTAGAGCTCAATGGGAGCAACAATGGCAGAAAATGAGACCGAGTGTATAGATCCAGAGTGATCTAGTATGCAACAAAAGGTGAAGAATGAAGGGGAAAACCCTCCTATTAATAACAAAATATTGGGTCATTCTAGATCTTGGTGCATGATTAAAATAATGTTAACCAAATCTAGATCCACCTCTATGGAATATTTTATTATTATTTGTTGGAGGGAAAGGGTGTTTTGACTTGGGTCAAATCCCTTGATTAGTGAAGAATAAATAAATAAATGATTTATTTATTTTTTTAAGGAAGTGGTTGGGATATAATCAAATAAATAATGATTTATTTAATCAATGGTGGTTGATTTGGTCATATTTAACAAGGAATATTATTTAAATAATTATTCCTAGAAAATAATAAGATAACTATGGGTTTATCTCATTAATTTATTTGTTTTTGGGTTAAACATGACTGGGAATAATAATTAAATTATGGTTTAATTGATTATTCCTTTTGGGGTTTCCTAATTAACATAGTGAAAGCAGTTTTACTTGGGGTAAAACTGGTCTTACATGGTGTACTTGGGTCCATCTAATGATGAAAGGTTAGATGACCAAAAAATGGTGTAACACTTAGTGTGGCCTATTTTCGTTATCAACAATAACATTCCTCCTTGGATGTCAATAAAGAGGGAGCACATAATTTTGACTATGACTATTCCAGGTATTTTATACATTATTTCTTTGAATTTAACATTTTCATTTCTCTCGTTGTTTGCATAAATATATATTTTATTTATTTACTTACTTATATATACATATATCATGGTAGTAATTATTATGTACCGTAATTTTGAAAAATTAGGGAAGTACCAGGTCAAAGATATGAATGTATATATTGAGCCTCTTATCGATGAGCTAATACAGTTATGGCATGGCATCACTATGTATGACATGACTAAACCAATCAAGAAGAAGAGATTTCAATGTCGTGGAGTGCTTGTATGGACAATTCATGATGCCCCAGGACTAACACATTTTTGTGGTATGTAATATTTTGTTGCACATTAATATAGTATATAATTATTTAAATTATATATACCATATTGCATGTTTTTAAAATGATCTCATTGTATAAACATAATTGATCAATCTATTGCAGGTCTTCAAACAAAGAGTAGATTTGCATGTCTAGTTTTTGGCCCTAAGATGAAGTATCGTCATTCGTCGGACTTAGGAAAGATGGTTTTTGATGAGTTTAGGCACTTCCTCTCTAGGAACAATAAGTATCGTACTACTGAAAAATATTTTTTCAATGATAAAAAATAAATTGGATTAAAACCACGAAGAATGACACCTCGGTTGTGGAATTTGGAATATAAAAGAATTAATAATCGTCAAGGTACGTAATTTGTCTATATATATATATATATATATATATATATATATATATATATATATATATATATATATATATATATATATATATATAGATATATATATATATATATTATTTTTTATGTAATGTTTGGAATTTTTGTTTTAACTAATGAATTATTTTATTGTATTTTATAATTAATATTGTTCTGATTTATTTTATTCTTTGATATCAAGGTCATCATCGCGATGAAGGTACTAATATTGTACTTCCACCTGGAATGAAATGTTATCCTTCTCAATTCACGAGGTTTCCCTACTATGACAACCTAAAAGTAGCTCATTTGTTTGATACAATGCATGTCGGGAAGAATGTGACAGAAATGTTATGGCGAACCATAGATGGTGCACATGATAGAGATAAAATTGACAAAATTTGTGATGACATTCAGAAATCGAATCATGCAATGAAAAGTGTGATTGACAGATCAAATAACAATGGATTTCGAAATTATAATAATATTCCATGGTTATTAACAGAACAACAAAGAAATTATGTAAAAGATGTCAATAGAAGAATTAAATTTCCAACAGGTTTTGCTTCAAACATAAATAATATCTTAACAAAGAAAGGTGACTTCAGTGGGGTGAAAACACATGATTGGCATACCTTTGTTAAGGTAATTTTTTGGTATACGTTTTTGTATGTTATTGCTTGAACACATATTTTAAATTTTCCTTTTTTCTATTTAATTTGGAAACCAACAACGATTCATTTTTTATTGTTATAGTATGTTCTACCTGTATCTCTTCCAAACGACTTCGACAACAATGTCAAACGAGTTATATATGGTCTTAGTAAATACATGAGGTAAGTAGTTTTGATTTATACGCAAAATCTAATTGCTACAATTTATTTTCATACTTGATGAAATTATGTATTAATTTACTTGTAATGAAATATATATTATGTTTCATTGAAATAACCTTGCGTAATGATTTGCAGATGGTTGTCATTGAAATAAATCCATCAATATGAAATAAAGTATTGGAAGAGAGAAATTCCTCGGCTAATGTGTGAAATGCGAAATTATCTACCTCCAATATTTTTCAATTCACGAGAACACTACTTGATACAACAAGTTGAGGAGATGTAAATGTGTGGACCAGTACACACAAGGTCAATGTGGATGGTCGAGAGGCACTTGAAATCCTTCAAGGCTTTGGTTAGACAAAGAGCACGACCTGAGGGTTCTATGGTGGAGGGATATTTGGTATATGAATCCATGGTGTATATTAGTCATTATGTTCCTATATTAGCTACACCAGCCATGAAGGTGGTGGATTGCATTTGGTATGTGAACTCCATCAAAAAATTTGAAGTGGAGCACCTGTTGGGAAAAGGTAGAATGAAGAAAGTGAGAGGTAAAAGATTTATTATTTATAATACATATAATGTTTAATTTTTTTACATCATGTATATGATCATTATATTCATTTAGGTCTTATTATTTCATATTTTATTAATTAATATTATTTACCATGGTTATAAGTAATATTTATTAATATTGGTGAATTATTGTTTTTTTATTCAGGTGCTCAAGATTATGAGGAACTACTTTTATACATTGCAAACAATATTGAGTGGATGAGTCAATGGATTGAAACATGTAAAGCATGTAAAAATAGTAGGATATCATGGAAAATACTGTCTGAATTGATTAGAGAAGCATATTGTAGTGGAAATGGAAATGTTACGGATAGGGAAATCGATTTAGCATATGGTTTGAAAGATAGAAAGGTAAGCAATTAATTCACCTATTTTATTCATTACTTATTTTATACTATATTTATAATGTGAAAACAAGTTTGATTTTTCAGTTAATTTTCATGCTGTGTAAATTATATGATTAATTATTAATTGAGAATGCATCTTTTTCATGTTTGGCATATTGCAGTTGAAACACCACAATGCTATGTGGTGCAATGGTCCTAAATTTCGCATTAAACAGTTGGATGATAACAAGAAAACTTCTGATAGTGGGATAACTGCAGTATTCCAGGTCACTAATGTTTCCTCCAGGAGTGATAGACATCCTCGAGAATCTAAAAATAGATATTATGGGTTCTTAGATGATATAGTTGAGTGTGACTTTAATTCCTTCAAAATAGTTTTGTTCGACGTCAAATGGTATAGGCTACGAATGAATGTACGTGATGATGATAGAACACTTATTCAATATGAAAATGGATTTCCAATGGTTAAAACATCGCAGTTTGAAGAAGTAAAAGATTGCTATGATTTTCCAAGCCAATGTGAACAAGTATTTTACTCAGACGTTCCAAGTGAGAACGAATGGTCATTTGCTATTAGATATGATCCAAGAGGAAGGCCAGTAGAGTATACTATAGATGAAGAAGATGATATTGATCAAGAAGTAGATGATGCAGTGGAAGATGATTAGGAAGATGCATTTACAGACGAAGAAGATATCTTAGAAGATGAACCAGGCATAGGAGATGATGCAACAATTATTGATGATGATGTCAATGAGGATATTATTGAAAATGACATAATTGATGATGATGATGACATGGTTGATAATTTCAACACTGTTTCTGAATCAGATGTTGATATAGATGTCGATCAGTTGGATGAAGATCAAGAAGATACAGAAGAATAATATTGATACAAATGTTATGTTTGAGTATGAGCTGGTATGTTATAATTTTATATTCTAATATGTAGGAATTATTTTCTTTCAATAATTTACTAATTATGTGGGTTTGTGGCATGTTGTTTATTATTTCAAACCAATAAATAATGGCCTTACTATTTTTTATTATTTCGCAGGATTCTCATGATTCATTTGATTCTATGGTCAGGTATATGAAAAAACCAATTAAACGCTTAAATAGTCAAGATCTGGAAGATAGGCTTTACCCCCACCATAAATTTCTAAGAAACTGGCCTTCAGTTCAGCTTGTTGTGCTGAAGACGAGGGTGGATTTGCATGATCAGTTGAATGAAAATGAATCAGATATTCAGAATGTTTTTGAGGGAAGATCCATAATCCCCATAGATGAAGATTCCATTGCTGCAAAATTTATGTTTTCGTTGAAGCACAAGTATAGTGTTGTATCGAAATACAAATCAGAGGACAACTATACCAATTCTAAATCAACTGTATCCAGTTCTAGTGCTCTTGAAATTACCGAATTAAAGCCAGAAGTAGGATTTACAATCTCTAATGGGAATGGGTATGGCAGTTCCAATATTGGATTAGATGTCCGGAGCTTTGCAATAGGCACTGGCCCTGATCGTAATGAACTCCAACTAATTCAATGTGATGAAAATATGGAATTTGATGATGATCAAGAAAACAAGCCAGAGCATTTTGGCAATATTGAAGAAACTGAAGAGGTTTCCTGTGATCTATTGAATCAACTCAGCCATAAGACATCTACTTCAGGCTGGTTTGTATCATAAGGAGAATTGGTTTTTCTTTCCCATGATGATGGATGCTTCTCTTTTCACGATATAGAAAATTCAGAGGTGTGGAGGTTTTAATTATTGTACTTAATTTGGAATTTTCTATTAGAAATAGGGAAAATCCTAGAGGTTAGATTATTCTCATGGTTTAAATTTATATATTTGAAATAAAATTCACCAATTTCTATTTAAAAAAGTGATTTCCCTGAATATTTGATGTACTTTAAATAGGATGTAGTTCATTTCAAAAACTGTTGAAATTTTCTAGAAACTATGATTGGGATTTCAACAATATTTATGCACTCTTTAAATTCTCCCTTAACATAAAGGGCAGTTGATGTATGAGTAATACTCATTATTTTTTTTTTCCAATCTCTAGGAGAAGGTTGAATATAAAGCTCCATATGGGCTTACCCCAAACATGTGGGGTGATTGCTGCTTGATCAGAGCAGCTGGTTCAGATGGTCGCTCAAGTAAATATGTTGTGGCAGCATCTGAAAGTTGTAATTTGGACTCGGGTTTATATTCATGGGACTTTTATAATAAGTAAATTATGGCATTCCATACTGAATCAGAGGCCTTCACTTCAATGTCCAGTACCATCTCTCCAGTTTTGGCATACAGGGATGTCTCGGGGAGAAATTTTGGCTTTGCAAATGTTGTGCCAGAGAATCAACATTGGTGGTACAGGCCATGTGGGCCTCTTATGGTATCTACTGCTAGTGCCCAAAAGACAGTTAATATTTATGATATTTGTGATGGAGATCCTGTGATTTCAATGTGTTTTTTTTGAAAGTTTAGGTTTCATAGTAAATCATTAATGGGCTCTGAAATAAGGCACATTGAAATCTTGGATACATTTTTCATGCCAAAATCAATTGTATCTTCCATAAATAGACAATCTTGGACCACTTTGTATAAATCTGCTTCTCAGACAATATTACATCTCCCTCATTATACAGGTGGTGTTCTTACATGCATAGTAAAGGCATTGTTTTGGCAATCATTTTATAAGTCACTAGATATTGTGGGTACAAGGATCTAGGGTCTCCACATGAAACTGTGTTGCCCGGAGACTCACTCTACCTGTTCTTAAATTTGTAAAAATAGTAGTATGCCAATGCTTCTTTCATTTTGTATGCATAAGACAATCTTTTGTCAAAGTCCATAATTGTTTATAAGTTTTATCCATCCCAGTTTTGTTGTGAATGCACAGGTTTTTGGCTCAACATAGATCTGTTATATATTTGTACTTTTCCTTTACTAACTATTTGAAATTTCTAGTTATATTTAGAGGTGTCTTTTAAGGGATGAGGGGAATTACTTGGATTTAGTGTTGCCCACTCTCAATAGAGGCTTACAGTAAACTATGACACATTGTGATGTATATTAGTGGTACTTGGGGCAACAACAAAATCAGTTTCATGCTTCAATAGATTTATTTTTCTTGGAAAGCTTTCAGCTGACAAAAAAAAGGGAATGAAATACGCAACCAGTCCCCTTCCTTTTATTGGACCACTTGCTTTCTTTTTATGAGAGAATCTACAGGCTAAAGTTACTAGAAGTGGTCAAAAGTGAGTTTGGTTAGTTGGAAAAGTCAAACTATTCTTAGCCCTCAACAATGTTTAAATACTTCATAGGCATGTTAACCCCTCCTAGACTGTGTTGCGTAAGTGGGTTTTGCAGAATTTTATGCCCTTAGGGTTAGACTCAAATTTTTAAATTTGATGTAATTAGGATTATATTCAAGTGCTGGCCAAATTGGTAAAATTGATACTCAACCATAGTTGAAAGGCAGTAATATGCAGTGAAGTCATTCTATGAAATGATTCAATTTGGCATGTGAATCTCACATCTAAGGGCCATCAAAATCCCATGGATGGAGATTGATCAGGATTCAACATTGTTGTTACTATTAGTGGAGTTGGGTATGGCACAAGTATGATAAAAATACTGGCAACAATAGTAACATCATAGATTCAGAATCTTAATCTCTATATTAAATGAGCATTAGAATGTAACTTGATTTCAGTAAAATCTCTAACAGGTTTGTTCTAAATTGGACCTGAAATTCTCACTTGTAAATATGTTTGAGGCTTGAGGTTTTATGACACTGTAACAATTGACTTGTTGAGTACATGATGACATTAGGTCATTGTGAAACTGAATATATGCTACTTCGGTATGAAGATTGATTGCACAAACTGTGTTTTCTAAATAATGTTTCCAATGAAACTTGAAATGGCTCTTGTTATGCTGAAACATCTTTCATCTTTAATATACTATCAATTTGAGTGACAAGGGTAGCTAAACCACATGAAAATGCTCCGAAGATGTTACAGATGCATGGAAGCGCTAGAAATTCAGCCCCTCACTATGTTATCTGATGTAGGGGCATTAGGCCCAAGACAACTTTTGTACATAAATAAATGTAAAGGGGGGTCTCATGTTTTATTTCCCTATGAAATTTTCCATAGTTGAGCTAATTTAGTTAATTTTTAGAGAAAATGTAACTGCTCGAATGATTAATGGGCACCTGAAGAGATAGTCAGTTTCATAATTTAAGCTAATTCTAGGAGTCTGTCTCTGTCTGTCAGATCGTTAGTCTCAGAGTTAGGAATTTGAAGAGTTTGTGATTCATCGAGAAATTCGAATCAATTCATTGTAATTGATATAAAAATAAACATCAGTGACAGAGTTGATAGACCTGCACAGAAGACCTGCAAAGAGAACTGCATAGAGCTGCATAGGGAAGAGGAGGCCATTGTATCGAAGATCTGGCCGAGGACCAGGAGACTGTAAGAAATTTCATTTATATAAGGAATATGTTATTATTATATGTGCGTTGATTGAGTAAGTTTTCTGTGTGTGAATATATGTATGCATCCTGGTGAAAGATAATTGAAATCCCATGGTAATTAAGATACCCTGTGATGAGGTTATGTGCATATAGGTTGGTTTAGTTTTTGGTGGAACACGAGCTAATGACTCAGGACTTATGAGCATTGGTGAAATCCACAAATAACTATGTCAAACAGTTGGGGAATTTATCTATAATCAGTTGTGTGAACAGAGGGTGAATTAGGTTAATGAAATTCTCGTGCGCCTGTGGTATAGCAAGGAGATGATGTGCTCGAACCTCCGTGAGCTAGGTAAAACCTCGTAATGAGTGTTGTGAATGTGTAGGCGTGTGAATGAACCAAGGACCAGTGTATCGATTTGCAGAGTCGATACTAACCTTGTCGGAACCATAAGACATAAACCGTGGCATATTTAATGCATCGTGTCTCCTCGAAATGGTCGTGCCTGAGTTCGTTTGGTATGGCCATGCAAAGGATGAACAACGCGGCAGAGTTCAATGGCAGTAAGGCATTGGTAAGCGGACGAAACCTAGAGTAAGAGTAGTCGGAACCTTGAGGACCACACAGTAAAGATGGGTTTCCGGCATATCGCACACGTGGCCTTGAGCGATTTTTAAAACCCACTCTCATCGTGAGTTAACGATCGTGCAACTAACTCGCGCGATATCTAGTTGGATCGTTGGATCGTTAAGGCTAGAACGACGTATTATCCACCGTTGGATGTGGAAAGGCTGCTAGCGTTAGGCCCCACACGTATATACGTCGACTATTGTTGTCCTAACTAAGGTTCAACGGAGGTATTAATATTTCACGGTCAAATTATGTTCATAACAATTGGAACGCCCACAATCCATAACAAATATTGGAGATTTACTGTCCTGTTTTAAATTTTCATTTTTTTTTTGTAAATTGAACCTGCCATCAGTATATCGACGCTTTGTAAGCATCGGTCTTCCGAAATTTTGAATGATTTCCACTTTCGTTAGTCTTGCGACATCCGTCGATATTGCAACAATTCTTCTTGGCGTTGGTATTGCGATGCATTTGGAAAGCATCGGTATTGCGACGCTTCTGGAAAGTGTCAGTCTTGTGACACTTTTGTACGGCGTCAGAATTGTGAAAATTTAGAAACGTTGGAAGAGCGACAGTACAAAGACGTTGGAAGAGAAAAGTTCAAAACGTTGGACCACATTTCATCTGAATTTTGATAGTTATTTCTGGCGTTGTTATTGTGACGTTTCTGGAAAGCGTCGGTCTTGTGACACTTTTGCAATGCGTCGGTCTTGTGACACTTTTGTAGGGCGTCGGAATTGCGACTGTTTGGAAACGTCGGAGGAGCGATAGTATAAAGACGTTGGAAGAGTGACGTTCAAAACGTTGGACCACATTTCATCGAAATTGCAACACTATACAAACGTCGGAAGAGCGATGGTTTGGTAAACGTTGGAAGAGCGACGCTTTTTTGGAAGCGACGGAAAAGGTGTCGGTATTGCGACACTTTGTCAAGGTGTCAGAATTGCAATGTTATGACAAACCACATTTTTTCCGTCCTTGAACTGTCGCTCTTGCGACGACTACAGAGGAAAAATACATGGTAGCGACTCATGCAAGCAAGGAAGCAGTTTGGTTGCAAGGATTATGTTCAAGTATGGGGTTGGGGAAGCAAGTTATAAGGATATAATGTGATAACAAAAATATTTTTCTTGGCAAGGAACCCTGCTTATCATTCAATGAAAAATCACATTGATGTTCAATATCACTTTGTGAGAGATATGGTTGAGGATGAAAGGTTGTTGCTGGTAAAGGTGAACACTTTGAATAATGTTGCAGATGGATTGACGAAGTCTATGAGTACTCAAAATTTCTCTTCGTGTAAAGAAGAAATGGGTGTTGCAGAGCTGGACTAATGAATAAGCTCTCTTGTGGCCCCATATAGAAAGAAAACAACAAGTGGGAGAATTTTTGGTATGTGTTATATTATTTCCATGATTAGTCTCACATGCCCATGGTTTTGTGCATGGGTTTGCACATGGTTTTGGGTCATAATGGTTTTTCGACCCGTGGTATTTTGTAGATCTGGTCAAGGTAACTACAATTATGTTCTAATCCATGGTTAATGGATTTGGTTTTATGAATTCTTCGACATGTATATATATGTGTTGTAACACTAAAAGGAATATAGTGAAAAGTCAAGCAGGTAGTCCTGATTTAGGATGCAAGGGAAAATCTATGTGTATATATGTTTTATGTTTTATTCTCTTTCTATTGTTTATTTTATATTTTTAAGATTCATTTACAGATAATTTATGTACAGGGTTAAAACCTACAATTATAGCAAACTACTCCTCAAGATATCCAGGAGCATCACAAAGCTGATATTAGGGCTTCCAGTGCTACAATTGACTCCAAAGTTCAAGTTTGGAGCCACAAATTTGTAGATGTTATGGACGTTTGGTCCTCATTTCTAGAGGACCCCCATGTGTAGAATATCAAAGTCAAAATCTGCGAGAAGTTAGAGAAATTTGATCACATTAACATTACAGCATTGACCTTGCTGCCAAAACAGTGCTATGCTCATCTCGAAGACAACATGTTTTTGAAAGGAAAGATTGTTGATCTATGACGAGATACACAAATTATCACAACTAGAATGTAGCCTTTAGAAGCCAAATCTAGTCATATTTCATATACTGTGGAGAAACAACTGAAAGGAATGTGCCAAACGAAGGACATTGCTAAGAAGATCGGAGGGCCAACCACAGAGAAGCTGCAGAACAAAGTTCGTGAAGTTTAGAAGCAACATGCCAGGACCATTCATCCATGGAGGGAGGCATTGAGTAGCCTCAACACCAAAATTGAGGGTGCACCATCTGAGTAACTCAGGATGAGTCACATATTTGTGTGGGGTGCCTGTTGGACAGGGTGCCCATAGGTTGAATAGTTTGATAAAGACTCTGCATTTTGAGGAGCATAGTGCTCTGCACGAAGATGTAATAGAGTATTAGGGGCTTTGGGGTGGGTCAAATACCCTTATTTTATAAAGGAATGGGAAAATTTTGTATAAGTTGAGCTTTGGCCATGGTTTTCAGATCATGGTATTGTAAAATAAAAAACTATATAAGGAGTCTAAGATAGCTCTTGAAAAAGAACACATAGAATCAATCATACAATGCATCTAGATGTAATGTTTTATTGAGTCTATATTTTATTATTTTTTGGGAAGGTTCTTGTAGCTGAGTAAACAGAGACCTTAGAAAGTCTAAATTTGAGTGCGCAGACCCCTGCAGCTAAGTGCACCAGGTGGAAAGTGTTGTATTGAGAAGATCTGAGTAATAATAAAATACTTTGAGGACATATTTATGTTCTTTTCTTATGTGTTTGCTTTACTTGTATGTTGATATTATCTGTGCTAAATTATGATTTTTACATATAATTGCATTGTGAAGTCATTTTTGTGCTCTCTTATGTTAATTAATGCATGTTAAAGTAGAATTGCATAGTTTGCAAGCTATTTCAATAAAAGTGTTGAACAACCCCTGCATCGTAGCATATTTGTTCTCCTTACCTCTCATAAGTGCTAAAGAGAAGATAAGCCATAAATACACACTCCATAGTCCCTCTGGATGAAAAAACCTTGTTCTAACATCCCCTAATATAGCCTCGGGTGATAATTTATTCTGCGCAACAGATCATTGCCGAAAGGGTCAGTAATAGTGGCTTTTGTTGGTTCACACAACCATATCTGAACCTGGTCCTAGGCCCCATCAAGGCAACAAGGATGTTAACCAATAAGCTAAATGAAAGAGAATTCATTTGTGATATGTTACAAGTTAAAGTAGTCTCATTTAGATAAAACCTTCAAAAGGCAGATAAAAAATGATCTCAATACTAGAAGCTTAAACAAAGCAAGAGGGCCTTAGATGAGACGCTTGCTAAGAAAATATTTCTTCTTGTAAATATTTTTTTGGGCTTCATAAAATAATCATGTTCCAAGAAAGAAAAGGTTGAAGGGTCAAATAGCAAAACAAAGGAAGTTAAAGACTCCAACAACAACAAGAAAAATGGAGTTGTTGGACAAAAACATTAGCGAGTAAAGGAAAAACAACGAGAGAAAAAAATAAAACAAAAAATGAGATCTAGGTAGCTACAAGAAAGAATGAAAGGAAAAATTATAGACAACCATGGAATACACATGAAGAACCAACATAGGTACTTTTCCCCCCAAGGAAAAATCTCTAAAAAAAGGTATCTTTATTCATAAAAATCCTTTTCATGGTTACTATTTTTCTTGCAACAATTTTGGACATAAAGCCATGGACTGTAAATAGAATGCAACAAAAAAAATGTGTTGGGTAGAAGCAATTTAATAATGCATATAGTGGTTAGGATAAGTCATGTTGGAAGGAATAAAGGGCTTGAAAATAATGGTGGAAGATACGAAAATTCCTTCGCCCCTTTCTTAAGCTATATTGAATGCTACAATTGTGGAAACTTTGGGCACAAGGCAACACGTTATAGACATGATAATTTGAGGCATGAATCCTAGATGATGCATTTATATGAAGAAAATCATCTATTAAGGATGAATATAAATGGGATGCTAAAAAATGGAAGGAGAAATCATCTAGGATTTTACTCTTCTTTGAAATCAAATTAGAGAAAAAATAAGAGGGATGATTCTCATATTCCAATGGGAAAGCACTTTCTGAGTGTGAGTTGTAATAAGCACAAGTTTCTGGAAAGAAAGAGAAACATTATCCCATTAAATCCATTCTTGCAAAAAAAGAAAAAATATAGCAAGAGGATTTGGGTGAAGAAAGAATAAAGAAAGGATAAGTTCCCTCCATCCATGTGCATCCAAGAGAATTCCCAAACATCGGCAACGAAGAATCTAGATGGTAATACCTCTATCAGGACTTGACCATTGAAGATCTAGAATAAGAAAGAGGAAAATATATTATGTGGGATTATATCCTTTGTTTCTCTTCACTAAAGGAAGACAATGTCCTGAAGAGAGGATGAATAAGTCAGACTCTAGGAAGACAAGAAAGCATAAACAAAGAGGTGCATCTAAATGATTAGAGGTATGATTGATTCCCCTTGCTGATTACAATAATGAATTTTTCTATTTAAAATGTATTAGTATTTCAAGAGAGAGGATATTATAGTCATCTTGAATTTAGGGGGAGTAAAAAACAACAATTTATGTTGTGAGAAAATAATGAGCTGCAACATAAATGTGGAATGACAAAAGGAGGACCCAAAACTAAGTGAGTTCCACAATATTAGTCCCCATGAAGAAGAAATAAGGCTGTAATATTACAAAATTGGCTTGCAGCTAATTGGAATATTGAATTTTGTTTTTATCACCTAGGAGTTGAATAAATGGGTAAGGAGACCCATGCATCTTAAAAACATGAATAAAATCCCTCATAATGTGAATAGGGATCATCATAGGAGCTAGATTTCACACCATCATGTCTGAATAGGATCATTTGCATGTGGACAAGGTCAAGTCTGACTAAGTCAACAGCGCTAGAATAGGAGGTGGAGAAAATTTTGAGAGATAGCATAGTATGAATGGGAGGAAGATTCTTTGGTGAAGGAAACCCTAATTAGTGGGACCCATGGTGAGAGGGCTTTTAGTTTTTTAAAAGAAAGGCAAGGCAACCATTGTTATTAATGTTATGGATTATTGATTTGATGGTCTAATTAGACTTTGTGCATTCTCTTGCTGTTTACCAGAGTTGTTGTGCTGCTTATCATAAGGAATTACTGTTTAGGAATTCCTTCTCCTTTCAAGATAGGCCGCTTGAGGGAGCTTGCTGTTCATTTATCCACATCTAGGCTTGAGGCCAAGCATCCTCCTTTAGCTACAATGAAATTTATATTTATAGCTAGGTTGTGTTGCAGGGTGTTGCAGTGGAGGTTACTCAACACCACTTCCAGAGCTCATTTTTCAGAGGAGGAAGCCTTATTTCCTTTCGAGGATTAGTGAGGAAGTATCTGGGCTGATTTCACCATCTTTGGCAATTGGCCAACCTATTTTCTTGCACCTACAACACAATACCCCTCAGTGACTGCATTATTTTCAAAGAGTATCTGCAGTGTGGGTTGCAAAGATTGTTTGGAGGGTGAGATATTCAATGTTAGGATCAATATTTCACTTGGAAGATCCATTGGAGGAGTTTTTTTCATCTTGTGCATCATCTACAACCATCTCCATTATAATATTCCAAAATTTTCTGACAATAATTTGGAATATTAATTTTCACTGGTTTCACCTAGGAGGAGAATAAATGGGTAAGGAGGCCCATGCATAGTGATATTCTAAATAAAATCCCTCATAGTATGAATGGGGATCATCATTGGAGCTAGTTTTTACACCCTCATGTGTGAACAAGGTTATTTGCAAGTGGACAAGGTCAAGTTTGACCAAGTCAACAGTGTTGCCATAGGAAGAGTGGCTTACTTTGGAAGACAACGCAGTATGAATGAGGAAGATGATATTTGGTGGAGGAAACCCTAATGGATGGGGCTCATGGAGAAAGAGCTTTCACTTGTTTAAAAGGAGGGCAAGGCAGCCATTGTTTCTGATGTTTGTATTATTCATCACATTGTCTATTCAGACAATTGTGCATTCTTTGTTGTTTAGCAAGAATCGATGGGGGAATTCTTGTTTAGGATTCCTTCTCCTTCTTGAGAGGTCTCTTAAGGTATTTCTCTTCATTTTCCTCACATCTAGGATTGAGGCCAAGCATCTTCCATCAAGATAGCGATATTTCTGCAGCAGAATAATACTGTGTTTTAAAAAGAGAATCCATACAGGTAAAATAGATTATAGAAAAGAGGAATAACCTGTTTCTAGGTTTTTTAATAACCCAACGTTTCAGAGTTCCTAAGTGAGTTCATCATCAGGGGTAGACGTGAAACGTACTTTGAAATGCTGAGAGGAATAGGTTAAATGAATAGAAGAATAAATAGTGAATAATGAGGAGTTTATAAAGGTTGGTTTTGATGAATGATAATTATAAATTCATCTAATTGTAATTTGATTATAAAATAATTTATTTGAATTATGAATTTATTTAGAATTGTGTCTTAATTTAAAATAATTTATAATTAATTAATCTACTATTTTATTTTAATTTATTTAAAAAATAATTTATAATTAATTAAACTACTGTTTTGTTTGATTTAATTTAATATATTTAAAATAATTTATATAATTAATTAATCTACTATTTTATTTGTTTAATTTTATTTATTTATTATTTATTTGATTGAAATATAAGGTATTAAGCGAAGTTGAATATTACTTGAATTAAAAGTAAAAAAATTATTTATATTTAATTTTTTGTATTTATTTATTTATTTATATATTTTTATTTTTAGTTTTATTTAATTACTTTTATTTATTTTTATTTTTATTTTTTATTTAATTTTATTTTTTTATAACAACATGTTGCATTCATATCATGTTATTATTAGTTTTTAATGTCTTGAGAGGTTTGATGTATTAAGGGTTTCCATGTGTTGCTAATAATAAGTCCATAATCACGATTTATGTTGTTCCTCCTTTTCTCAATTTCTATGGCTTCTTTGATTTTGCTCTTTAGGAAATGGTCCTCTTTAGAGACAAGTTTGGCATCCTCCATTTGTATGTAATGTGAGGATGAGAAGGCATGTTGTGCTAAGGCGGATTTGGTTGTTCTGTTTCAGGATAAGTCACTAGCATGTTCTTTTAGTCTAATGTTAAGGGATCTACTTGTTTCACCAATGTATTCTTTACCACAAGAGCAAGGTATAATGTAAACTCCTTTTTGTAGCCTAGGATTTATAGGGTCCTTAGCAGGGTCTACCATATTTAAAATATTATTAGGGGGAGTGTAGGCAATCTTAATGTTATGTGTGTTAAGTATTCTAGAGATTTTATCAGTTGTTCCTTTTATGTAAGGTAAAGAGATTTTAGGGATGTCAAAGGCTCTTTTTAAGTTATCTTTATTAAGGGTTTGGTGAATGGTTTTTTCGATGACATTTTTATTATATCCATTCCATTGAAAGACATGGCAGAGATGGTTTATCTCATGTTCTAGGTGGTGGGAGTCTGAAATTTTGGATGCCTTGGTTGTTAGAGTTTTGATGACGCAAATTTTTTTTTAGGGTGGTGATGTGAGTTAGCATGAAGGTATCTATCTGTGTGAGTCTTTTTTCTATAAAATTTGGTGTTGAGTTTTCCTTCTTTTTTTGTTAAAAGGATGTCTAGGAAAGGTAACTGGTTGTCCTTTTCAATTTCAATGGTAAATTTGATGTGATTCGAGAGACTATTAATCTGGGCTAAGAAATCATGTAATTTTAATATACCATGGGTCCATTTTGGAAAGACATCATCTACATATATTTTCCATTCTTCAGGAGTGAATGGAAAGGATTTGAGGGCTATTTGCTCAAAATGTTCCATGTATATGTTGGCAATAATAGGAGATAGAGGTGAGCCCATAGCTACCCCATGAGTTTGTTCATAAATAATTCCATTGAAGTTGAAGAAATAATATTTTACACATAAATTTAAGAGGTCTATTGTCTCGCTATCTCTGATAGTTTTTAAAATGTTGATGGCTTCATCTATAGCAATCATAGTGTAAAGGGAGACAATGTCAAAAGTTACCATGAGATCCTCGTCTTGCATGTCAAGGTTTTTGGTCCATTGAACAAAGGATGCAGAGTCTTTGATATGTGATGAGGTCTTTCCAGCAAGGGGGTGAAGTTTTTTGGCAAGGTACTGTGTGAGGAGGTAGGTAGGTGAACCAATAGTGTTGACTATGGGTCTTAGGGGAATGCCTGCTTTATGAATCTTGGGAGCACCATATATTATAGGGGTGATGGAGCTGGAAGGGGTGATTCTCTTTTTTATGATGGTATCAAGAGAAGAATATTTTATTTTTTTGGTTACTTCCTTAAGAATTTTAGCACTAGGATCTTTATTTAAAATTCTGTAGAAAACACTATTGTTTATGTGATCTTCCATTTTCTTATCGTATTCAACCCTGTCCATTATTACTATTGCATTACCTTTATCTGATTTTAGGATTATTATATTTTTATTTCTTTTTAGGTTTTTTAAAGCAAGTTTTTCTTCTTTGGATAAGTTACACGAAGGAGGCTTAGATTTTTTAAGGATTTTAACAGTTTCTTGTCTTATTTCTTCGGCTTCAATAAGGTTAAGATCTCTTATGGAAATTTCTATGTTGCTAATTATATTTTCAACAGGAATTTTATTAGGGGTAATGGAAAAGTTTAGACCTTTATGAAGAAGGGACAAATAAGCTCGGTCTAAGCTAATGTTGGACAGGTTTACAACGGTGGGATTCTAAAATCCCTTATTGTTCTGGTTGGTGAGGGATGGGTTAATGCTATCAATGTGCAAGTTGCTAAATGGGAGAGAAATAGTGGGGAATTCTAAAAGATTAGTTGTACAATCTACCTGTTGAGAGGTGAGGTCTCTAGGTTGAGATTTAAAAGAGATGGAGGCTGAGTTATTGGGTGTATTGAAGATAATGGGGAGGGAGTTTTCTGGTGCAGATAAGTCAATTTCTCTGACAGAATCATTGGGACTGTTTGATGTTGAATTCTTCATCGGATCATTAATCGATGGGATATTATCTACAATCCCTGTGATATTATCTTCAAATATTTTTGTCTACGAGGGAGGAAGCATCATGTGCAAGCCATCGAAACTCGAGTTTTCTGGTGCAGAGATGTCAACTTCATAGACAAAATCATTGAAACCGTTTGATGTTGAATTCTTCGTCGAATCTGCATGGATCCAACGAAGAATTGATTTTCCCTATTCATCTTAGCATTTCAAAGTGAATTTGGCATCTACCCTTGATGATGGACTCACTTAGGATGTCCGAAATGTTGGGTTATTAAAAAACTTAGAAACAGGTTATTCCTCTCTTTTATAATAATACTGTGTTGTTGGGTGTTGCAGTGAGTGTTCGCTACACCACCTTCATCAGCTATTTTTTAGAGGAGGAGTCTCTCTTCTATTTGGGAGATCATATTGGAGAAATTCCAAAGCTTATTGTATAATTTGGGATAAAGGCCAACTCATTCCCTAGCCCTATAGTGCAGTTCCATCTAGAGGCCACGTTATTTTGAGTGGAGCATTTGTAGTGGCGCTCTTGTAGATTATTGGAGGGCAAGATCTTTGGTGAAAGGATCATAATTTCACTCTAAAGATCCATTAGAGGAGGCATATTAATTTTGGGCATCATCTACAACCTCTCCATCCAGTTCTATTTCTGAGTTGCTCGAGCTACCCAGCAACTCCGACATTTTGCAGATTTTGTATTTTATTGCCAATCCTTCTAGGATTGATTTGAGGTAGTCTTTGGGAGTTGAGACGTTCAATCCCATTGTTGTATTGGGACATATATTGATATATTAATGTATTTGACATATGTAGCATGTATTTTCTCTATAAAAATGCATTGTCATAGCTTGGTATACATTGTGTAGCAGTGGTTTTGTCATGATTCATGTACTAGTCTCTTGAGGTTGAGCATTGCTCATCTTGAGTATCATTTCTCCCCAAGATCTTATATTCTATTGTTGCTTCTATTATTTAATGAGATGGCTATGTATTTCTCTCACATTTATATGACTTGAGTGTTGCTGCTACTTCAATGTTGTGTTTTTATATTGCTGGGTCTCCAACATTAAAATATATTCAGATATTCTCATTGTTGTAGCATTTTCCTAATTTGGAATATTACAGTGGTATCAAAGCATGATCTCTGGCTTAGCCAGTGGATATCATCCATCATGCTATCAAGAAGAGAGAAGATGAATATTCCATTTCAAGGAGAGAAAAGGGAAGGTAAGCTTACAAATATTCTTCCAAGATCTGTACAGAGCATTCATGAAGAGAGAATTCATGAAGAATTTGAGAAGATAAGAAGGGCGATATGTATAGGATCTCCAAGAGGGTTTGAAACTGAATCAAACTCTAGACTTTATTATAGAGAGTTTGAGCATATAGCCACACTCTATGATATACAACACAGTCACATAGCCAGTTTTTCCATAAGAGGGGAAGAAGAAGAAGTAATGCCGAAGGAAGGAACTCTTAGTGGTTTTTTTCAAGAGTATGAATCTCAAACTCAGAAGTTTAAAGATCATATTACTTTTCCAGAGTTTTTCAAGATCATGGTGAGAAGGAGCAAGCAGTATGATGGGGATAAATTTCTTCGATATATCTTTGATGGTTCCCCTACTTGTTTAGCTAGGGCTTGGAGAGAAGAGGTAGACACCTTTTTGCAGCAGCATTAGATTTCTGAAGATGAAACCATCAGATTACCACCGCTGCACTTGGGAGGTAAGGTATATGCATGGTTTTTATTTTAGTCATTTACTTTGAGAAATTCAAATACTTCTTCCTATGGAATTTTCATTAGAACCTTGATGGAGAGATTTGGTAGGAGGAAATCTAAAATACATGTGGAGGAAACAAACACATTCAAACAAACAGAACTCTTGCATGTGATGGAGGAAACCATAGACTCAAGAACACTTCAAGAAGCCATGAAGGAGGCTGATATCTTGCATGATACCTTATTGGAGGCAACACCTTCATCTTTTATTTTGGCAGAAGGAGGCAAATAGATCCCTTTTCCAAAAGAGGATCAAGTCATTAGAGGGTTGCCCACTCATGTTAAGGAAGCCGAGGGCAACAACGCTGTCAATTTTAGAGTTGATCTACCACCTCAGGCAGAGGAAGGAGGAGCTCTTTCTCCAACAACAAGGATTATTGAATCTTTGCAAGGAAGTCCCCAGGATCTCATACATGGAGGTCCAAGAACAATCGGTGAGCAGCATGATTGTCTAGCACTGCAGCTGGAAGGAGGAGGAAGGAAGGAAGAGCAGCATCATGTGATGAGAGGCACACACCCTTCTCTATTTAAGAGAGCTAGTGCAAAGAGGAGAAGATTGTATTGTGATGTGAGAGCAAGGGAAAGGTTTCCCAACCATGTGTATAGTCCACTCTTGACATTGATATCTCACTGCATAGAGGCATTCCACCAGGGAGGCCACCAGATCTATCATCGATGAGAGACATTTTGTCTTTGGATTCACCACTTTTGGATTTTGGAGAGGTGAAGAGTTTGGAGAAAAAATTTGGCATGGGGGATTTCAAAGTCACAGACAACAGCATGAGGAGAGCTACACATTCCAGATCACCAGCACTGTCTCTTAGGAGGATTGATCCTTACTAGAGATGTCAACTCTTGGTAGAGTACTCCAAGGATATTAGTGCATGCACGATTATTGATGACCCGGATAGAGATGATGAGTATATGGTGGATGATATGGTCATCTATTCACATGGCAGAGTCTTCTTGACTAGAGATTATACTCTCAAGGAGAAGTTGCTGCATGCAGCACATGAGGACTTATTTTTCCATGCATTTTGAAGCATATCTTGCCTTGGTATAGGAGTTCATTTGGGAGGGCATTCAGCAAGACATATCTCAGCATATTGAGAGATGCAAAGCCCATATGATGATAGAGAATATGTCACAACTACCTTCCTCCTCATTGGGAGTAAGGGAGTATTATCAGTTGAGCCATTTCATCTCAAGTATTCGAGTACATAATGTAGAATGTACAATTTCGCCTTATGTTTTGTACTTCTTGTCTTTTTATGAGTAGCATAATGTACCAAGGGGGATTATTCCTTCTTGCATATTTTATAATGATGTACTTGAAGCCATTTTTAGCATTGAAATTGTCTATCTCGTTGGTGGTTTGTGGGGAGAGCCACATGATTTTTGGTGTGCACCATTGACACCCTTATGTACTTCCATGTTTACATATTGTAGAATTATTCTGGCAGCAAACAAGTGGCTGGGAGAACACTTGTTTTTGTTTTATTTGATGAAGGCAAGGGATTCACTGTGCTGGTTCCATGGATGGAACTATGATTCACTCTCTGGTTGTCATTTGGAAACTTGTTCTTATTGTACTATGCTTCCATGTATTGCTGATATGTTTATGTTCATGGGGAGGTTTTATTGGAGAGTGGGCTTGAGATTGAGGATGCCCATTGGGAGCATGATTCTCCATACTATACATGTTGTACATTTCAGGAGGAACCATGGGCTAGCCATGAATTCCATGTTACATTTCTTTCCTTCTCGTGGGAGGAACTACTTGAAGAACTTGAAGAGGCACTCCATGGATCATGAGGAGATGGAGGAGTTTTCATAATCAACTCTTTTCCCTTTGAGGATGAGGGAAGAATAATCTATGAGCCACTCCATTTATATGAGAAAAACATATGGTTAGAGTATTTTTTATTTGCATACTGATTTTTCTATATATATGCATCTCTTAACCATACATGTATAGGGATTTAATCAGAGGAGGGACATTCTTCCTTCTAGATTTGATGGTCTACATGAGGCCATTATGGATGATCACTCCCTAAGTGGATATGGGGAGAAGATTTATCATGGATAACATACTCACATTGCGCATAATATCATTCACTATCTCCATATTGGTGCAGAGATTGGGGCAGCAAGAAAATGGTGGGGAGGCCACCCATTATTTTATTTTCTATGGCAGTGGAGAGTCAAACTGCGTTGGCTACATTTGAGCGGCCATTGTCCCTCTCCTTTGCTTCACATGGTAGCCATCATGATTCTCCTTATGATTCCCTTGGTTTATATTGATAAATATCTTCTTGGGAGCATGATTGGAGGATAGACACATTGGGTGAATGTGTCCTTTGAGGGAGGAATTCCTCACACATTTTGCACTACATGTTCTAAGGGGAACATGGGACATGATATAGTTACCTTAACAACACATTTGTCACTTTTTCAGGTGATCCATATGATGGAGGAGATGCCATATGATGATGACTTACAACTCATCACATATGGAGATACTTGGGCCAACATGATTTGCAGCATTAAAGGAGGGATCCTTGGAGATCTAGTCTTCATCTTGCCACCTGATGGCAAGTATTTTCCAGCCTAGGATCATCATTCTCTCTACACATATCATGAGTGGAGAGATGGATAGCGTGTGGTTGGCTACATTTTTTACCATGAGCATATTTTCATCCCACCTACTTTTCTGGAGCCAAAGGTGGAGGACAGTTTCCAGGAGTTGCCTAGTTGGAGAGTAACTCATTTTGTATGGATGATTGCTTGGGGGATGGAGGATCTACATGAGGAAGATGTTCCTCAAAACATTATAGACTCCATACCTTGAGAGGAGGATTTCCATTTCTATCCTTGCAGTTTCTTGAGGACAAGCAACATTTGGGAGAAGAGGACTATAATATTCCAAAATTTTCTGACAATAATTTGGAATATTAATTTTCAGTGATTTCACCTAGGAGGAGAATAAATGGGTAAGGAGGACCATGCATAGTGATATTCTCAATAAAATCCCTCATAGTGTTAATGGGGATCATCATTGAAGGGTTTTCACACCCTCATGTGTGAACAGGGTTATTTGCAAGTGGACAAGGTCAAGTTTGACCAAGTCAACAGTGCTGCCATAGGAGGAGTGGCTTACTTTGGAAGACAATGTAGTATGAATGAGGAAGAGGATATTTGGTGGAGGAAACTCTAATGGGTGGGACCCATGGAGAAAGTGATTTCACTTGTTTAAAAGGAGGGCAAGGCAACCATTGTTTCTCATGCTTGTATTATTCATCACATTGTCTATTCAAACAAGTGTACATTCTTTGTTGTTTAGCAAGAATTGTCAGGGGAATTCCTGTTTAGGATTCCTTATCCATATTGAGAGGTCTCTTGAGAGATTTTTCTTCATTTCCTCACATTTAGGCTTGAGGCCAAGCATCCTTCATCAAGACATCATTATTTCTACAGTAGAATAATACTGTGTTGCTCGGTGTTGCAGTGAGGGTTCACTACACCACCTCCATCAGATATTTTTTAGAGGAGGAGTCTCTCTTCTCTTTGGGAGATCAAATTGGAGGCATTCTAAAGCTTATTGTAGACTTTGGCATCAAGTCCAACTCATTCCCTAGCCCTACATCATAGTTCCATCCAATGACTACATTATTTTGAGTGGAGCATTTGCAGTGTGGCTCTTCCATATTATTGGAGGGCAAGATTTTTGGTGAATGGATCAGCCTTTCACTCTAAAGATCCATTGGAGGAGGCATATTTAGTTTGGGCATCATATATAGCCTCTCCATCTAGTTCTATTTCTGAGGTGCTGCAGCTACCCAGCAACTCCGGCATTTTGCAGATTTTGTATTTTACTGCCAATCCTTCTAGGATTGATTTGAGATAGTATTTAGGAGCTGAGACCTTCACTCCCATTGTTGCATTGGGAGATATATTGATATATTCATGTATTTTACATATGTAGCATGTAGTTTCTCTATAAAACTATGTTTTCATAGCTTGGTATACATTGTGTAGCAGTGGTTTTGTCATGATTCATGTACTAGTCTCTTGAGGTTGAGCATTGCTTATCTTGAGTATCGTTTCTCCTCAGGATCTTGTATTCTATTGTTGCTGCTATTATTTAATGAGATGGCTATGGATTTCTCTCACATTTATATGATTTGAGTGTTGCTGCTGCTTCAATGTTGTGTTTTCATATTGCTAGGTCTCCAACATTAGAATATCTTGAGATATTGTCATTGTTGTAGCATTTTCCTAATTTGGAGTATTACATCCATCCAGTTCTTGAGTTGCAGCTGCTACTTAGTCTTGAGACTGTAACTCCAGCATTTTTTTCCATTTCTCATATTTCATCCAATCCTTCCAGGATTGTTTTGAAATTGTGTTTGGGAGCTTATATCTTCACTCCCAATTTTTTATGAGCCATCTACTTGCATATTTATGTTATTTCACATTCCCATGTAGCAGTGTACCATCTATGACTGCGCTATACATGTTCATGAGCACTCTGCAATATAGCAGCATGCACTTTTAGCATATGTATTCATGGGATGCTTGTTTGACTTGCCTATTTGAGTTGTGTTGTACATGTTTGCTATTGATTTACATAATAAAATGGCTCCATGGTTTCCGTACATTTTGGTATGATTTTATTCACTGGTATTTCCAGTTTTGTGTTAATGTATTGCTAGATCTCCAATTTTAGAATATCTTAAGATATTCCCATTATTGTTGATTTTCCCTATTTTGGGATATTACAGTGGTATCAAAGAATAATTTTGGCTCAGCCTGTGGAATCTTAGCCATAATGCTATCAAGATAAGAGAAGATGAATAGAAAGAAGACTCCATTATTTGGAGGAAATAAGGAGGAAAGGCTCTCAAAGCTTCTTCCTAAATCTATACAAATAATTTAAGGAGATCTCAAGAAGATAACAAAGGAGATGTGTATAGAGTCTCCAAGAGGGTTTGAATCTGAATCAAAATCTATATTTTCATATAATGGGTGTGAGCATGCAGCCACACAAAATGATGCATAGCACAGTCACATGCCCATATTTTCCATGAGAGAGATAGAAGAAGAAGGACTGACTAGGAGGGAAACTCTTAGTAATTTTCTTCAAGAGTATGAATCTCAAACTCAGAAGTTTAGAGATCATGTCACTTTTCTAGTGTTTTTCAAGATCAAGGTGAAGAGAAGCAAACAACATGATAGGAGAATATTCTTTCTATCTACTTTTGATGGTTCATCGACATGTTCATCCAAAGTTTTGGTGGAGGAGCTAGACTCCTATTTGCAGCAACATCACATATATGAAGATGAGGCCATAAACATTATAGTGTTTCTTTTTGGAGGTAAGGCCTATGCATGGTGGATATTTAAGTCTTTTTCTTTAGAAAATGCAAATAATTCTTCTTATGCTAAGTTCACTAAGGAATTAGTGGAAAGATTTGATGGAAAAATTTCTGAAACACATGTGGTGAAGTTAAACAAACATGAACAAACAAAACCCTTTCATGTGATGGAGGAAACCATAAAGTCAACTCCACTTCAAAAAACAATGGAGGAGGCTGACATCTTACAACATACCTTGTTAGAGGGATGATCTCTATCTCATATTCTTGAACAAGAGGGCATGGAGATCTCTTTTTCAGAAGAGGATCCAATTCTGGAGAGGTTGCCCATACATGTTGATGAGGAGGAGGGCAACAATGTTGTCATGTCTAGAGTTTATCTAGCACCTCATGTAGAGGAAGAGGGAGCTCTTGCTCCAACTAGAGGGATTCTTGTATCATTGCAAGCAATTCCCCAGGATCTCACATTTGGATATCAAGGCACAACTCATGATTCACATGTGCCATTGATGATAGGGTGTGAAACTATGGAATTAAAAGGAGGAGATAGGGAGGATGACTAGCATCATGTGATGTGGAGCACACACCCCTATCTATTTCAAGAGGTTGATACACCTAAGAGGGATACTGGATTGTAAAGTGAGGGCAAGGAAAAATCTCTCCATTCATATATGCAGTATTCTCCTGATGATCATGTCTCATTACATGGAAACATTTCACCAAGGAGACCACCAGATCAGCAGATGGTGAGAGATGCTTCACATTTTGAGGCACCACTCATTTATTCCCAAAGAGTGGGGACCTTGGGAGTGCTTGATACATTGATGAGAGTCTTGGGTGGAATCAAGGAGAAGAAATGCATTCTCTCAACATCATCTTTACCCGCTCTCATTCCAAATTCCGCGTTGTGGTAGAAGCAACACGGGAAGGATAGCAGCCTTCCAACTTTCATCTTTGGCATGGGAGATGTCGAAGAGGAGGATAACCATATGAAAAATGTTCTTCATGAGAGATCATCAACGCTGTCACTATGGATAATAGATCCATATGGGAAACCCAACTATTGGTGGATTGTTCCAAGGATCTTTTTCCTTGCATGATATTGGATGACCGGTTGCATGAGGAGGGATATTCAGTCAGAGATGGGGTCATCTATTATAATGGTAGGATATTCTTATCTAGAGCTTCCAAGCTCAAGGAGAACTTTCTATTAGCAACTCATGAGGATTTTCTCTTTAGCCACACTTACTCTACGAGAGCATACAACACCATAATGGAGGGGTATTTTTGGGAAGGCTTTGAGGAGGAGATATATCAGCATTTGAGGAGAGGCATGGATCATGTGGAGATGGAAGAGATACATAACTCTTTGAAAGAGTTAGCACGACCACCTCTTTTCTCTTTGAGGATGAGAGGAGACTCATCTATGAGCCACTCCATTTGTATGAGCAAATCATGTGGTAAGGATATTGTTTGGTTGCATAATGATTTATATCTTGAATATATGCATTCTTTAACCATACATGTACAGGAATTTTCTTCAAGGAGGAGCATTCTTCCTTCTAGATTCTATGGTTTACTTGAGACCATAAGCAGTATTGGTGATGGTCACTCCCTAGGAGGACTTGGGGAGGCTCTATATTTTTCAAAGCATGCTCACTTTGCATCATACACCACATACTTTCTCCAAAATTGTGAGGAGAATGGGGCAACAAGAAAATGGTTGAGAAACCACACCTTTTGTCATTCTCTATTGCAGTTGAGAGTCAAACTACATTGGTTGCATTTGAGGGACCGTTTTCCTTCTCAATTGCTACATATGGAAGAAATTATGATTCTCATTATGGTTCCCTATGTTGTTGTTATTCTTATTTTTCTTGGGAGCATGATTATAGGAGAGACACATTGGTTGGATGTGTCCTTGGGGGAAGAAATTTCCCACACTTTTTGCATTACATGTTCCAAGGGGAGCATGGTAGATGATATGGGCACCACAATAAAACACTTGTCCCTTTATGAGGTGGGCCATGAGATTGTTTGGAGCACTTGGCCAATGACTCCCCTAAATCATTGGGAGAAACGTTTCTATGAGTTGCCATGTAATGTTGTGCCACAACAGTTAGGAAAAATGCACTGTGACCACTTGGAAAACTATTGCTACCTTTCAGATCTACATCAAACCTTCAGTATTCCACTCACTTAGATTCCATATGATGATGATTTTCCATTCATCATATATGGGATGGTTTGAGCAAGCATGATTCACAATGTTGGAGGGAAGATCTTTGGAGATCCAGTGTCCTTGCCACTTGGAGGCAACACTTTTGCAGCCCAAGAGTAGCAGATACTCTGCCCTTATCATAAGTGGAGATGAGGATAGCATGGGGTAGGCTATTTTTTCTACCATGATAATATTTTTAGCCCATCTACATTGCAGGAGCTCAAGGTAGAGGATGATTTGCATGAGTTACCATTTTGGAGGGTGGCTCATTTTGTATGGATGATAGCTTGGGGATGGGAGATTCATATGGGGATGATAGATCCCAATGTATATCAGACCTCATGCCTCAAGAAGGAATTTAGACAACCCATTGTTGCCTCCGTGGATGTTTTACATGATGATAGCTATTTGGGATGCACACCAAAATCTAGCTTGCATACTTGGGAGGGTCAACTTGGAGTTATATTGATGAGACAAAATATTTATCCTTGGAGGATTTTATCATATGATGATGCTACAGGGAGAGAAGAGGAGTATTCTCAGTTCTATCCTTGTATTTTCTTCAGGACAAGTAACATTTGGGAGGGGAGGATTGTAATATTCCAAAATTAGCTTGCAGTGGAATACTGAATTTTGTTTTTATCACCTAGGAGTTGAATAAATGGGTCAGGAGGCCCATGCATATTAAAAAAATGAATAAAATACCTGATAATGTGAAAAGGGATCATCATAGGAGCTGGATTTCACACCCTCATGTGTGAATAGGATCATTTGCATGTGGACAAGGTTAAGTCTGACCAAGTCAACAATGCTAGAATAGGAGGTGGAGAACACTTTGAGAGATGGTGTAGTATGAATGAGAGGAGGATTATTTGCTGAAGGAAACCATAATGAGTGGGACCCATGGTGAGAGGAATTTAAATTTTTTAAAAGAAATGCAAGGGAACCATTGTTATTGATGTTATGGATTATTGATTTCATGGTCTAATTAGACTTTGTGCATTCTCTTGTTGTTTAGCATAGTTGCTATGCCACTTAGCACAAGGCATTCTTGTTTAGGAATTCCTTCTCCTTTCAAGAGAGACATCTTCAGGGAGATTTCTCTTAATTTATCCAAATTCAGGCTTGGGGAAAGCGTCTTGCTTCAGCTACAATGCAGTTTCTGTTTAGAGTTGGGTTGTGTTGCAGTGGAGGTTACTCAACACCACTTCCGGAGCTTATTTTTCAGAGGAGGAATCCTTCTTTCCTTTGGAGGATGGGTGAGGAAGAATATGGGATAATTTCACCATATTTGGCACTTGGCCAACCTATTTTCTTGCACCTACAGCGCAGTACCCCTCAGTGACTGCATTATTTTCAAAGAGTATTTGCAGTGTGGGTTGTAGAGATTGTTTGGAGGGTGTGATATTCATTGTTAGGAACAACCTTTCACTTGGAAGATCCATTGCAGGAGTTTTTTTTAGCTTGTGCATCATATACATCCATCTCCATCCATTTCTTGAGTTGCAGCTGCTACTCAGTCTTGAGACTACAACTCCGATAGTTTTTCCATTTTGCATAATTCATCCAATCCTTCAAGGATTGTTTTGAAAATGTGTTTGGGAGCTTAGATTTTCACTCCCAATGTTGTATGAGCCATCTACTTGCATATTTATGTTATTTCACATTCCCATGTAGTAGTGTACCATCTATGACTACGTTGTACCTGTTCATGAGCACTCTGCAATATAGCAGCATTCCACTTTTGGCATATGTATTTATGGGAGGCTTGTTTGCCTTGAATATTTGAGTTGTATTGTACATGTTTGTTGCTGATTTACATAATCAAATGGCTCCATGGTTTACATACATTTTTGTATGATGTTATTCACTGCTATTTCCAGTTTTGTGTTCATGTATTGCTAGATCTCCAATTTTGGAATATTTTAAGATATTCCCATTATTGTTGATTTTCCCTATTTTGGGATATTACAAAGGCATATCGAAAGATATCAGAAAAAGGAGGGAGCATTGGATGAGGAGGATTATTTAGTAAGAAGAAGCCAAGAACAAATTTTAGTCTCAATAATAAAGATTGCTCAGGAAAAAAAGTTTTGCATCTTTAGTGAAATGCCTTTATTTCATTTGAGATTGTAAGTTTGATTATACCTATTAGTATTTTGTCCATGAAACATAATTGGTACAAGATGTGAATGTCCCATAGCTTTCAATTGGTATCACTATGTCAATTGGTGGTATGGGTTCGTATGGAGCAACATTTTGTGAAAATGGGCAGTTATTTTTTAGATGTTGCCTGGAATAGTATTGAATTTGTATCAATCTCTTGGTGCAATTGGTATTATTTATGAAATAATCCCTATTTTTAGGAGTATGATCTTAGGGGGAGTAGTGTTGAATATTAATATTCTCAACTAAGGTGAGGATAGTCTCAGCAGAAGTAAAAACGATAAAGAGCAAGCCGAAATGCATGCTTATTGGATGGTATTTCCAACAACAACAATACCATGAGCAATTTTAATTGGTACAAAAGATGGATTATCAGAAAGAGGAATTAACCAGGAGCCATAAGGTGTCTATAAGTAGAGTTTTATTAGAAATTATTAAGTATATGTTCAAGGGGAGCATATAACATATGTCAAGTTCCTAAGAGAAGCAACAACAGTTACAAGCAGATACAAAGACATGTTTTTTCTAATGTTTTAATATTTCAGTGGTCTTTTTTTATGATTTTTGTATCTGAGCATGAATGGAAAAATTCAATTTATTTGTTAGAGATATCAACCTTTTAGAAGAGAAGTTTGTAGAAGTAGATTGGACATAAACATCTAGAACCTCGGTCATTGATTATAAGAGGAATAGAACCATATTTTATCCATTGGCCATTAATGTCAAAGGGAGATAGAAGCTCATTGGAGAGTAAGCTATTATGGCCCACGCATATGAGAGAAATTTATTGGTGGCTCATGTAAGGATAAATGTGGAAGCAACATCAAGATTGACCATCAAAATGAAGAAGTGAAGATTTGTTGCCATCAATTCCAATGGGGTAGATTGTTGGACAATTGACATTTCTAGGATGACAAGTAGTAGAACGTGTGTTGCAATTTATGTCAACATTCATGCTAGGAGATGCATTGGAAAGTTGGCATTGTCTAATTGCTAGTGATAGCAAGAGTCATAGAATTTATTTCAACCATAGTACCATGTATGTTAGTTGTAGTAGATTTGTTGACATGATGTTAGGAAAGTTAGCATTGATGTCCATTAGGTTAGATGTGATGGAAGAAAATGCTATAATCAATGTGCTTGGTGTATTCAAGCTCAGGGGGAGGCCCATGGTTGCTTAAATATCTTATAGATAATCATCATAGTAATAGGCTTATTGGAAAAGCCATAATATGATGTCTATGATGATGGGGAGTCCTAGACTTTGGAGGATATTATGCCTTAGAAGATTAGCTAAGATGCTAGTGGTTCTGGATTTGATTGCTAGTTCTTGGAAATATATTTCCAATTGTATGATGAAATCCAAAAATTCGTACCCTAGATCAAAAGTTATGACAAGACAAAGTAAGGACCACAAATCATAGTAATAGGCCCATAATTCTGGGAGTCCAAAGGCTTATCTAAAAGATAATTAGGATGGCATGGAATTGGGGTTATGGGAAAAATTCCCATAAGGATCAAAAGGTTGGTAACATAAAAGGCCTGAAACCCTGGAGGTTTATTTAGAAATACTAGAGGATTGTAGTGAGCCAAGGTGGTAGAAAGCTCAGAATCTCAGAAAGCCCGGAAGCCAGGAGGACTATTTAAAAAGGGCTTACGGGATGTCATCAATCCAAGGTAGAGGGAACTAGACCTAGAAGCTTGTAATTATTTAAAGAAAAAGATAAAGCATTTGGATTCTGAAGAAATTAATAGAGGTAGGAGAAATATTTTTCGACATTTCATGTTTCGTCAAATATTGAAAGGCATGCCCAACACTTGGTTTTGTAAAATGTTCATGTGTTCCGATGACCAGGGACCTTTGAGCCATAAACAAGGATAAACACTATAGGAAACAATTTAAAGGAGAATGAGCCAAATATAGATGAAGGGCCCCAAGGGGACGTGTTAAGGTTAGGTGGGCCATGCTCACAAACCCACAAGCCCATAAGTTTTATGAAATTACATTTAAGAAGGGCTACAAGAACCAGGGAATCCAATTTCCTAATTAGTTGTATAGGTATTGTAGTGAGTCTAGCCCTATGCAAACAGAGGTCAACAATTTGAATGTAGGCCAAGGCCGTATTCCCAAATAATAGAGTGCACAAGAAGAGGTGGTATTTTCCAATGGTGCAAAGAGGTGGGACATACCCGGAAGCCCATAAGATATGTGGAATTCAATTTAGAAAAAAATACGGACACTAGGGCATTCAGGCTCTAGCTCAGCAATGACATATGGATATGAGTAGGGCCCAATGAATGTTTAAGTAGTTGTTTTGCAGTGTTGTTGCATGCTATTGAAACCATGGGCCTACATAGAATACTCACGGTGTGATGAGTTAGCATCTCTATGGAAAGTTTCCTCCTTAGTTTTATGTTACACAAAATTGGTTATTTGCCAGATTTGGATTAGGAATGTGTTGGGTATATGTTTAAAAATCATGAATGAGGTGGAATCTTGGAAGATAATCTCTCCATATTTGGAGACTATGCATGTGGGACATCAATTAAAAAAATGTTGAAAAATAATGACATAAAACAAGACAAGAAAATGCATGAGGTGAGAAATTTTAATAATTGAAACTAATTTGAAATGTGGGAAATGATAATGTATACACATATTTCCCATTTATTCAATTTAATTATTTTTGTTTTTTAATAGCAATGACACAACTTCTTGATGACATAACAACAAAAAAATGGAAATCAGAGACTTGGCATATAGAAAACAAAAAAAATGGGTGCAGGTACAAGAGGAAGGGGGATTCGGTTTCCTTAAACCCCAAGGGAAATTATGAACTTAATTATGCTCAAGGGTCATAAATATCCCAAAAAAACAATCCAAAGAATTGATGAGGATATCAATGCTTTCTTATTCTTGAAGCAAAGGTTTTATTATTTCGCGTTTTTATATGTTCTTATAAATGATTCAACAAAAATTGCTTTCTTTAGTCCTAACAAGGGGATAAAAAATAATTTCCACTTATCATTGCTAATATTCCTCTGTCAAGGGTATCAAGATTGGATGTTTCCTCTATGTATCATATGTACAATTTTTGGGTGACATTTAATTTTCTGTGATCACTCCATGTTGAAGGAGATAAAAAAATTATATTGTAATTTTGCAAAAGTGAAGATCAATGTTGGTAAGTCAACAGTTTCCTTCCCATCTATTGATGATGAAAATTAAAGGTTCATGTCTCACTTCTTTCGTTACTAACGTGATTTATTTCAGGATTGGTGAAAGTTCAACTATATTTTTTCAAAACTAAATGATTATGTAGATTGAGACTAGTTTCTAGCTGAGGTAGAAAAAAATATTTCTTTCTTTCATTCCAAAAGGTAAACTTGAGAGGATGGGGAAGATAAATATTCAGGTTCCTCTTGTCAGGGGATTGAAACAAAAGAAACTAATAGAAAATGTTATTTGGAAATAAATTGCAAACCTAGAGGATTTAGATGGATGGCGACTCAAAAATATTCATCCATTTTCAAAAGCCCTTCATTAAAAATGTGATTGGGGGTTGAAAAATTATTATTAATATCCTAATCATATATCCTTTCGTCATGTTTGCAAGGAAAGGAATAAAGAGGCCAATTTATTTCCAATGCAACGCTTGGGAAAATATGGATGAGTAGTCTTGTGAATATGATCATCCTACTTTTTTTTATGACAGTTTTTGTTGGACATATAATTCGCTAAGAGTTATGGTGTGGAATTTGGATAGTCAAAGAAAGTCCAAGAGATATTTGCAGATGAATCTAGCAGTCACAAGAATTGATTATAAATGTACATCAATGTAAATAACAAATGAAATTCATGTTTATAATTAATATTGTTATTTTTTCTATTATTGTGTCTAAAATGGCATGAGAGCAACAAGCTTATTCTTGCCCTGCCCAAATTTGGGCAACTTGTGTCATGGCCTTCCTTTGCCTATTAGTCTGTTGTATCTGCTTATTCCATTTTTGTGACTCTGCATCTACCTAGTCTATTTTCTTTGTGTTTTTAGGCCCTCTCGATAACCTTTTCTCATTAATTGTGTGTTTTTCACATCTCATTCATAAAGTTCACTCATTAATTGTTTGTAACTCTATTCAGTTCTATCCATTCCACTAGTCCTGTGAATTCTAGGTTTTAGAGCATGTAGTGAAAATTTTGTTATTCTTCAATACTGTAACATTCAACAAAACCATTCCTGGTATGTTTTGCTATTAATGTGAGAAAAGTTACAATTATGGTTTCACAAATTTTCTATTCCTAGTTTATTATTTGAAATTTACTATTTTCTCCTCTCTTTTCTCTGTGAGAACACCCAAACTCATTTCCTTCGCTCACTGCTCATAGATCTCTGTGTGTTGAATTGAAGAAATTGGTTTTTTGTACATTGATTTTTCTTGGAGCCTATGTAATCCTATGCATTATCTGGCTCCCCATTGTCTCTGGCTACATGGTTTATATCAGTGGGAAGCGTGGACCAGAGTCACTGGCAGTGTGGTTTATATGAAAGATCATTTTTCTTTACCATCACCAATGCAATAATTGTGATAAAAAAACTCATTATTCAGCCATATTCTTCAAAAAAAAGCCTCCTGCAAGAACAAAGATTCATATTAGATGGATCATTTCTTGGCAATGGGCTTCAACAACCAAAAAATATATTTGAGTCATATGTCAGAATCTATTATAGAATATTAAAAAGTCTTGCGGTTGATTTTTCTCCATTTACTCACCTTGTATCTAACATGGGGGGAAGTGATGGTAATATACAAGCTTATAAGGCACATAAAGCAAGTTGGAGCCACAACCTACCATACCAGATTCAGATTTGTAGCTAGAGACATATATGTCCCTTAGCATTCCTTCGGTTGGTGGTAAGCCTTAAACCATCTATAAGAGGTTGAGACCTCCCTTTTTAGGTTGAGCATCTCCTTCTTCAAGGAATTAGAGACACTTCCTCTATTATAAGACTTAATCTTCCTTCAAGTTTTGGAAGAGTTCCGAGAATTGCATTAAGCATTCCAGAGTTTGTGGTCATTCTCAAACCTCCGCGGGTTGAGATATCCCTTTCTAGTTTTAGGTTCTCCCATTTTATGTAGTTTGTAGACATCCTTTCTTCCACGTTGAAGGTCTCCCTCTTCAAATCATTAGGAGAAATTCCTCTAGCAAAAGACTTCAACTTCGTGCTAGATTTGGAAGAGTTGTGGGCACTACACTAAGTGCTCCAGTGTTGGTGGTCATCCTTTAACCACATACTTATACCAACATTTTAGAGAGCTCATTCAACCTAGTGTTTCCATGCATTTTTTCACATTTGTATTACAACTCTCTTCTTGGAATCATAGATAACCCTTCAGATTAAGGGGGGGAATTTTGGATACCTAATCCACTAAGGGTTAAGGTGTGGAATTCAGAAAGTCAAATGGAGTCCAAGAGACGTTGGAAAATGAATCCAAAACTCACAAGAATGTATTTTAAATGTACATCAATGTGAATAATAAATGAAATTTATGTTTATCATTCATACTCTTATCTTCTCCATTATTGTGTCTAACAGTTGTATCGTGAAATATGTTTCTATTTATTTATCAGGGTATCTTGAGATAGTACTTGGAGTTAAATTGATGATACATGCTTGTACATTAGATGAGGTGGCTCACTCAAGACCTATGGATTATTAATGACATAGCATGTATAACCATTTGATGCGACTTTGTCAGCTTGTTATAAGGAAATAATTTGAGATTTTTGTAATAAATTTTCATATTTGTTTAGTGTGGGTGCCTTTACCTATGTTCCATTTTTTATACTATTTGGAAGCGGTATAGTCTTTCTTATAGATTTTTTTTTTTTTATAATACTGGAATTATTTTGAGGGATCTAAGACAGGCTATGAAGCATATAAAGAAAGTGATTTTTTTATGAAATGAAATTATATATATTTTTTCTAGTGGAAAGGGAAAAAAATGTGAACAACAAAATAAGATGACTAATTACTACCCTAAATGCTTGGGTTTGTATTATTAGTTATATCATTGTTAATCTATTCAAACTGCAAGTGAGACTGAGTGAATTATCAACCCTAGTACAAGTTTATCAATGAACCATCAAGAATAAAAAACCAAAAATGATTTTGAATAAGGTGTAGGTATTTGAAATGAAAATAGAAATTCCTTTCAAATGATATCACCTCATAGCAATATCAACTAATATTATTATCAAAGATAGTGCAGAGAAATATAAATTTGTAGTGCTTCTTCATGTGACAGAGAAATTTTCAAATAGTAATAAGTTAAAATACTTACACAACATACATGGCCTCTAGTAGTCGATCAATATCTTTTCTAGTAGTGCCAATAAAGAGTGAAAGAGTTGTACTAGATATAATGACTTGTAATTTCATCTACTAATTGAAATAATTACATTTACAAGTCAACTCAGCTACAAGTATACATGCCTCAAATATAGGTGTTAAACTCTTCTAAATATACTGAGTTTCAAAAATGTTGGGGGAAGTTGGGGGTAAGCAAAGTGATAATATAACAAGCAAAAAGCTTTAACCATTTATAATTTAACCACTTTAACTTAGAATATAATACTTTTGGAGGGTTTTTTCTGTTTTTATGAATGAAGGGGATTAATCAAAGGGGATTTTCTTTTCATTAAGTAAAAGGTCTTTACTTATGAATTTTGACATGTAAATGGATGAATGTAGGGTTAATTGATGAAAAATAGGGATTTAATATAGAAATTCAACATTTTTTTTAACTTAACAGTCATTGAGCCTTGGGTCCGATCCCAACAGAAGTCAGAGAAATGCTCTGAGCCTCTTTGACTGAAATTTTAGAATGCAGAATAACTATAGGGGAAAGGAAATCAATAATAATTTCCCGGTGAAAGATATATACAATTATTTTTGCACTTATTTCTACCTACCCAATCCTTTACTCTAGCATTTTTTCTTCTATCTTGCAGGTGCATTTGAGCTAGCAACCTTGAAAATTTTATTCTTTTGAAAGCAATAAAAACTATCTAAATCTACCTTATATCATCTGAGGGCTCAGATTAAACTGATGAGCACCTCTTTATTCTCTAACTATATACTAATTAGTCAGTATTAAACTGTCTAACTAATATTTATTCACTATTCTACAACAATAAAATTTAAACATGAAAATTCAAGGTTAAGCAGTTCAACACATCATGGATTATGGCATTTATTGACACTCTTCCATAATCATCAATAACAAATTAAAAAGTAGTGACATTTGAATTTGCACACTTTCATGTTTTATTTCTTTTTTTCTTTTGGGGTTTATATTTTTTCTAAGTCCTTTGATTTTTCTTTTAGGACTTTTACCCTCTTTTTGATTTTCTATTTTTTTTTATTTTTTACAAAATATGAGAAAACAACTTGCAGAAATCAAGGTATGTACATATTTACACAGGAATATCATAAGTCAATTCCAAATTATGAATCCTATACTTATAGGACACTAATAGCGGCTTCACATGGGGATGGCATTTGCTAGTGAAATGTCAAGATCTTTGAGATCAAAAGCCTTCCATTTTGACCATGATGATCCTGTAACTTTCTCTTGATTTCTGCAAAAACTCATACTTATGAAATTTTACTTTTCATAGCTTAGGGCCTTCGCTCCAGGCTTCAACCATGGAAGGAAAACATCCAATCCAATCTACTCACTTGCAATGAATATTTACAATGATGTAAAAAGATATTATGACTAACTATTAGTTAACTCAGAGGAATGGTAGTGTTTGAGCATTCTACCATTCACTAGTCCTTCTGGAATGCCAGTTCCATCCAAATTTTTGATAAAAAATGAATTGTTACCTTTGTACCCATAAATGACATAAGGCCCTTTCCATAGAAATTCAAACTTTCCATGTTTTAAATTTTCTTCTCTCCTGGAATCCCATTTTAACACTTTATCTCCTATGGCTAAGTCATCTTCCTTAGTTGTTTTATCAAAGATTTTCTTGATTTTATCTTGAATGAATTGATATTTTTCATATACTTCTTCCCTAGTCTATTGCAGATGAATAGTCTGATTTATCCTTCTCTGTATATCGTTGAGTTCTACTTGTGATTCTTGGATAATTTTCATAATTGGAACACATAAAGATGATGGGAAAACTGCATCCATCCCATATAAAATCTGGTAAGGAGATATTCCAATTGAATTCTTAGTAGCAAGTCTATCTGCCCATTAGGCATAGACTAACTTTTTATTCTAGGTTTTCTTATTTTATTCAAGTAGTTTTTTGATGATACTCACAAGGCTTTTATTGGAAGATTCAGCTAGGCCATTTCCTTGAGGGTAATAAGCAGTACAGTGGCCTAGGATAATATGATACTTGTGACAAAAGGCAATAATTTTCTTATATTTAAATGCAGTTGCATTATCAGTAATAATTTTCTGTCGGCATCCAAATCTAGATAAAATATTGTTTTCTAGGAAAGATATGATGACTGAGTCAGTGGCTTGTCTGGTTGGAATGGCTTCAATCCACTTGGTGAAATAATCTATGGCAGTCAATATCCATTTGTGTTGGATAGAGGATGGGGGGTGAATTTCTCCAATGAAGTCTAAACCCCATTGTTGAAAAAGCATCTCAGTAGAAATTGGTTTGAGTGGTAAAGGTAACAACTTCCTTTTTCCTTCAAAAATCTGACATTTTTCACATGAAGTAACAAAATTTTTCACATCATAAAATAAGGTAGGCTAGTATAAACCATCCCTAAGAATATTATCTACTGTACTCTTCTAGTATAATTGTCCTCAACAATCACCTACATCAAAATCTTCAAGAATTTTCTCAACTTCTTATTTTAGTAAACAATTCAGTAAAATCCCACTTTGTTCTTTCCAATAAAGCATTTTATCTAGAATAAAATATCTCATTGCTTTCATTTTGATGAATCAAGATTTAGTTCTAGTTAATCCAGGAGGAGCTTGTAAATTTGTAAGTAAAAATATAGTATCTGAGTACCATGGTGAGTCTAGAAAGGCTTCACTGATCAATGGAGTTGCCATCTCTTCCTAGTCATTAACTTGGGCAATAAAATTTATATCTAAAGAATTACAATTGGATTCAGCCATTAACCTGGCTAAACCTTGTCCTTTTATGAGCTTGGTTGGTTTAATCTCTATGTCATATTGAAGGATAGTGGCAATCCACTTTCCTCTTCTTCCATCTGGCCCATCTTGTGTAAGAATATATTTGACTACATTATTGGGGACATAGGCAATAATGTGGGAGTAAATAATGTACACTCTGAAATATTTTATGGCTTTAAACAAGGCTAAAGCTTGTGTCTCCATTATGTTGTATCTCAAAGGCGCATCTCTAAGGGTTTTACTGAAAAATTCTATGGGCTATTCAAAACCTTGGTCATTTTTATGTAGTGAAATTGCAGCTATCGTATGTTCTGAAGAAAATGAAAATATTATGAAATATTTCTTGAAGTCTGGGCTGATCAGGACTGGTGTTTTTGTTAAATCATGTTTAATATATTTGAATGATTGTTTTTCTTCAACTTTCCATTTTAAAACAGAGTCCTTTTTTAACATGTTGTTCAATTCTTTGATAATTTCTGCTAGATTAGAAATAAATCTCCTTAAAAGGTTAATTTTACCTAGAAATGCTTGTAACTCCCTAATGTTCCTAGGTGGTTGAATTTGCAATATTTATTTTATCCTTTCTGGATCTATTCAAATACCTTCCTTGGAAATTATGTGTCCTAATAATTTACCTTCTTCAATTCCAAAAAGAGTCCTTTTGGGGTTTAAGGATATACCATATTTTCAACACTTAATGGATACATGCCTCAAGTGATCCAAATTTTCATTATCATATTTAGAAAACACAGTAATATCATCTAAGTAAATAACCAAAAAGTCATGGATTTATTTAGCAAAGGCTATGTCCATAGCCCTTTGAAAAGTAGCTCCAACATTCATCAAACCAAAAGGCATTTTCACATACATGAAAGTGCACTAAGCAGTGGTAAAAGTTGTTTTAGGTTGATCTTATTGTTGAACTAGTATCTGGTTATATCCCGAGAAACCATCTAATAAGGAAATTCTTGAAGATCCAACTACTTTATGTAAGATGTGGTCCATCTTTGGCAAAGGGTAATTATCTTTCAAAGACACTTTATTGAGATTTCTAAAATCTACACATAATTTGATTTCACCAGTTTTCTTCCTTGTTGGTACTACGTTGGATTTAGAAACCCAATCAAAATATTTGATTGGTGCAATAATTTTGGCATCATACATGCGTTTAACTTCTTTTTCAATCAATGGTAATAGAACATGATTAATCCTCCTCAATTTTTGTCTAAATGGTTTTTGATTATCTTTTATAGGAATCTTGTGTTCAATGATGCTAGTGTCATATGATTTTAAATCTTCGTAACTCCATGCAAAAACATATTGGTATTCCTTTAAAAGTTCAATATATTTTTATTTTTCTTGAGGGGGTTAAATTTTTGACAATTTGATCATTTTTGGCTTTATGTATGTACCAATGTTACATTCTTCAATGTCAGACTTGACTGGTTCCATTTTAGGCTTTTGGGGCACATCTTGGAATCAAACAAGTCTTCCAAAGGAGTTAAATCCTTAGGTAAAAATTTATCCTTGAAATATAACATTTCAATTTCATCTTCAATTACTTCCTCTATATCTACCTTCTCTAAGTTATCTATGTCAAATTGAGTAAATAGAGTGGGTTTGGTAAGTTTATGTGCATCTAAATTATTTATCTTACAATTAACATCTAAATCTATGTTCCATTCAGAATATAAATTACCAGCAGTGTCTATAATACAATTTTGAAATTCATCCTCACTATTCAAAAAATGGTAAATCTGTTCATCTTCAGAGAAAATATGCCAATATTTAACATTTTCAGGAACAATGGGCCTATATTTAACTTTAGCAGTATATCTATGGGTTGGTTTAAAAGGTAAGTTACATGTGCTAGAAAAATTTACTAGGCAATGTGCTTGCAAATTTTGTTTTCTTGGAATAATAGAAAACTTACATTCTAGTAAATCATCACATAAATCAACTACTACATCTCTATATCTGGCTAATCTAGGATTATGAATAGAATAATCTCCATTTATTTGTTTAATGATTACCTCCGAATCTCCCATAATTAAAATCCTTTGACCTCCTAAATTCCTGATGATTTGAAGGCCTAAGATAAGTGCCTCATACTTTGCCATGTTGTTGGTGCATTTAAAGTTGAGTCTAAAGGAATTTCCTTTCGAATGACTGGTCTCAATGTTTGTGACCCATACTCCAACTCCTGATCCTGTCTTATTCACTGAAACATCAAATTCTAAATGCCAAAGGGCTTGATGGAAAATATTATCATTGTTTGTTTTAAGCTTTATGTCAATTAATTCAGTTTGGATCTCATTATTATCTGAGTTACATAAAATGAAAGAATCTAGATCAATTGGTGTTGAGTAAATTGGATAATTGATTGATCTCTCAGCACTACTGACCATGTATTTCATTAGAGTTTCTCTGCAAAGTTTCTTATTTTTTCTAATCTGTTCTAGGTTATCTACTATAACTGCAGGTTTAGGATCTGGGTTAGACCTGGTATAGTAGGTTTTCTTAGAAGCCAAAATGACTTTTTATGGATACCCACAACCTTTAAAACTAATCTTAAATTACAAAGATAGATTAAAGATCTTCCTTTAAGACTAATTTAAAACTAGAGATTGGTTAGATCCCCAGTATGGTTGCCAGTATATTATCACCCTAGTAATTTCTAAAGATTGTAGGATTTTGGATTTTTCAATTTTAAGAAAACTAGGGGTAAGCACAAACCTACTTTGGAAATTTAGGATCTAGCCTTCCTAAATTTCAGGGAGGGCTCTCTCTTTAAGATTTAATTTTGTTTTTGTTTGATATTTTAGGCTAGTTATTATAGTTCAATTTGGTTTTGGTTTTCAAATGTTTGGTGGAAAATAAGATTAATTGAAGACAAATTAGAGAGGGATCTACTAGTCCATTGGGCTATGGAGTCAAAGTCTAGCAAGCAGAACTAGAAGGCAAGGACAAGAGGATGCTAATGTATTCAGGGCAAGGTAGATAAACCTCAAAATTTTGGATAGATTGTTTTGATGGGATGGCTTGCTTCGGGATAAAGGGAAATGAAGTATCCTTTGATCCGAAAAAAAGGGAAGGAGGCAGAAGTCAAACGGAACTAGGAGAAATTAAGAATTCATAAATCCAGAAATCAGTAGAAAACATTTAAATGATTAAGTAGTTAAGATAGGGAGTTCTAACACTAGTCCTAAAGTAATACTTCTACTTAATCATTAATATTGAACAACATATATGAAATGAATGGAACTCAAAAAGTAAACAATGACAAGATAGATGCACTTTACTCTTCAAATTATCGCATGAATCCCGAATTATGAATTTGAAATGGCTATTGTCTAGACTACTACTATGAAATGAACACATAATCCTCCAAAGTACCAGAAAAATTGTCTATAATAATCTCGGAAATTTTATTCCACCCCAAACACTTCATAAGCTGAAGTATTTATACAAAAATTTTATTCCAAAATATCCTAGAGAAATTTAGGAATAACTCTAGGAAATAAAAATATATTTACACATTAAGAGGGATAGTTGCTTAAAAACTTATCGAGTTGTCCTCTTACTTAGAAAAAATAGAACTAACTTATCTAATCAAAACAGTTTTTTCACTAGGTGTACATGTTTGTTGGCATATTTGGAAAAAATATCTTTGAATATTGCTTGATTGATACTCTTTTCACTTTACACCCTTTAACACTGTCTTTCTTCCTGATACTCTTTCACGTTGTTCATTTGTCACTTTATTGCTTGTAAAATAGAGAAATTACAATAGTAAAAAATGAGTTGGTTGTTTCTTCTCTGATACTCTGCGACCCTCTTATTTATCTAGATACACTTTTAACTGATATATTAACCTTTTAACAGCTGTAAAAGGAATTTTCACTGTGGTAGAAAAATCATTTTGCTGTCATATCATCTTTCTGCCATACTAGATTTCCCATTGACCTTTTTACTGCTATAAAAGAGACTCATCAAAAGTAAAGATCAAAATCAAATAAGATTTTTTATTCTTTTCTTCTCAGTTTGAGTGCTTTATTTGTGCTTTCCTTCACTATTATGCTTCTATGCTGCTATAACAAATCTATAAACTCTTGCCACTATTTTGCATCAGGTGTCTTCATGTTTTTCAACCTTATATAGCTTTCATCTGCATCAATGTACTTTGCAAAATTTGGTTTGACAATGAAAATATGTTTAATCTCATTTTGCAGAAAAAATAAGCCTTCAAAGTATTGTAGAATCACTTTTCCAGTAGCGGAACCTTGTGGTAGAGTCTTGTTCACTTCTTCTTTAGCATGGTCCCTTATCTTCTTATCATAGTTTGTTTGGACCAACATTTTCTCATTGAAACCCTGTATGTCTGGGAGGCCAGCTTTCCTCAACATTGTATATTTTCTCAAGAACTTTGTTATTGATAAGTTCATAGTCTCACACTTCTCCTCCAAATCTTTCATTATGTTCCATTTTGTGAAGACTCTTTTGATCTAAAGTATTGTTTCTATCCTATCCTATATTTTCAATTCCTCAAGCTCCACTATGTTCTTACTGTTTAAGAATGTAGTAAGCTTTAAAGCTTGAGATGGTTTATTTGTAAGTTCCTCCTTTGTCTTTTGAATCTCTACCTGTGCTGCAAAAAGTAAATCTCTTTGCTCATATATAATTTTAATTGAAGGCCATTGGAGATGTATGCCTTAAATTATTTTGGTCCAAAGGTAGTTTTTTATAAAGGAAACCTGTTCTCTAAAGTTCACTTCCTTTTGCAAAGTTTGTCCTTGTTCTTCAAGTGTTTTTTCCCTTTGGTCATCTCCCTTTGATGTCATCAATTCATTTCTGTTGGATGATTCGAGAATTTGAATGGTATTTTTCAAATTGTTTATCTCATTATTTTATAGGGACATCTCCTCCATGGCTTTTAATATATCTGTTTCTTTACCTGCTTGATGTACCTGTGTGGTGGATGATCCTGTGGCTAAAGTATCAATATATTGCACTGACACTGTAGTTTCCAGTGGCACTTTTGGTGCTAAGTGTTCTACCAATGTTGATGGGACAACAGTGCTAACAGTAGGTATAACTGTGTGAATAGAAGGAACATTAGTTTCTTTCAAAGCTACCTTTTCTTTCATAAGGATATCCATTTGATTTTCCATATCCTTGACTTGAGAAGTTAGCTTTAATATTAATTTCATCATTTCATCCATTTCTGATTGTTCTTGAATTATTTCTTTTCTTTGTGGATGTTCTCTTTGAGGAAGGTTTAATTGCTTCCTCATAGCAGCAATATCATCATTCATCTGTTTAATCAATGCTTGAGAAACTTGTATATTTGATGGATCCACCCCTATTTGTAGGACCAAATATTCTAAGGACTTAATTCTTGGGTCCTTTACATGCAAAGAAGCTTTGTCCAGCTTCATCTGATCTTGTAAGTTGAATACTATATTTTGTAAATTCAAAGTACTCAAGGTTTTAGTCATAACTTTGGAATAGAGAATTTCTGATGTATGTCTGTGAAACTTGATTCGATAAAGCTCATGGATGCTTTCTAAATCAACTTCCAATTATATCTTTTTGTAATATGACACTATCTTGGGATCTGAAACCTTTGGTTGAAGAAAGGACATGATCATTTTATTGTTTGACTAATCAAAAGAAGTTAATAACTTGTCCTTATTGCCTTTTTCTTTGGGAAATTGAGAGTAAATTTCTCTTTTAATTTCCTCATTTTTCTCCTTAATTTTCTTGTACTTTTATTTTATATTAGAATATCTTCCCTCTGCTATTTTAGAAGAAGAGGGAATTTCCAAAATAACCTACTTTTCAATCATTTCACTACCCTATTCATTTGTTGCAACCTGTTTTTTTTCTATCTCTGTTAATTTCTCATTTATTATTACTGTGGCTTCCTGATTTTTTGACTAGTATTTATTCATTCCCTGATCATTGGTGTCATCTATTTCAATGGCCTTTTCCTTTTCAGTAATATTAATTTGTCTCTTTTGTTGTAAATTAATTTAAACTTATTCTCAGTAATAATTTGAGCTGAATAACCTTCATCATCCCTTGATATTTTGTTTGAAACTTCTGACTTCTTGCTAACTATCATAGCATGTGATTTGTCTGGTTTTATTACCATCTCTATATTAGTAGTAGGGTCTACCAATTTGTTTTCCATCCATTCTATTTGATTGGAAAATTTCTCAATATCTCGCTTTGACTCATGTATAAAATGAGGCCACTTGTTTTTAATCCTTACACTGTTCAAAAGACCTTGGGGGTCATAATTCCACTGAAAAATTTCTTGAAATTGATATTCTTTTTGGATGCCATAAAATGGATAGCATCAACATTCAATACCTGTCTTAAATACTCCAGAGCAAAAACTCTAATAATCAAACATGTAGGAAACTTATATGGAAGAAAATTGGATTCAAATATTCTTAACTCAGTGTGCTTCACATATAAGTACCAATCTCCTGTTTTACATTCTTCTGACAGTTGTAATATTATTTTCATCTCCTCACTTACTCTTGGTTGTTCTACTTTTTGTAGTAAACTCATAGCTGGTCTAATAAATAAATCTGTGAAATACATAAAACTATATTCATTTCCTCCCTTTCTTAACAATGAAGTCCAAAAGACAATTGATAGAGGCTGGCCCTCTACATTCATTTTCTACAATGTTATAGGGAAATGATATTCTTGTGAAAATAGGAGCAAATGGAATAAATAGGAGGAATACCTAAAAACCCCTTTAGTGGATAGCTTGGTCAACTGTTGGTGTATGGAATCAACGATAAATCTAGCAAAATCAAAGAATATAGCAGGAGGGTCATCAGGGGACAAGGTGGATAAGAATCCAAGGATAGACTCATCAGTAAATTCATCAGTAAAATATCCTAAGATGACGGATAACATTGAGATAACATGTCTAGAACCTTTTGGGAATTTGGAAGTGGAATATGGAGGATTCAACTTTGGGATATCCACATGACTGGGCATGAAATTCTGGAAAATCATGAATCTTTTAGGGAAATCTAACCCTAAATATAATTGAGTCAGAGCTTCAATGGATAATGGGATTTCCCTAGGGTCAAATTTCAACTGCAACATCTCATTAATTGACTCAGTAGTGATAGAAAAGAGGATTTCCCTATCACTATTAACAATGGATATTTTATCTGGGACATATTACTATTGGCATAATCTTCCCAAGTCCTAACCAGGATGTGTCAATGGGACTATATATTTAGGCAAGTTTGTATCCTAGAGAGGCATTTCTTCCTTGTTAAGGAAATTTTCATGACACTAGTTATGTACCTCTAATAGATTGAATTCCACTTGGGGGTCTACAATTTTGTGATCTACATCAACCAAGGGAATGACTTCTTTAGTGGACACTGGAGGTTGAAGAGGGTTTACAGTGATAGTGGAGTTAGTAGTAATAGAAGGGGTAGACTTTGGAACTTTTTCTACATCAATATTAGGAGGTTTTACCAGACTTGACAGGCTTTTATCCTCCAGCCTTTGGTGTAAGTTGCTTTTTTGTCATTTTGAATTAACTAGAGAAAGATTATACTGTTTGTAGTAGTTAAATTTGTAAAAATAGAGGAAATTTAAGAAAATATTTGACAATTTAGGAATTTGGGATCTGAGGGATAGTTTAAGACAGAAAATACAAGTTTTCTGAATGGATAGGACCGAGAAAAGGGATTTTTATTTAATTTTTTAATTCAAAAATGTTTTTAGGCCATGGAAGTGATTTATAGGAATTAAAGTTGGGGATTTCAGCTTAAAAAGAGGCTTTTGAGATAATAAAATCTCTTGGGGAAATTTTGACAGAGTTTTCTCTGATTTTGAGCATTTTAGGGCAACCTTATATGACTAACTTCTCTCTTTCAGGTGTATTTTAGTGAAAATTGACTTCAATTTCGGATTTTGCAGGCTTGAATAGTTGAAGAATACCTGAACTGCAGGTATTTCGACAGTTGGATGGGTTTCAGAGATGCTTCTATAGAAATTATATGCACTAAACATGCATATGTACAAGATCCACCTGATCTCGCACTGTTTAAATTTATGTAAGATACTGAATCTATTTCACTTGTTAATCTTTTGCAGAAAGATTAATTGCACACATATGTGAAGCATAAACAAAAATATTCAATCACACATAACACAATTTTTAACTGGGAAAGCCTGAAGCTGAAAACCCCAACTATATATTATGTAACATGGAGATCATATGAAAATCTCATACAAGCATACAAAGCTTATTGCAAGCCCTCAGTATAGTAAAATTGTCATACACTTATCAAGACCAATCTTGCAAATCCATGCACCGATCTATGCCTCTTGCTAGCTTGCCTTCACTGCACAATCTTTGTTGAAGAATAGCTTTGAATGAATGCGAATTAATCCATCCTTGAATTTTCAATCCTCATTGGCATATCCACTGAGTGTGTGATGCAATCAATGCATCACTATAGTCACAACAGATAGTCTATCTTTCCCTTTCACCTATCTCTCCACTGGTCTCCACTAAAACTGCCATGCGCTGTATTTAAATTATGTATTGTTCAATTGATTAATGAGTTATTATTTGTGAATTAATTAAATAATTAATTCAATCCACTCTCACTAGAGTATCAATCAATTAGACTAGATACAACTAGCTCAACTGAGTCTAACTGAGTTAAAATGAATACAACTCCATAACTAATTCTTCCAACTGTGTCATAACTCTTCCACTTGAGTTCTAACTCTTCCAGTAAACCCTTAGGAATAGCATAATTCCTTCTATCAGCTGATGTGCCACATCTGTGCACTGAACTAAAGTGATCCAAGAGAATAAGTTACTTCTTAGAGTCTGATTATTATTAAGAGCTAATAATAATATACATGGATCTATTTTTAGATTGACGATCTATAAATACACTTTTCCCAATATTCTAAAAGTAGAATTTCATCTTCTTTTCCAACTTGATCAACCATCCACAAATAGCATCCTGCAAATTCTGAAATATGATCATCATGTCTAAAAATAGACATAGTCTAAAAATAGACCTATGCCAAAAATAGCCTACGAGCCCACTTAGTGAAGACAACTCTTTTTACTAAGCTCATCATCTTGTTTAATCTCAACACTCCCTCTCAACAAGATAGGGATTATCCTTCACCCTGATCCTACCTCTATGGTATTTGAATTTTCTTCTGGTGAGTGCCTTCGTCAGAATATCTGCATCTTGATCCTCTGTAGGAATGTACTGAAGCAACATGATCTTCCGCTACACATAATCTCTGATATGATGATACAAAATATCAATATTTTTAGATCTATCATGAAACATAGGATTAACCGACAGTTTAATGGAACCTTTATTATCACAATGAATCACCGTGGGATCTAAATGTGAACTGAACATACCAACCAGAATCTTCCTCATCCAGATAGACTCATATGCAGCTAAACTTGCTGCCATGTATTCTGCTTCCACTGAACTGAGTGTCACGGATCTTTGTTTCCTGCTGTACCAAGAAAATTTCATAGATCCAATATTGAAAATCCCTCCTGATGTGCTTTTTTTGTCTGTTGGGCTTCCTGCCCAATCTACATCCGTGAAGCCACGCAACTTCACCCCATCCATCTGTCTGTACCATAAGCCATACTCAGATGTGCCCCTGAGATATCTCAAAACATGCTTTGCTTCCTTCTAAAAGAGCTTGGTAGGCTTAACCATCACTTGTGAAAGCTGGTTCACCACATAGCATATGTCCGGTCTTTTATTGAATAAATACATCAGCGAACCCAACAACTGTCGATAAACAATGGCATCTTGTTGACTGGATAAATCAATCTTGCTAACAAGATCAATCTCCATAGTACCAAAAGGTAATCTAGCAAAAAAATGCCAAATAAACCTATCTTTCTCTAGACATATGTGATTTACAAAATAATACTATAAAGGTGTTAAGGTCTTACCATAGATCCAATGCTTGTTCGAAGTAGTTGTCCTTTGGTCGCTTGAAGGAGTTATCATTAAAGACCTGCAGTCACAAAAAAGAAAACATTAAATAGCACCTGTATATTAAATATTATAAATCATGCCTATCATGGTGATCAAGGAATCCATGAAATAAACAGTTAATTAATAGCTTATTAAGAAAAATGAATTCATTTGTATTAACTTTGAATGAAGAAAAACCTTACAAATTTAGCCTTGATGTTGAATAGGCCTTCCCAGCGTCCGAAGCAAGAATCTCCTCTACTCTGACAAGCGTTACACTCTTCCAACCGAGATAGATTGAGGTATGTGATATTTCCTCACAAAATCTCAGTTATATGAGTCTGAATCCCAACATCACTTAAGCTCAAACAATTCTAAATCTTGAACTCCCCTTGAGGCTACCCAATGCCTCTTTTTATAGTGCAAAATATGAGGTTTCAGTTCTAACTATGAAGGGATAGAATCCTCCTTGAAATGGATAAGCTCCTCACATCAAGGGGTCAACTCCTTAAGTTAAGGGATACATGAACCTCAAAAGAGCAGTTTGCCACTGCAAGATTCTTTCTAGAGGCTTCTAGAATTTACTGAAAGTGATATTTTTGAGTTTACTTGCACATTTTTAATCTTTTACAGGAGTCCGCACCCATAACATAGAGAAAGTGCATTCAGGTATGCAGGAGTCATGAACATTAGGTGCGGGACCGTAGGCAAGACAAAGAGAAAGTGCGATACCAGAGTTTTAGAGATTTTCAGAGTTTTTCTCTTATTTTTAAGGCTTGAAATGAGCAACTAATGTTTTTAGACTTGGAAAGGAGGAAATTATGAGTGATAATGAGCTCATACAGATAGCAGAATGTCAAGGTGACAATTTTCAGTGCAACATATTGCCCCCTAAAGTGCGAAGTCTGTAATAGATGAAGATAGAGTTTGTCATATATGAAGAGTGAAGTACTTTATCATTTCAGATATCAACCTATGGACATCCCATCAGGAACCTATAAAATCATTCAATGAAAAATATATATATATAGATATATCATCGCTGAGGTAGGCATTCCCATACTCAGATCAAAACTAACTAGAAAACTGATTTAAGTTGTTTTGATACAGGAATGATTTTCAATACATCAATAATATAGACATGTGTAGACACAGTATGGACACAGCCATCTGTTTATGAATATTCCACTGTATAAATGAATAAAAAAATTCCTCGAAGCCTGGATGGTAGAAACTAGATCTAGCGTATTGATTTACATTTATCGAACCAGTACGATTCTATCCATGTGAATAAATGTGTCGAAGTCAAACATGGTAGAAACCACTTGATTACCAGTCAATAATGTATACTTTTAACAAGTGTGAGAGTAACCACCAGTAATGTTAATGGCCCTCAAAGTACTCAGTACAATCCATGAAATGTGAATGAATGAGCTGAAGTCGAATCATGTCACGGAATCATTCGATTGAAGGTCAATGATGCAACCTGTTGTTGAAGGCGAGAAACCTGCCATTAAGGCATGCAGATTTCAAGGTACTGGAAATTTCTAGATCAACTTCCTAGATAATGAGTTATCGTCAATAGAAAGTGATCCGTCGTAGGCAAGCCCAGAACACAAAATCATAGATCAAGTTTTGAAGAAATATATTGGCAAGGATTGACTCAGGGATGGTAAAAATGGAAGAAAAATATTTTGCAGATGAATGGTTTGTTTGAACTGTCCTCTTGAACACATAACGACACTACAGATGGTTTGGTGACAATGGAACCCAAGCTAATACCCAGAAACTGGCTGAAGACTTTCAAAATAGTTTGATTAACTGTAGGAAAAGGATTTCCCAACCCACGTGAACAAAAGTGTCATGTTCAAGAGTGGCTAACAGATTTTTGAATAATCAAAATACAACAAACAGGTTCATTTTTCTCTCTTTTCCCCCACCATTTCTGGCAAGTACCTCTTTATTTTTGACAAGCTTTGAGGAGGATAACATTTTCTTGTTTAGAAGCTCATCCGTCGGATGAGTCCAACTTAGTTTAAGATTTGAACCCTAAGAAGGAGTGGTTCATTCCTATTTTGAAATTGAACAGGTCCTTTACTGTTAAATTTTAACGAGTCCAGTATAGGAGAAACTTGGTTTTTTTTAAATTTTAGGGAGTCAGAAGAAAAAAATTAAGAAAACTCCATGGGTGTAATTTTTTGTAAATTTAGTCTCTCGAGCCCGAGAAAGGATAAAATAATGCGGGAGAGAACTCTATTGACCATGATTAGTCAACATATACCTTTTTCGTAAATAGTCCATTTCAGTCCGTAAAAGGGGTAAACTTATAGTGAAGGGACGATCATTCATTTACTTTAAGGAGTTAAAATAGTCAAGTACTCGGAAATATTTTCAATTTTCGAGAGTCTGAAAACGACTTAAAAGAGGACTCCAAGGTTTCACTTTTTCGTAATTTTTAACGAGTTCGAAAAAGGGATAAAAATGTACTCATGGTTTTCACTTTTTTCGTAATTTTTAACGAGTTCGAAAAAGGGATAAAAATATACTCCTGTGGTCGACTTGAAATTTAATTTACGAGCAGGAAAAGATGGAAAGAACTCGGCATTTTCATGTGTTTTACGAGAATGAAAGATAGCAAAATAATCTTGGGATTTTCATGAGTTTAACGAGTCTTGAAAATAACTGAAATTGACTCAAGATAGGTTTCATTTTTACGAAAGCTTGAAACAGAGAAAAACTATGCTTCAGAGTGGTTTCATTTTTACACAAGCTTGAAATAGAGAGAAAATTTTTCTTGATGCCCACTAGGTATAACTGTTGGAGCGCATGCCCCCCCAGCTTCATTTCATTCAACTAAGTACACTGCTGGTAATTAATAGCTAGATGGAATGAAGGTTCATTTACGAGATCATATGAAATACCTGACCTAAAACTGTAAGAAAATTATGAAAAAACTTAAATAACTAACCTAAATATATGACTTAACATTCACGAGATCTAGTCAAATACTCGACTCAATTAGGGGAGGATTTGTTTCATTTTTTAACGAGCTTGACACAGGAAAATAACTATGCTCATGGCAACGTGTTTCATTTTTTAATGAGGTTGACACAGTAAAAGTAACTTTCCTCTTGATACAATGATTCATTTTGAATGAGGTTGACACAATAAAAGGAACTTTCCTCATATCTGATTCATTTTTTTACGAGGTTGACTCAGTAATAGGAACCATCCTCAGAAACTAATTATTTCTAATCTATTAATCTACTCTCTAAAATCTACCTACTAATTCATTTTTTAATGAGATTGACACAGGAAAAGAACTGTCCTCATACCTAATTCATTTTTTAATGAGGTTGGCATAGGAAAAGAACATTCCTCTTGGAAGCTTGTATTTTATTAACGAGCTTGACACAAGAAAAGGAACTATGCTCTCGACTAACTGATTCATTTTTTAATGAGGTTGACATAGTAAAAGGAACTATCGTCACACTCACTGATTCATTTTTTAATGACGTTGACATAGTAAAAGGAACTATCATCACACTCACTGATTCATTTTTTAATGAGGTTGACACAGTAAAAGGAACTATCCTCGAGCCACTGATTCATTTTAACGAGGTTGACACAGTAAAAGGAACTATCCTCAGCTACATGATCATGGCTTCCAACTGGAAGAAAGACATGTCAATGGACACACCTTGGTCATGGCTTCCAAGAGGTCTTCATTAGAAGGAATAATAGTTCTCTGGAAGGAACACATGTCAAGGGACTCAAAAGGGATAAGAACAGCACATTCAAATAATCCCATAGTGTTTTCCATGTCAATTACCGGATCTAAGTCAAAGAAAGATGAGGAAAAAGTGAGAGGCTCACTTACATCGGTAATTGAAAACATGGGACTAGTTGCTACATAATTAACCCATGGCGAGGTAGATACCACTTTAGAATCAGGAACATTTAGGGGTGTCGGATTATTGGTAGTTGAATCAAGACTAGGGAATGAAAGCTGGTCTATAGTCACAATATTTCCATTGTGATGGAAAGACATCACACGAAAGAGTGTCGATACTACAACTTTCATTGCATAGACATAGTCTCTCCCAAGGATTAAATTGAAATCGAAGGGGCCTCGAACTACCATAAGATCAATACAGACAGTTTTACATTCCAAATTAATAGAAAAATTAGGAAGGATCCCTAAAGGTTCACTAATGGTTCTATTAAAATCTTTCAGATTCCGCGTAATAGGCACAAGTTGAGGGGAACCCAAAGCTTTCCAAGAAGTTGAGGATAAAATACTAATAGAAGCACCTTCATCTACCTATGTGCGGTGTATGTCCCTACCACCAAACTTCACAATGATTTGGAAAGGGATGGAGGAAGGAAGACAAGGTTCTGTCAGTTTATTCCAATTAAAGGAAAAGACCTTAGTACTTGGAGGGGGTTTTGTAGAAATAGGTGAAATTCCCCCTAGCGTAGAAGAACCTGAGCGGTATGAAGTTCTCTCTCTACAAGGAGAATGGGATCGACTGAATGTGAAATCGAATCGACCACTTGATCAACTAATGGATCATCAACCTGAGTGATATGAGTTTCACTCTCCATTGGAAGAGTAGGATCGATTGTACTTGAAATTAGATCAATCACTCTGTCAGTTGACGGTAGGTTGGGAGAAAGTTTACTGTAACTAGTTGGAAATTCTTGTTGTGGAACAGTAAGGTTTTCCAATAATTTTGAGGCTTCATCCATGTGAGGGAAAATGTGAGTTTGATGACTTCCTTTGCATAACTTACAAGGAAACCTAACTTTAGCCTTTTTCTCAGGAACCTGACTATCACTGGTTGATGGATCAATGGAAAGTTGATGAGATTTTTCTAACCATACTTCCAATACCTTTGGAATACCGAGACAATTGATAAGGAAGTGGTCACCCTTACAAAGCCTATAAGGGTATTTGGGTTTACGATGCATGTTGGAAGTTTCCTCAACGCTACTAACATTTTCATCCATGGTTGGTTGGTTGAATTCTTTCTTATCTTGCTTCTTCTTATTATTCTTCTTCCCTTTCTTCTTCTTCTTAGCTACCTGGTTACTAGCATCAAGGATTTTACCAAGAAAAGAGGAAGAAATGGAGGAAGAAATATTAGGCGAAGAAGGTAAAGGGTCAATAGAAGGTTGGTGATGTTGAGATGGTGAACTCTGTTGAGGTGAAGCATCCAGTTGAGGTGGCAAAATTGGAGTATTCTGGGCCAACTAAGTTGAAAACAACCATATCGGTAAATCTATTGTAAATCTAGGTAATGAAAAAGTAGCCATATAAGGAGGACCAACATTTCCAAAGCAAGGAAAATTACTAGGATTCTTGTTAAGAGGGGTTCCTTGGTTGGTAAATTCTAGAACAGTTTCCATTATATTCAACTTCAGTGAATTTTATTAACAATTTAAAACTAAAATTAACAATTCACAATTCACACCTAACAATTAAAATTCAAAATTCACACCTATGGTCTTTAAAAGTAAAAACAAACAAATTAACATGCACTATCAAATCTAGGAGTCAAACCACACACAAACAATAGATTCCCGCACTAAAAACACTAGTTGGTGATGAAATCCAACATCGTATAATTTTAATGCAGAAATGGCGGTTGGAACAGTTACCCCGACAACCTGCTTAATGAAACAGAATAGCACAAGCTTCTTCACAAAACCATCTTGAGTGAAGAGAACCCCCCAGAGAGTCCAAGTGAGTATAGTCGACGTCTACTTTAGGTACAATGAGATCTTTCCTTCACCATCACCTTAAGAAATAATCTTAAGTTTATGGACACTAAGGTTACCAACATCAAAAAATACAATTGGGGGAACAGTCTACGATCCGATTCTACGTGCAAGGGTAGAGTAATAAATCTCAATCCCCTTGAAGGCTCCTCGACATGGTCAATCTGAGGTTTACCAACAAGTAACCCCAGGCTCCTCGACAATGGTTAATCTGAGGTTTACCTTTTGTAATGTGTGTAGATCTTATATCTTCCCCGTTGAAACAGAATTGATTGTCTCAAAGTTTTGGACATGATCTCGTGATTAACTCCTTTAAGAGAAACTTCCCAGAATGTACCAGTTACAATTAGATTTATTTCATACCGCAAGATTTATCTACTTGTTTGTTTTAGTTGCTTTGGAAAGTTAACTAAAAACTATTCCAAAGCACTAATCCTGAGCTAGATTGGTGGAAAGAGACCTAAACATGTAAAAATTACTAGATTAATTTTATTAAGCGTTGTGTTATTTAGGCTATTATTACTCAAAAAGGTAAATGGATATGAAACCAATGGTGTTATGACCCGACCCAAAATTGAATGCAATCGAATATGATAATGTAATATTTTCAATTCGATGAATCCTAACTAAAGTAAGGAGAGAGATTCCATTCACTATCAACAATTCAAAAAATTGATCACTAAGAGAAAATATAACAAATTCTCTAAGGCACTAATTTCATCAAGAAAAACTAATGCAAATCAATTCCAAAACAGTTCTTTATTTTTGTGTTTTTAAAACAAGCATAAAAACATATAAATTCAAATCAAAGAAAACTGATCTAAATCTACGATTGATTTTTCAGAATGTAAACTATGTAGTTGTAATATATGCATAATTCACTTGAAAATTATGCAAATGTAATCTATGCACATTTTTCATTCATATTCTGAAAATTAGAATTATAATTATGCAAATGTATTCTATGCAAGAGAATTCTCAAACACAAGATGATTCTAATGTAATCTAAGAACCAATCAAGTGCAAGTAAAGAAAATTGGGTGAGAGTTCCAAAGATCAAAAATCAAAATACTCAAAGGTGATTAACACTCATACACAATTTAGTAAAACCAAAAGAAAAAAGATGAAAAATTATGAAAAGAATGAGACAAACCTCCAAGTAATGACCAAAGGAAATCAAATTAATAATTTATCAAAAAATAGACTCAAAACACCCAATTAACTTAACGGAGATTGATGAGATGAAAAATATACTGAAAGAAACTCATAAACAATGCTTTTTGACAGAAAAATATAGATCTGGGTAGATGCTAAGAATCCTAAATTAAATCTAAACTCAAACTGGAAGGAGAAATCTTAAGTTTTTCAAAAATTTGATAGGGTCTGTAGGCTCTAGAGCAAACAGGTGCGGTCCCGCACTGGTTACTCAAGGAAAGTGTGGAGATGCCTGCACTGTGTGCGAATACAAAGTGTGGTCCCCTGAAAACTTCAAGAAAACAAAAAATTTCTTAAAACTTTTGAAAGCAATGTAAAACTAAGCTACCCAGGCAAGTATCCATCAATCAAAAACCAGAAAAAATCAATTTCTCAAGTCAAAACAAAGGAAAACAAAAAATCAAGAATGTTTCCCCAGTATGGTTGCCAATTTGTTGACTGGATAAATCAATCTTGTGGAAAAGATCGATCTCCCTAGTAACAAAAGGTAATCTAGCAACAAACAGCCAAATAAACCTATCTTTCTCTAGACATATGTGATCTACAAAAGAATACTATAAAGGTGTTAAGGTCTTGCCATAGATCCAATGCTTGTTCGAAGTATTTGTCCTTCAATCGCTTGAAGGAGTTATCTTTAAATACCCACAGTCACAAACAAGCAAAAATTAAATAGCACCTCTATAGTAAATATTATAAATCATGCCTATCATGGTGATCAAGGAATCCATGAAATAAACAGTTAATTAACAACTTATTGAGAAAAATGAATTCATTTGTATTAACTTTGAATGAAGGAAAACCTTACAACCTTAGCCTTGATGTTGAATAGGCCTTCCCGGGGTCCGAAGCAGGAATCTCCTCTAATCTGACAAGCCTTGCACTCTTCCAACCGAGACCAATAGAGGTATGTGATCTTCCCTAACAAAATCTTGTTTATATGAGTCTGAATCCCAACAACACTTAATCTCAAACAATTCTAAAGCTTGAAGTCCCATTGAGGCTACCCAATGCCTCTTTTTATAGTGCAAAAGAGGAGGTTTCAGTTCCAACTATGAAGGGATAGAATCCTCCTTCAAAGGGATAAGCTCCTCACATCAAGGGGTTAGATCCTTAAGGTAAGGGATACATGAACCTCAAAAGTGCGGTTCTGCCACTGCAAGATTATTTCTAGAGGCTTCTAGAATTTACTGAAAGTGAGATTTTTGAGTTTACTTGCACCTTTTTAAAATTTTACAAGCATCCGCACCCATAACCCAGAGAAAGTGCGTTTAGGTACGCAGGATTCATGAAAATTAGGTGCGGGACCATAAGCAAGACAAAGAGAAAGTGCGATACCAGAGTTTTAGAGATTTTCAGAGCTTTTCTCTTATTTATAAGGCTTGACATGAGGAACTGCTGTTTTTAGACTTGAAAAGGAGGAAAGTATGAGTGATAATGAGCTCATACAGATAGCAGAATCTCAAGGTGACAATTTTCAGTGCAACACATCCACTACCTCTACCACTGTAGCATCCTCTTTCTTCCAATTTCCTGGAAGAGGAGTGTCGATAGGCTTGCAGCCTTGCATGTGAAACTTCTCCAGTATCTCCCGGGCATACTTGCATTGAGACAAAAATAGTTCACCTTCCCGCTACCATATTTCCAATCCAAGGAAATAATGAAGGAGGCCCAAATCCTTCATCTCAAACTCCTTTGCATGATCTGCCTTGCATGAGTGTATCAACTGCTCATCACCTGTTAGTATTAAATCATCAAAGTAAAGTACAATGATTAAAAGTTTACCCTCAACCAAAATCTAGTACAAGTTTGCATCTGCCTCATTCTTGGTGAAGCCAAGTCCACTGAAATAGCTATTGATCTGAGTGTACCAAGCACGGGGTGCTTGTTTCAGCCCATAAAACAATCTTTTGAGCCTGCACACATGCGACTCACTGCTGAAGATCTCAAATCCTTCAGGCTGCTCAATGTACACCTCTTCCTCAATGATCCCATTAAGGAGCACAGTCTTCACATCCATCTGATGAATGTGCCAACCCATCTGTGCTGAGAGAGTAAGGATGGTTCGTATGAAAGAATACCATGCGACAGGTGCAAAGGTTTCTTCATAGTCAATCCCCTCAATTTGTGAGAAGCCCCAGGCAAAAAATCTTTCCTTATACTTCTCGACACTCCCATCAGCAGCTTTCTTTACCTTATAGATCCATCTTGATCCTATAATTGATTTTCCCACTAGCCTTGGAACAATCTCCCAAGCACTGTTTCTGACAATGCAATCATACTCCTCCACCATGGCATCTACCCATGTGGGTTCCTGCACTTCTTCTTCAAAAGAATATGGCTTTGTCACAATAAACTTGCTCATAAGAGCCATGTATCTAGTATATCGGTCAGGTGACTGTCTCTGTCTTCCCTGTGATGTAGGGACTCCTACATTCTGTGCCGCATCAAGTTTCAGTCTCTCAGCTTCTGTGGTACGCTTTCTACCTTGTCTGATGTTTGGTTCTACATGAGTGGACTTCTCCACTACATGAATCTCCTCCTATGGCTGATCCAAATCCAGAGGCACATCTTTGGGAACAAGAAGTTACTCTTTCGCATGCAAGTGTAGCTCCCTCTCAAGCGACAACTTCATGGCTTTCACCTCATTGAATTTTATATCTCGTCGCACAACAGTCATCCGACTGTTCGGAAAATACACACAATAGTTATAGGGTGTTTCTATGTACCCCACAAATATCCCAACTTCTGCAGTCAGCTCCAAGTTATTCCTGGCATCCTTCGTCACATGAATGTAAACAGGTGAGCCAAAAATCTTCAAATGAGAAATATTAGGCTTCTTACCAGAAAATGCTTCTTCGCGTGTAATTATGACAATTACTCTATGAGGACAACGGTTTTGCACATAAACCACAGTGCTACATGCTTCCACCCACAAGTGCATCGGTAGGCCCTGGTCATGCATCATTACTCATGTAGCACCCACGATCATTTTGTTCTTTCTCTCTGCAACCCCATTCTGCTGTGGGTTATGAGGCGCTATGAGTTCTCTTCAAATTCCTTCTTTTCTACAAAAGTATTTTAATTCTCTAGAGATGTATTCACCACCATTATTGCTCCTTACAACTTTCACCTGCTTCCCAGACTCCTTCTCCACCAATGCCTTGAACTCATAGAACATTGAGAACGTTTCTCTCTTCTTTTGCATGAAGAAGATCCAACATATATGAGAATAATCATCAAAAAATATCACATAATACCTGTGTTTTTCTCTTGAAGCAACCGAGAATGGTCCACACACGTCTATGTGAATTCTCTCTAGGATCACCGAAGCATGGTTCTCCTTCTCATGAAAGGTGGTCTTCACAAACTTACCCATTGTACATCCTTTGCACTGATCTAACTACACAAGAGTACCCTTGGGAAGTCCAATAGAAATTTTCTACAAAATCTTCAAAGCACCATGGTGAAGATGGCCCAATATCCTGTGTCATAATTCGCCCTCATCACGGCTCACCACTTCTTCTTCTTTCCCCACCATTGCAACACAGCCATCTACCTCTAGCTTGTATAGATTCTTAATTCGAACCCCTATTTTCTTGGTTTTACCCCTTTTTTTATGTCAAAAGAAGGCTTTTCCCTCACTGAAAACAACATCATAACCCTTCTCTTCCGGCATTGTGACTGAGACCAAGTTCTTCTTCAGACCTGGAACATGCATGAAATTATTCAACAAGAACGGATTACCGAAATCCCTCTCAAAGGTAATGGTCCCAATGCTAGTCGCACTATACCGACGATCATCGCCCATCTCTATATGCATTTGGAGGTCCTTCTCCTCCAAGTCACTAAACAAATATTTGTCTCTCGTCATATGGAAAGACGCACCACTGTCAAGATACCACACCGATCCCATGCAGCTTGAAACCAAGCATGAAATCAAGGAAAAATCCAGCTCAAATTGTGAGGCTAAGGCCTCTCCAGCTGTAGATCCAGTAGCCTACTTATTCTTCTTCTTTTGTGGATAGTTAATGGCGAAATGTCCATGCTCGTGACAGTGGAAACACTTCACTTTGGACAAATCCTGCTTCTTGCCTTTAGCACCAGATTTTGAAGGATTTTTATTTCCCTTACCTTTCCTTGCTTTGGCAGCCAAAGTGAAATTCTCTTCATCTTCATTCTTCGATGAAGATCCATCCCAGATACCTTGCCTTATCTCCTCCTGCACAAGATCCTACCAAAGTCGCTCCCATCCCGACATTTTCTCCCGTCCATTGACAGAGTCTTCGTAGCTATGCCAACTCTTCGGAAGCCCAAGGAGAGCTAAGCTCACCAAGTCTTCTTCATCAACAATAACCCCCACACTTCCTAGCTCATCCTTTCAGTGGAAAAACTTTGTGAGGTATTTTGGAATACTGTCACCTTTCTCCATTTTTATTTTTCTGAGCTTGTCTTTAAGTGCGAACTTCCTCTGGTCACTTCTGCTTTTGAACAAGGCTGTCAAAGCCTTCCACACTAAGAATGGAGTGGCTTTCCTGTGAAGGATAGACAAAATATGGTCCTTCACACCTTCCAACAAAATCCTCCTCGTCTTTGTAGTCTTCTTTTTCCATGCATCAAGTAATGCAACATCGCTAGATCCCAGCTTAGGAACATCGCTATCAATGAACTCCTTTAGCCTATTATCCTCCAGAAAAGCCACCATTCTGTCCTTCCAGGCTATGTAATTCAAGCTCCCATCAAGGGCATACTCCAATCTCAACTCGTTGAAAGACATTTCAATGTATACTCGATTTCTGCACCAAGAATCTTATATAGCAAATTCGAATTGTCCACCATCACAAACTCACTTCGCAATTGCAAAATTCAATAAAAAATGCTCTGATACCATGTATAAATTATATGCACTAAGAATTCATATGTCCAAGATCCACCTAATCTCGCACTATTTAACTTTATGCAAGATACTTAATCTATTCCATTTGTTAATCTTTTGTAGAAAAATTAGTTGCACATACATGTCAAGCATAAACAAAAATATTCAGTCACACATAACATATTTTTTAACCAGGAAAGCCTGAAGCTGAAAACCCCAAATATATATTATCTAACATGGATATCATATGAAAATCTCATACAAGCATACAAAGCTTATCACAAGCCCTCAGTACAGTACAATCATCATACACTAATCAGGACCAATCTTGCAAATCCATGCACCAATCTTTACCTCCTACTAGCCTGCCTCCACTGCGCAATATCTGCTAAAGAATAGCTCTGAATGAATTCGAATTACTCCATCCTTGACTGCACAATCCTCATTGGCATCTCCACTGAGTGTGTGATGCAATCAATGCATCAATATAGTCACAACAGGTACTCTATCTTTCCCTTTCACCTATCTCTCCACTGGTCTCCACTGAAACTACCATGCAATGTAGTTAACTGATGTATTGTTCAGTTGATTAATGAGTTATTATTTGTGCATTAATTAAATAATTAATTCACTCCACTCTCAGTATTGTATCAATCAGTTAGACTAGATACAACTAGCTCAACTGAGTCTAACTAAGTTAAACTGAATACAACTCCATAACTACTTCTTTCAACTATGTCATAACTCTTCCACTTGAGTTCTAACTAAGTTCTCCATGAATTAGCTCTAGTAAACCCTTAGGAATAGTGTAATTCCTTCTGTCAGCTGATGTGACACATATGTGCATTGAATTGAAGTGCTCCAAGAGAATAAGTTGTTGTTTAGAGTCTGATTATTATTAAGAGCTAATAATAATCGACATGCATCTATTTTTAGATTGAAGATCTATAAATAGACTTCGCCCAATATTCTAAAAACAAAATTTCATCTATTTTTCCGACTTGATCAACCATCCACAAATAGCATCCTGCAACTTTTGAAATATGATCATCATGTCTAAAAATAGACATAGTATAAAAATAGAATTGTGCCAAAAATAGCCTGTGGGCCCACTTAGTGAAGGTGACTCTTTTCACTAAGCTCATCATCTTGTTGAATCTCAAAAGCTTCTACTTGAATTTTGACTTCTGTTGATTTGTTGGATCCGAGAAAACTTTTTTGGGCTTCAAATAGGGTATTTGCTGCAAAAACTGAATTTTAAGGCATGAAATTGACAAATAGAGGTTTAAAACAGAGTTTGGGAAGATAAACAGGGCTAGGCATAGTTATTTTATTAGTCAGGAGGCAAATAATAACAATAATATTGATAAACAAAGGTTTTAATATTTATGTATAAATCGTTAAAAATTTCATTAATGCAACTCAACTCATAGGTGGGAGGTTGTTTTCGGCTGTCGACTGCGAAAAACATTAGTGGGTTCCACGTTGGCAACAGGCAGTAAGTGATATTCTTTAAAACGAAAGTGATGCAATGAGCAAATGCCACATCACAAGGAGCGCTTTAATGAATACAACCTATTTCACGCAACTTGGAATCGATAGGGATCAATCAGTTTTGGAGCGTGAAAAAGGTTTTAAGCTGTTGGATCTTAATCATGAAAGAAAACGGTTGAGATTTGATTTAAAAGCTGCGAAAAATCAGAGGTGGGACCGGGGAAATACTATGTGGATGGGCGGTCGATAATGTGATAAAAATTTCATATCATGCGCATTATAACCAAAGTTTTATGTCCAAAAGGTTTATATATATGCGGGGCTAATACATATGGTTAAAAAGCGTTTAAAGGGTGGTTTATTATATATATATATATATATATATATATATATATATATATATATATATATATATATATATATATATATATATATATATATAAGAGTTTATATACATGGTGAGTTTATTGGATTGTGAGGAATGTGTGTGAGGTGGGTTAACCAAGGTTTTATATAACGGGAAGGGGAAAATGCTTATACTTTAGCCTTGGGTCAAGTTTGAGTAAAGCGTGAGGCTTTACAATCGGGGAAAAATGACTGGCAAAAGGTTTAAGTTTTGTAATGATAAACCTTAGCCTTGTAAATGCATCTGACACACTTATTAGTGTATTATATACTATTTTAAACCTTGTGAATGGTTTAGCAACTAAGGGGCAGGATATTTGAATATGGTTGGTTTTATACCAAAGGGGGTGCTTTTGGGTTTTTTAATTTAACATGTGGATATTTAACTTTGGTCAAAAATCTTATAATAGTGGGTTTTAGGGGGATATTTAAAAAATAAAAGGATTTATAATAATAGGACAAGGAATTTTTATAGCAATTTAATAGATAAATTAGAAGTTAATATGAAAAAGGGACAAATGTAAACACCGAAATGTAATTACATAACTTAATCAAAGTGATAATATAACAAGAAAAAATCTTTAACCATTTATAATTTAACCACTTTAACTTAGAATATAATACTTTTGGAGGCTTTTTATGTTTTTATGAATGAAGGAAATTAGTCAAAGGGGGTTTTATTTTCATTAAGTAAAAGGTCTTTACTTATGAATTGTGACATGTAATTGGATGAATGTAGGGTTAAATGATGAAAATTAGGGATTTAATATAGAAATTCAACATTTTTTTTAACTTAACAGTCATTGAGCCTTGGGTTCAGTCCCAAAAAAAGTCAGAGACATGCTCTGAGCCTCTTTGACTGGAAGTTTAGAATGCAGAATAACTATAGGGGAATGGAAATCAATAATAATTTCTCGGTGAAAGATATATACAATTATTTTCCGACGTCTTTCTACCTACCCAATCCTTTACTCTAACATTTTTTCTTCCATTTTGCAGGTGAATTTGAGCTAGCAACCTTGAACATTTTATTCTTTTGAAAGAAATAAAAACTATCTAAATCTACCTTATATCATCTGAGGTCTTAGATTAAACTGATGAGAACCTCCTTATTCTATACCTATCTACTAATTAGTTAGGATTAAACTGTTTGACTAATCTTTATTCACTATTCTACAACAATAAAATTTAAACATGACAAGTCAAGATTAAGCAGTTCAACTCATCATGGATTATGGAATTTATTGACACTCTGCCATAATCATCAGTAACAAACTAAAAAGTAGTGGAATTTTAATTTTCACACTTTCATGTTTTATTTCTTTTTTTTTATTTTGGGGTTTATATTTTTTTTAAGTCCTTTGATTTTTCTTTTAGGAATTTTACCCTCTTTTTTATTTTCTATTTTTTTTTATTTTTTACAAAATATCGGAAAACAGCTTGCAGAAAGCAAGGTATGTACATATTTACACAATAACATCATAATTCAATTCCAAATTATGAATCCTATACTTATAGGACCCTAACATGTCTGAAGCGCTTGCCATTGATGATGCTAGTTCAACAGATATACTAGTTCCACTTCTTCTTCTGCTTCCTTGAAAACTGCTTTTAATCCTCAGAGTGATGGGAAATTTTTCGTGGCGTGCTCCTTAGTGGATATGGCACATGTTTTTATCTTATATATGGGGCATTCTTTATGAGTGTGCTTCTGTCTCCAACGAGGGCTGAAAATAGCCATGTTCTGTTCTGCTACAGCCTGATTTTTCTTAGCTCGCATGAAATCCAATTGTGTTGTCAAGGTCTCCAAGATATAAGTCTTGAAATCCTCCTACAGATTGCCAATTTCACTTCATTTAATGCTTCCTCCTAAGGCTTTTCTATCTCCGGGGCTTGCATCACGTCCGACTGGTTTCAGCCTTGTATTGGCCCTGGAACACTTGATGCACAAATCTAAAATATTGTTATATTTTTCTTGATAAATGCCACCCTTACCCATTATATTTAGTGTCTCTACCCATTGGTCTTTTGTACCTTTTATCATCATGCTTTTCAGAAGATTATCAGGCAAATTTGTGTAAGGAGATCTTTGCAGATTATATTGGAAATGTTCTACATATTCTTCCAGAGTCTCGCTAGGCTTAACTACCATTTGAAAATTTTCAAATTTTAGTTCTCTAGTTCGGAAATAATCTTGTTGTTTTTTAAGAAAAGATGTTTTAATTTGGTCCCAATCATTGATGGTGCCTCCACCGAGTCCCATGAACCAATGCAAATCTACTCCCTTCAAAGTAGAGGGGAATAGCTTCAGCTTCTGGGGGTCGGTAGTGTAGTCATAACCCTTGCATAAGACATCAAATTCGAAAAGTAATGCATTAGGATCTTCTGAAGTTAGCCCACAAAAGGTAGGAATGTTCTATAATGGGATAGCCTTCATGGGGGCATTGAAATATGTGTCAAAAATAGGGTATTGCAATGTAGAAGTTTGAGGTTTCTTGTTATTAGCCATTTGGTAAAAAATATGCCAATATTCTTCAGGAATCTCTGGAGCTGGAGAGTTATTCCTAGGATGTCCACGAGAGGCTAGAATGGTTCTAGCAGCACTACCTTGATCTGGAATACTGGGTGTCCTCTGCTTAGTAAATACTTCAGGAGATCTAGGTTCTAATAATTTAATTTCAAGATTGCCTGTTTCTCCTTCTCCTTCACGGAGGTTGCAATAATTTCCTTCTTGTGAAGGGAAATTTTGTGAATTCTTAGTATCTTGAAAGCTTTGCTCAATCCTCTCAGTATTACTGTGAATCTCAACATTAGCTACAAATGGTGATCCTACGGCTTGAAGGAAGTCAGTAGGATGTTTGGAAGCAATAATTCGGGGTCCTACTGATGACTGAGACTCAGCTTTTCTTAAGATTTCGTTGATAAAAGTTGATCATCCAAGGATCCCCATTCTCTTAGATTTTTCAGGTTTAGAAGGAGGAATTTTGGCCTTTTCAGGTCTTTCCTTCTTAGTCATTCATGAAGAAATACAAACATTCATTCCTGCCTTAAACTCTTACACAATTCTGCTAGAAAGCGAGTGGATGAACGAGCATTTTACTCATTCGCTACACAATTTCTTACTTTCCATTTTTAATACCCAATTCTCCCTCAGCAGAAAAAAAAAAAAAAAAACATCAATCATACATTACTCTTTACAGAGTGGAAACACGCTCCCTAGCAATGGTGCCAAAATGTTGGGTACTAACAGGTGTTTTTAAAAACTCCTAATTGCCTCACATTAATTATCAACCTGGGTAAGTCCTTTTATCTCAAGTGTGTACACAATATGTGCAAGCTATACATACAAAGAGTAATGCTGAAATCAATTGTTTCATATAGATGCAATCATAAATATTGAAGCTCTAAAGAAAGTGATTCATCTAAGCATTATAACCCAAAACTATGATTTATTCCTAATTCAACTAATTCAAATGACAATCAATCGAGAGCACTGAAGCATTAAATGAGATCTTTCAACTGGATTTAAACTATTGAAGAGAAGGAAAGTATTGGAAATAACTGTCTATGATTTAAGTAATAAAAACCAGTTCTTTTAACTAGCAACTAGTTCCTTAAGGAAATAAATTGGAAATGCATATTCAAGGGAATAAATACCAGAAATCTGAATTATCAAAAGTACTTCAACTGCAAAGTAGAAAAGAAAAATACACTTGCAATAAATGGAAAAGTATAACATAGGGAACAGTAGTGAGATCCACTAGAGATCGGGCCCTTAGCAACTGGCGAATACTGCTTAAATACTCCAGAATATTTGAATGAACAACAACGCAAATTATATATTAATCATCACAGTCAATTGACATCACAATACAATTTCGTTGTTCAGAATTACGTTCTGTGAATTACAATTACAAAATTATGCAGAAGTGAAAGATACATGACATTTGAGAACTAGCTCTCCATGTCCCTTTATAGCTAAAAGGAAAGATAAGTGTGATCCCTCAGGATTAATGGATCCTGAGGGATCCATGACAAAATGCTATCTTCAGACATTTCATTCATTCTTGCACTAATCCTAACTGATTTTTCTTTTGATTCGACCACATTTAACGCGTCTTATTTCCCGTGATTAGGTCCTGTTGTTCCTTCTATTATTTTTAGCATAAAAAGAAATGGGAATTATTTTGGGTGGCGAAATCATATCAAGATCATTTTTCATTCATTCTTCAACAAAATATTTTCATTATATTATTATATCATGGCACAAGATGGATAAGGAAGAGGAAAAAGTACAGTAGTCAAGAGTAAATACATACCCATTGCAAGGCTCAACAATAAACAACCTTGCTATTGATAATACCATGGTCTAGAAACTATACGTGAATTGTCTTCACTATACCTGTGTATGTACATTCCCTTTATTCACAATACCCTCATATACTTTAACAAGCATCTACTTTATCATTCCTCTATCTCTAAAATGATATACCTTTGTCCATTATTTTTTTCATATTTGTACCAACCTGAATAATCATCCTCCTACCACCTTGTTGACATATTTATCAAGCAGGTTTCCATCAAGCACAACACATTAGCCATAATTCCGACAAAGATCCATATAAATAGTCGACTCAACTTCCTCACCTAAAGTGGCATCCTCCTTCTTCCAACTACTTGCTAGAGGAGTTTCCATGTCTTTCCTATTCTCCATGAAGAATTTATTGAGTATCTCATTGGCATAATTTCCTTGAGAAACAAAAAAACTCCCATCTCCTTGCCATACTTTCAAAATGAGGAAATAATGCACTAGTCCCATGTTCTATTGCAAAATTCTATTTGCAATATTTGATCAAATTCTCATCACTGGTTAAAATCAAATCATCGAAATATAATACTATAATAACCAATTTACCTTCAACAACAAGATTCTAATGGTTTGCATCTGATTTAATTTTGGTGAAGCCCAACCTTGTGAAATAGTTTTCGATTCTGGTGTACCAAGAATTAGGTGCTTATTTCAATCCATACAATTATCAATTGAGTCTACACAAATGTAATTCTCTGTCGAAGGTCTCAAATACTTATGGTTGTTTAATGTACACCTCCTCCTCAATCACTCCATTAAGGAATGTTGTCCTCATCCATATGATGGATCTTCCATCCCATATGTGCTATAAATGCTAGAATTAAAATGATATAAGTCTACATTGCTACTCAAGAAAATGTCTTATCGTAATCTATTCTCTCCACTTGAGAAAACCATTTGGTCACAAACTTGGCCTTGTATTTTTCAATTCTTCCATCTACTACTGCATTCACCTTGTAGATTAACCTAGAACCTACCACTAATTTTTTCTGTTTTCTTGGGACCACTTCCCAAACATTGTTTCTGACTATAGAATCATATTCCTCTACCGCGAGATAAACCCATATCGAATTCTACACATATTCCTCGAATGAGGATGGTTATTTATCAATTACCTTGCTCATCAAATCCATGTACCCACTATACCAATCCGGTGACCTCCTATGCCTACATTGTTGTTACACCATTTTTTGGTCATCTAACCTATTATCATTAGATGGACCCAAGTACACCATGTAAGACCAATTTTACCCTAAGTAAAATTGCCTTCACTATGTTAAATAACTTAATAAAGCACATTTATTAGGTTGTTTATGGTCCAAACAGGAAACCCCAAAAGGAAATATTAAACAAACCTACATTTGTTTGATTTTCCTCATGGAATAATTAATTAAACCATAATTTAATTATTATTCCCAGTCATGTTTAACCCAAAAACAAAGAAATTAATTAGATAAACCTTTATTTATCTTATTTTTTTCTAGGAATAATTATTTAAATCTTATTTAGATAATATTCCTTGTTAAATATGACCAAATCACCCACAAATAATTAAATAAATCATTATTTATTTGATTATATTTCAACCATTTCCTTAAAAAGATAAATAAATCATTTATTTATTTATTTTTGACAAATAAAGGGATTTGACCCAAGTCAAATACTTTTTCCCTCCAACAAATATAATAAAATATTCCATAAAAGGTGGGTCTAGATTTGGTTAACATTATTTTAATCATGCACCAAGATCTAGAATGACCCAATATTTTGTTATAAATAGGAGGGTTTTTCCTACCATTCTTCACCTTTTGTTGCCTATTAGATCACTCTGGATCTATATACTTGGTCACATTTTTCCACTATTTGCTGTGTGAGCTCCCTTTGAGTTCTATTCTTTGTGTGGGTTTTCTACACCAACAAGAGAGAGAGATTCTAGATCTGAAGTGCCGAGGACTTCCAAGAACCCATCCCATTGAGGAGAATTGGATACGCCTTCTTGTTTTCCTCCCAGGTGCCCTTAATACAAAAAATTCTTTCAAAAATTGTTCTTGTCTTGTCTATTGGTATATGGAGCAAACCCTTCTTTTTACTGCTTAATGTCTTTCTATGCATAGATCTAGTTTTTTGCAGCTCTTTTTGTGATCAACTAACTGCAGATCTGAAGATATTGGCAGCCACTTTTGTTGTTAGGGCTATTAGTTATGCGTAGCTAAAGTGGTATTTTTTCGTACACTTCGACAAAGGATTCATACTAACAAATGGCGATTCCACACGGGTTTTAAATTACGACCGCTCTCATTTTTCATTTTCCTGCATATCCAGCTACTTCAGACCCTAGGGTTTCTTTTCAGATTTTTTTTTTCCTATTTTCATGTTTTTTTTCTCCTATAAAACCCTAAAACATTAAAATTTGTAACTTCCGTGTGTTTCTGGCCCTATTGCGCAGGTAAGCAACATCAGCCGCAACTGAGACGGCAACTTTTCCGAAAATCTTCCGCCGAGACAACCGGAACGGGAGGTCGCACTTTTCAGCCAAAAAACTGCGACCTAGACCTCCAGGTCGCACTTTTCAGCCTCTTTTCTGCAACCTGCACTGAAAATAGGTCAGAACCTGTGACCTGCCAATTTTTCAGTGGTTTTTCTGCAATTTTTCTGGGTTTTGCTGAAGCTTCTGTCAGGGTTTTCCAACCTCTGTCTCAGCCCGCTTTGACCTAGTTCTGATCTTTTTTTACTCATCTAAGTGGGAACATAGCCCCCTAGGGCTTCAGTACCCTCCACTTTTTGTGGAAGAGTTTTTAGCTGTTTCAGCCGTCTGTTTTTGAGAGTTTCAGTCTTCCCTTTTTCAGATCTGATACCTCCTCCTCAGATCCCTTTAAATCAGCTTTCCTTCCTTTCAAATCACCTCTTGTCGTTTTGTTTGGACCTCTCTTTAGGACCTCCTCCCTGTCCTTTCCGCTTTTTTCTGATTTCCTCCTTTTTTCCAGCCACCTTGCCTCTGTCTCTTGGCTGTGATCTGCACCTCTTTTCAACAGCTTTCTCCTTTAGATCCCTGTCCCTTTCGACCCTAGATCTATTGGCCTCTTTTTTGTGTGTTTTGACTAGATTTTTTCCCTCTTTTAGATTAGTTTTGAGAGACCCACCTTTTTGGATTGAATCGATGCATTAGTAGCTGTTAATTTTCTGTTATTTCAGCATTATATATTGTTTTCTACAGATTTATTTTCAGTTACGCAGCACACTTTTTCTCTTTCTCTCAAAACGAAAAGGGTTTAAAAATTAAAATTAACGCACGCCACACACTCACCCTAAGCGAAGAAGAGCCTGGTTTACACCGCCAGGCAAAGACTTTAAAATCAAATGACACTGCACCTATCTGCCCTTGTTTCGACATTGTAATCACTTGATTCTACACCTCCTTGCCCTTGTGGTCATTCCTCTTCCCCTTGTGTCGTGTTTGTGTTGTCATCATTGCACCCCCAAGGCGCACTTCCCGGAGAGTTCTTGGCCTTCACCCTTAGTTTCCGGTCGATCGACCCGCTCCGTTCCGTCGTCGTCGAGCCAGTCCTCCTCCGAGTCCGCACTCCAACTCCTCTTCTGATTCATTGGGTTCTCCTTTTACTCTTGGTTCTCCCCCTATCACCTTCACTATGTCTGGTCCAGGGCCTGACGCTAGCGGTAATCCCAGCCCTAATGTCGGGACTAATACTAGCGGAACCGCCACCGGAACTACCTCAACCATGCCCTTGCTCCCCTTGATGGCAGGCCTCAGCCTCCCTGATTTGGACTGATTGACAAATGACCCTATACACCATGATGCTATTTGGCCTGCCATGCTGACAAATCTCCCTTCTGATATCCCAAAGTTTGAAGGCCTTGCTGGAGAAGATCCTGCAAATCATGTTCGATCTTTCCACATGTGGTGTTCATCTACCTCCATTACCAATGACTCTGTCCGTCTTCGGTTGTTCCAACGAACGCTTATATTAGCGGCTTCTAAGTTGTATGTTAATCAGCCCTCTTCTTCTCACACCACCTTTGCGACTCTTGCCCGGGATTTTTTATCTTACTTCCAGCTTCCCCTTCGTTATGACACTGGTATCGAACTTTTGACTTCTTTCTGTCAATCATCTGTGACCTGCCTGTCCGATCATGTCCAGGAATGGCGGAGATGAAAGAGCATATGTCAATCCCCTACTTTCGAAGACCGTGTCTACATGGACTGGTTCCTTAGATCTCTATTGCCTCCTATCGGGAAAGATGTCACATCACATTTCCTTCAAACCGAAGAAGCCGCCCTCCAACTAGCATTAAAATATGACTTGATCTACGCTCAGACAGGTTATGTTTATACTGTCCTTCCTGACCTCCCCAGGCCTGGTGGCGCTAACGCCCCGGGGGCACCTCATTCTGCCGACGGTATCGTTGGAGCTCTCTCTCATCCATATGCCCAACCTCCCTTGGATTATGGTTTTCCTGGGGGAGGGGGCAGCACCTCCCACACTTGTTCCCCTCCCAGTAGCACGTGTCCAGGATACAGCATGCCTCCTCTTTTGGCCCAACCTCCTATTCACCATACTGTTACCCAACCCCCTGATTATTCGTATCCGCAGTTTGGTGCTCTAGCTCCTCCAGTATCACCACTTCCGCCCCCCTTGCCTTCTCAACCCCTACAACAACAGTCACCGCCCCCTCAAGCGCAAGTGGATGCACAGCAGGGAATCGTGGCTACCCAACCACCTGACAGATAGGTGGCCACTCAACCTTCTCCTTCTGGTTCCTCCAAGTACCAGATCCTCATGATGAACTCTGATCCACCTCTAACCGTCAACCTTAACCTTCAAACTTAGTCTTTCCAGTACCCCACACCTTCTGCTCAGTCTGCCCCCAAGTCCCCTTCTTCAGGTTCTACAGAACCTCTTTCGACATCCAATGGTCCCTTACATATCCCTCAACCCAAAGTTGAGGTTCATACCAAGATTCCTAAGGGACCATTACGCCGAAATGCTGCTTCTGGTCGAGCTACTCATTCATATAGCATAGTAGATGATTTGGCGCAGTCTCCTGCTGCCATTTCCACATTGGAACTCCTCCAGTCATGCCCTTCCCAAAAGAAGGCTCTGCTATCTGCCATGGGCGCTGTAGATCCTGTTGATGACCAAATGATTGTTTTCGATGCCCATCAATCAGAACATCCTCCTCTTCCTGCTTTCGTCACCTTCCAAATCCCAATCAAAATCCGGAATGCTAATGTTTCTCGGTGTATAATTGATGAGGGGGCATCCACCTGCATGATGTCTGCTTTGGTTTGAAAGAAACTCGGATCTACTGAGTTGGCACCTTCCATGATCACCCTTCAAGCGTGGGATGGCCACGCCTCCCAGCCCATTGGCCTCTTCCGTAATTGTCCTATCACTCTTGTGGGCAAGACTGTTTGCGTTGACGTCGAAGTCATTGACGCCCCTCTAGATTACAACATTCTCTTGGGGCGGAGCTACACCTATGCTATGTCCGTTGTCCCATCCGTGGTTTTCCGCAATATTTATTTCCCTCATAATGGAAATATAGTCACCATTGACTAGTTGACATATCATGAGCCAAAGTATCAGACCTCACCTGAGACGACCATATATTCTGTAGCCAACAAGAAAACCGTCGATTCTTTGACCAGTGTCTCTCCCGGCGTCTACAAAGACTCCTCTTTCCTGGGAACCTTCCCTAGTCTTCCTCCTCCTCCTATCTCTGACCCCAGCTCATCGAATGTTTGCATGATGCAATAATCTTGGGCTGCTCTCAAGCAACCTGCTTCGGCTAGTCAGCAACCATGCTCTCTGCAACCTGCTCCTAGCCCTTCACCTGTAGCTGGTAGTCATGAGCCTCTTTATCCTCCTATAACATTTCCTCCAAGAATTAGCCATTTAGGCGCCATCCCACCTGGCCACTACCCCTCTGGTCAGATATCGTTCCTAGCTCCCCCACCAAGACTGTACACGGTACCTGTAATGGCCACCCTCTCTCTTCCTAACTTGACCCTTGGGATTCCTATCTGGTACCATGATCCTCCAGCCGCAACCCCACCTGGTCAACCCAAACCTTATATTTCTTTGACCCCGGTTCAACCGGTCCCCATGACTTCGCCCGCTGCAACAGTGCCTCAGTCACCTCAATAGGAACCACCTCCTATTGTGACCGCTTAGGGTAAGAAGGGAAAAGCTCGCAAGGGGGCATCAAAGGACAAGGCTGCCCTGACACACCCTACCCCTCCTCAGCCTCCAAAGCATACCATCCAGTGTGCTTTGTGTGATGTTTTCGGTCACGCCACCCATACATGTCCTGAATTGCTTCATCTCAAGCCCATGGTTAATGTCGCGTTCCCTGAGTCCATGGTCCCGGAAGCCTCTGTTCCTTCCGCGACTGTGACCAAGAACCCCAAGACTATTCACACCAACCACCCCTGTGCTTTATGTGATCTCCATGGCCATTACACCCACCTTTTTCCCCACCTCGAGGAATTCCGCACCTCTCTAGCCGCGGTCCGCCAATTCGAGGCCAAGCGCAATGAGTCCACCTCTCCCCTATTTGCGCATTTTTCTTTGGAAAAAATACCAGACATGACTGCTCCCATTGACATTCCCCCTCCTAATGTTGAGATGACAGAGCCTTCATCCAGCATTTTCTACCTATCATCATCCATGAGACCCTCGGGGAACATTCCATCTCAATCTTCCCCTGTTGTTTCGCTTGACCTTCCTTCAGTGATCACCTTGGGCTCAACATAGGTAGATATTTCATCTTCTTACTCTTCTGTCACCCCTTGTGACAACGCGCATGTGACCCTCTCTTCTCATGATGATGATTCAGGTAGCTTCGCCACGTCAGGTGGTCTTTCTTCCACCAGTCACCCCATCTTCTATCACGATGACAACATTATGGAAAAAATCCCCACCCCTGACTTTCTCTATTCCCCCTTACATCAAACCCATGCGTTTACACCACATACACCTTGTGGTCATTACATTGAAACCGAATGTTTGGGTAAGGGGGCACCCACATTCGAGAGACCAAGATAAGATATTCTCCACAACTTTCCTAGTGTATCTGGTCGTGATGACTTTAGTACCATTATTATTCCACATTTAGAAGAACCTTTAGAGTCCCATATCGCTTCAGATCACTCTAAGGATGATACCCCTTATCATTCCTTCATCTTACATCAGCAACTCCATCTCTTAGACATTGTTGTTGACCAACCTATAGCTTTTCTACGAGAGCATCAGTTCATTATCTCCAACTCCTCTCTTTGGGATAGTGACACCAGGTATGCCAAACCAGAAACTTAAAGTCCATTGGCTTCCTATATGCAGTACCAAAAGAGATTGGTAATCCTCCATTCCCTTTCTCAAACTGCATAACCATAACGAAAACAAATGGTGCACCACATCATTAAAATGTGTTTAGATTCCCCCTTTTCTAAATACATTTTGGCATGACCACACCATGCTTGGGGGCACCTATGCCCCTCAACGATAACTCTCCTTAAAATCGCATTTATTCACTTACGACACTTGTGCTTGGGGCACCATTTTGCCTCCTTACTTGTCTTCGTTCATGTCGATTTTCGTCATGAGTTACCATCTTGTATTCATGTTTTCATGGTCCCCCATCGGGCCTTTCCTGTGTGGCAGCACCATCGAGTCGCCCTTGTTTAGAGCATCCAAGTTGAGTCATCATCGCATTCATGGAGTCTATCCCGAGTCCTTTTGTACCCCGCTATAGCCCTCCATCCTTCATTGCTTGGTCTCTCTCTTGTGTCGCACATTATGGCCTTCAGTCCCACTATCCCCTATCCCTTATGATATTGCGTTAGTCGATGTCATGTCATTCATGCCCTTTATGCTCTAACAAGGGAAGTTGTCCATTCGCTACTCAGTCCCTTCCATTTCACCATCATCATTAATGTTAGTCTGTCCATCGCTCTACTATTTTCTCTCGTGCCTTAGTTGAGGATCTCTCATTGCCTCACCTATGGCGGACCTCCTTTTGTCGACATCGGCTCATTCATTCCAGAAGCCAGGTCTAGAGGGCGGTGTACCTTGGTTCCAGCTTCCACTCTTGTTAGGTGCCTCAGATCAGGCAAAGGACTATCTCATTTCCCTTTGACTTGATTGTTTCTCCACTCCAGCTCCTTTCAGCATGACTGAGATCCGTATACTTCATGGTTCAGTGATACAGCAGCAGCTCTTGATGATTCTCTGGTGTGTGTGAGATGTCTCAACCCTCATGAGGGGGTGGCTCTGCAGGTAACCCCCCACATGCCCAGATGACCTCCTCCTTGCAGCCTTCGATGCAGATCCAGATATTTGATGATGTTGGCCTTAGCCACTTGCAACACCTCTTTGATTTTTTTGTATCAGTCAGATTTTGTGGGCCCTTCCCCATTTACAGGGGGCATTTGGGTTGTATTTGTATCTCATGTACTCATATATTATTGTATAAGTCCTGGCTGTTATCCCAGGCACAGCATGTATGTGGGATTCCTCATTGTATTTTTATCTGGCTCATGATTATGGAGGCTGTAATTTATGGTTCGGTCCCTTGTTTACTGGACACACTATTCTTTTGTAATTTGTCTCGGCAGGCATAGGTATGCCTCCCTCGCCGCCTTCAGCACAGGTACCCTCTCATAAAAAGAGACTTGTTGCACCTGCGAGTCTCGCCTCCTCAGGGTCTAGTTCTTCAGCACACTATCTACCTTGTATTTCTCTCTCTGACTTCCCTTTTGTTGTCTGGTGATTGAGTTCTTACAACGTACTTCGGTCATACGATTTGCTCCTGACGCTCGCAAGCTGGGGGGCAATCTGTTAGACCATTTTTTGGTCATCTAACCTATTATCATTAGATGGACCCAAGTACACCATGTAAGACCAATTTTACCCTAAGTAAAATTGCCTTCACTATGCTAAATAACTTAATAAACCACATTTATTAGGTTGTTTATGGTCTAAATAGGAAATCCCAAAAGGAAATATTAAACAAACCTATATTTGTTTGATTTTCCTCATGGAATAATTAATTAAACCATAATTTAATTATTATTCCCAGTCATGTTTAACCCAAAAACAAAGAAATTAATTTGATAAACCTTTATTTATCTTATTATTTTCTAGGAATAATTATTTAAATCTTATTTAGATAATATTCCTTGTTAAATATGACCAAATCACCCACAAATAATTAAATAAATCATTATTTATTTAATTATCCTTCAACCACTTCTTTAAAAAGATAAATAAATCATTTATTTTTTTATTATTAACAAATAAAAGGATTTGACCCAAGTCAAATATTTTTTCCCTCCAACAAATATAATAAAATATTCCATAAAAGGTGGATCTAGATTTGGTTAACATTATTTTAATCATGCACCAAGATCTAGAATGACCCAATATTTTGTTATAAATAGGAGGGTTTTTCCTACCATTCTTCACCTTTTGTTGCCTATTAGATCACTCTGGATCTATACACTTGGTCACATTTTTCCACATTATTTGCTGTGTGAGCTCCCTTTGAGTTCTATCTTTGTCTGGGTTTTCTACACCAACAAGAGAGAGAGATTCTAGATCTGAAGTGCTGAGGACTTCCAAGAACCCATCCCATTGAGGAGAATTGGATACGCCTTCTTGTTTTCCTCCCAGGTGCCCTTAATACAAAAAATTCCTTCAAAAATTGTTCTTGTCTTATCTATTGGTATATGGAGCAAACCCTTCTTTTTACTGCTTAATGTCTTTCTATGCATAGATCTGGTTTTTTGCAGCTCTTTTTCTGATCAACTAATTGTAGATCTGAAGATATTGGCAACCACTTTTGTTGTTAGGGCTATTAGTTATGCGTAGCTAAAGTGGTCCTTTTTCGTACACTTCGACAAAGGATTCATACTAACAATTGTGATGTGGGTGCTCCCAAATTCTCTCTAAAATCATGCAATAATATGCCAACTTCCTTGTTCTGCTTCCTTCCTTCTCTAGATGTCTTTTCATGAATGTGTGCCTTCACTCTCTTTCTATCCTTGTGGTTTCTCCACAAAATCTTGAGGTTCTTCCTTTGGAGACAAAACCTCCTCATTTGCATGCAAATAAAGCTACCTCTCAAGGGAACACCTCATTTCCTTCTCTTCATCAAAATTCACACATTTATGGAAAATTTTCATCCTATGATATGGAAAGTACACCCGAAAGTTGTGAGGTCTATAAGTGTACCCCAAGAATATGCCCAAATTTGTTGTTGGCTTTAGGTTTTTCTTTCCATCCTTGGAAAAATGACAGAAAATTGATGAACCAACAACCATGAAGTGTGACACATCAAGTTTCTTCCCTAAAAACAATTCTTCTCTTGTACCCATCCCGATAATATGATGACTCTTTTTCTACACATCTACCATGGTGTTGCATGCTTCAGCCCAGAGGTGAAACCGTAGGCCCTGATCATACAACATCTCCAGTGCAACTCCCACAATAATTTTTTTCTTCCTCTCTGCCACCCCATTTTGTTGTGGGTTATGGGGTATTGTCAACTCTCGTCGAATTCCTTCCTTTATAGAAAAGTTCTTAAACTCATTCAACACATATTCTCCACCGTTATCACTCCTAAGAGCCATTAGATGAACTTTTAGCTAAAATTTCCCATGAAAGTGTCACATAATTTCCATGTCATAATATGTAAACCAATCAAAATCATTTAAATTTAAAAATAGGTACATGTAAATATTTTGGAAGGAAAAGAATAAAAAATACTTTTTTTAATTGTATTTTGGCTTATTTCCTTATAGGTTTACTCAAATTTCAAGTGTAGGCACTTTTTGGATGTAGAATTAAATTACGCATCTAATGAATACCCATTGTGCATACTTTTGAGAAAATTCACATTGATAAAAATGAAGATACATTAAAAAACATTTTCGACATTTTTTTTAATGTATCTTCATTTTTTTTTATCAATGTGGGTCTTCTCAAAAAGTATGCATAATGGGTACTCATTTCATAAAATGTTTAATTTTTCATCCAACGAGTGTCTACACTTGAAATTTGAGTAAAAATATAAGGAAATAAGCCAAAAATACAATTAAAAAATAATAGTTTTCTTCTTTTCCCTCCAAAATTCATAAATTGTATTTTATTATTTTAACTATTGTTTTTTTATTTTTCCTTAGGAGGCCACTTTTAGGCTGAAATTTCCTCTAATGCTTCAATTTCCTGTTATTTTCATTCTAAACAAGTGGTTTAAATTCAACAAATTGGAGAGTACCTTCTCTTTCTTCTCCATTAAGAAAATAAAACACTTACGTGAGAAATCGTCTACAAATATACCATAATACCTATGCTTGGTTGTGGTGGCTATAGAGAAAGGTCCACACACATCCAAGTGAACTCTTTCAAGGAATTATTGCACTTTACTGTCCTTATCATGAAAGGTGACTTTGATGTACTTTTCCACTGTACAACCTTTGCATGTATCTCGCTGATCTATTGCACCTTTGGGTTGGGCAGTAGAAATTTTCTACATAATCTTCAAGGCTCCATGGTGCAAATGGGCAAGCGTCCTATGTCATAATTCACCAATGTCTTGGATCTGCACCTTCTCTTCTTTCGTGCTCAATGTTGCACAATATTCTACATCCAATTTTTAAAGTTTATTCACTCAAACCCTTATCTGCTTCATTTGTCATATGGTGATGTTCATAAGGAAGACCTTCCCTTTGCTAAATATCACATCATAGCCACGACCTGCCAAGATAGAAACAGAATCTAAATTCTTCTTTAGACTCGTAACACACATGACATATTTTAATTTGAGAGGGGAGCCATACTCCCTCTAAAAATTAATTGTACCAATACCAGTCGTGTTATACCTTTCATCATCTCACATATTGATGTGAATCTAGAGGTCCTTCTCCTCCAAGTCACTAAAAAATTAATTGTTTCCCGTCATATGTAATGAGGCTCAACTATCAAGATAGAACACACTACCATTTACTGATGTCACCATGCATGAAATGTAGGTGAAATCCAACTCAAATTTTGAACCTAGAGCTTCACCTATCACTCCTCCTGAGGCTTTCTTTCCATCCTTCGTGTGGGGAAACTTCATGGAATAATGTCCCAGATCATGACAGTGAAATAAATTGATTTCCACCAAGTATTTCTTCTTGCTCACCTCTCTAGATTCTACTTTGGATTGGGATTTATTCCATTTCCCTTTCATTTCCTTTCTAGCCAAGGCATAGTTCTCCTCATCCTCAACCTTGGATAAAGTCCTATCTCTGTTTCTATACCTTATTTATTTTTGTACTTGATCAAACAATAACCACTCCCAGCCTAGCAGTTTGTCTCTATTAGTTATGGAATATTGATAATTATCAAATCTCTATTGAAGACTCAAAAATGCTATATCTACCAAATATTATTTAGGGAATGTCACACCAACCCCACCAAGTTCATCATGGCATTGTGTAAACTTTCTCAGCTAAAGCAGAATTTATTCAGACTTTTCCATTTTGATGCTCCAAAGCTTTTCCTTGAGTTCCAACTTCATGTGGTCAATATTATTCACAAATAAATTTTTCAATGTTTTCCACAATGTGATTTGAGTTGTTTTCCCACGGAGATTTAAGACAATATGATCTCGAGCTCCCTCCAATATGATTATGCTCACTTTAGCCACGTCCTTATTCCACTAAGTGAGATCCTAGACATTAGATGATGGGAGATTTATTAGTTTTTTATTTTGTAATCTAGAAACCCATTTTCATACAATATTGTCTCCATGGAGATATTCCATGCCACAAAATTTGTGGTTCCTTCGAAATCATACTCGAGCCAAAGTTCGGTGGAAGTCATCTTCTCATTGTTGGAGAAAACCAACAACACTGATATTGAATTTGAAACCTATTGAAAATAAAACTTTAAATTCTCTTCTCTAATGTGAATATATCACTAATACCATGTAGAAATTAATTGTGGATTCAATATTTCTCATGTAATTTTCTAAAACATAAGACTCAATTCTACTCTACTCACGTGTGGCAAACAATTTATGATTAAGAGCATATATCAAAATATGTGACATGAATCAATACACATACACGAGGATGTATCTAGGGGAAATGAATTGTTCGAAAACACTTCCTATCTTTATTCCATTAGTAATAAAATAGAGAATAAATACAAGGCTTTCTAAATCCTGAGCAACCTCTGCACAAGTATAATCTATCTCATTGCTTCAAAGATTGACTCTAGACAACACTTTGTTAATTTTACTACCTACCAACCTCCTATTTCCTTGCTTTATTTCTCAAGGAATTATCCCCTTATTAATTAGGTAAATCCCCATCCAGAACTGTGCAATTGCTATAGGTCCTTCTTTGAGTGCTTGAACCACATGTAAAACTTGAATAATTATACAACTAATAGTACATTTTCCTTGACCTCCAATCTCAACTAGGTACCTTAAATTTCAGGCATGCATGAGTTAATTATTATCTTATTGATCAGTTAAATGGTTAAACATTGAATTTTTACCCAGTGATAGACCTCCTATTAGTTCCTCCAATAATTAGAACAATTTTAACTAATCTTACCTCAATATAACTTAGTTAAATTGTTACAACTGAAATTAAACTCAATGTAGGCTCCTAAAATTTAGGAATCATTGTACACAACTCAAGTTAATCCCACAAGTTGAATTAACTAAGATAAATCAGTGATAACAACTGAGTTGACTCATTCAAGTTTTCTTATGATGTGGAATTTTGATTTTCTCCTAATTTAGTTCAAGGGAAAATCAAATCATGATTTCCTTGCTGCCATTTTTCAAAAAATTCAACTAGTCATATTAATTTGAGTGAATTTCGTAAGTCAATTAGATCTATTAATTTGACTAGCCATGTTAAGTCAATTGGATCCATTAATTTAACTATTTGTGTTAAAATTTATGTTAAGTTGACTGTTGCAGTAAGTTAGCTAGTTGTGCTAAGTTGACTATTTGAGGTAACTTAACTAGTCATGTCAAGTTAGTTGGTTGTGAAATCTCTTTAAATTGAAACAACTAGATTATTTTCTTATAAATTCCTAGCATTTTATTTTTTTCATGACAAATAATGAATAAATTCACACTTTAGTAATTTACAATAAAAATAAGTTACAAAAGTAAAATCAGGAAATCAGAAATAAATTTCCACACATAAAATTGACAAAATTATTTTGTGTTGAAATGTCCCTTGAAAACGCCAAAAAGGAAACTCAGTGCAACAGATGAAGATTCATTTTATTATTATGAAAAAAAATGAGAGTACAATAATCTATATGCCCAAATAGAAATCCTCTGAAACATATCTAGCCAAAATAATCTAGAGATCCTAGATCTCCTCTGCTAAAACAATCAACCTTTTTTCTCTTACTCGAACCCCACATTACCTAATCACACTATATCATGGAATTCATATTACTGGCCCTAGGTAACTTCTAATACCTCGAAATTGGCTCCAAGTGAGTCATCTTACCTCCCTCTACCTCTAGAAGTGACTGACTCTCCCTTTTGGAAGTTGATTCAACCTCCAACAATTGTATCCTCTCTCTTCTATAAAATAATGTCACAAGTGTTTATGGATATTTTCCCTGGATTTTCTGGCCTCCTTTGCAAATAATTTAATCTTCTATCTCCCACTAATTTGACACTGAAGAAACACGTGAAAACTCTCTAGAATAATGCTCTCTAATTTTCTCCCTCTCTGTGATGGTCTCCCTCTGGCTTGAGCTACGCCCCCACTAAATTTGTGAACTAGGTAGCTCGATTTGCCAAGATCAATAATGTTCTCACAATTGTATGTCTCGCCATCCCTTCGAGTTTAACTTATAACCTCGTTGAAACTTCAAATACCAAAATGAAATCTCCATCAGTGGCTAATATCAATTACACTTCATTAATAGAAGTATATAGAGAAATTTCAAATATCCTTAATTAAATTTAATTAACCAACTTTCCCAAGTTAAACTTAGGAATTAATTTAATTAAAGTGTTTCATAGCCATATCTCACAAAACCATTTATGGGTATTGGATATCATGTGTTCCTTAGCCTCTTAGCACCATATAATACTAGAACACCTATTAAATTCTACCCAAAATCCATAAGCTAGCACTCCCTCTTAGTGATGAAGGTGTTCTCCAATATACCCATCTATTCTTTGAAATGGACAAACTTAGATCTCCCTAGAGATTTCGTGAGTATATATGCAACCTGTTGCTCTATTAGAACATTTTTCATATGGACTACTCCACACTAGACATAACATCTGGTGAAATGGTATCTTATGTCTATATGCTCCGACCTATCATGAAACATTGGATTCCAAGAGAGATTGATGCAACTTTTATTATCACTGTAGATACTCTTCACTTCCATCTCCTAACTAAATAGAGTCACTAGCGTCTTGAAAATCAAAATAGCCTCACATGTGTCCATGAGAGCTACCATGTACTCTACTTTTATAGAGCTTAGAGACATGGAATTATGCTTCCTCGTGAACCAAAATATAACCCCTAATCCGGTGCTAAAGAAACACCAAGATGTGCTCTTTCGATCCACTAAATTGTCTTCCCAATATACATATGTATAACCACATAATCTAACACCATCACCTTGAGTATACCTCCACCCATACTCAATTTTTCTATGAAAATTCCTCAATATATTCCTCATTTTTGTCCAAAGTGCTCTCTTATGTCCCACCATAAACTCACTGAGATTGTTGACTGCAAAGGATATATATGGCCTAGTGTTGACAAGATACATGAGGGAACTAATAAGTTGTCTATATAAGGTTGTGTCAACATACTCATGCTTTGATGCATCAATATTCCTCCAATTTTTAATCATGGGCATATACATAGGCCTATTTTTTGTGCATCCTGAAACTCTTCACAATATTTGTATTTTATCTCCCTTGAACAAGTAATATATGCTCATCCCTCTGCCATAATTACATGCCTAAGAATTAATGCACCAGTACCAAATCCTTCATGTCAAACTATAATTCCATGTTCATCTTATAGTCCTTTATGATCCCTGATGACCCAATCGAAAATAGGGCATCAACATACAACATGAGTATGATTGCTACACGCCATTTTTTCACCATGAAATTTGAATGTCAATATGGATCTATCACCATCCATAATCATGCTTCCTTACAATTCAAAACATTCATGTTCTTGAACCAAGTCTTGGAAACTGGAAAAAATTTGTTTAAAACTCTTAAAAGTTTCCTGTGCATTTTTATGAAATTGTGCACTGTCGTGAAAGGAAGTAAACACCAAAAAGTAACTTCTAGAAGAGTAGTTGGGTGAAAATTATTCCAACTAAAAGCCTCTTGAGTCACACTAGTTCGAGATATATCCCTCCAATCATGGAGATTATCCCCTTGGATAAAGGAAACCTAACCCCTACATTAAAGGATCTCATACCTCTCTTAATGGATATGAAAATTCCTCAATCTCTCATATAAATTGAGTTGAAGCTTCAGGTTTAAGGGTGGATACCAGATTGTAGAGTGTACATTGAAGATCACAATTTGTACACAAGGGTTAATTGAATGTAAATCTATGTTGGTCATTCTAGAGAGGATGACTTGTCAAACCAAGGAGCACGATTGCGAAGGAATACAGGAGAAATTTGTACAACATCAACACTCAGGTTGTAAGATTTCTCTTTATAATTATTTATGATCTAAAAGGAATGTATTATTTTCTCTTTGCAAACTATATTTTCAGTTTATAAACATGTGCAAACTTGTCTCATTACATTTCTTAAGGATTGAGGATTTTAACCATGAAATGCAGCTAATTTTAGTGAATTATAAGCATGAAATAATCACAAATAACACTGAACAATAGTGTAAAATAGAGAAATAGGTCACCACATAACATCTACACAGTAGGCATGATGAAGCAGTTCACCCATCCTCGGCTACATCTACTGGTCCAACTCCCAATGGCATGTCAATATTTCATTATGCTCAACATTTTGCAAATACATGTATTTATAGGACTCTAATGGCTATTTTCTCTACACCAACGGCTCCATAATGCTCCAGTTAGTCAAAAATCATTCTTCATTCACCATGAATGGGTTAAAATTGAGTCTCCTACTCATTTTCCTATTTACACCTAGAAAAGATCCACTAAAAGTGGAGGACTCCACTTAACTGGAGTCAAAATAGTGACTTTCGCCTTTTTTGGGTGCGCTGCCAAAACTCCGCCTATTTTAACCATCACAATTATTTTTAGTGGTTGGGTGGGCACATCCCAACCCAAACCATGCGGTGAAAACTAGCAGTACAACGGAACTATAGGCTTAAACCAAGGGATAATGTTTCAAACTCTGGGTTAATGTGTTTTTAGCAGAGAAACCATCGAATTTAATGTTAGCACTAGCATTTACATGTGATATAGTGAAACCATTGCATAAATGTTGGCAGGTTGCAGCTTAACCATTGGGTTTGAAGTTTGTTGTTACGTCATGTGAACAATACACGAGGACTGCTGGCGGGTTGGGTCTACTGGTGATCTCCAACAGCCACACACCTTTGTTACAAACTTTATAATAAACCCACTTCCCTTAGTTTTTAAGACATACATGTAGAGTAGTTGGTGGAGACTTGTGCATGTCCACAGGAGGTCATGGGGTCGAGCCCTGTGGACCTTCACCCAAAATTTTACACTAACACTTCGAGGACATGTGATGGCCTCAGGGATGGCGACATGTCACCCTATGATTGGTCCTCCAAAAAATAATGTACGAACATTCAACCAATAATGTCGTGCCACTTGTCAGCCTAGGTTTGGTTCTGAGAATAGGAATATTCCTCAAAATACTCCTTTTTATAGCTTTGCATCTACCTTGCTGACTGAGCATCCCAGTCAAGCCTGTCGCAAATTTTACCTATTTGGGATTTCAATAAGAACACAATATATCCCTCATATGACATAGGTTTTTTGAACCATTCATGGTGCTAGAATTAGGAAGATGAGATCTATGCAACCATCTTGGTTTCAACCCAATCCTGAAATTTTGAATTTTGAGAAAAAAATTATGAACTCATGGTCACTCCTCCCCATAGGGAAGCTTTTGGACCCCAAAGGACTTTATTACCTATTTAGTAGATGAGGGTACAACTACCTCACCTTTCCAACCTCCATCCACTTTTCCTTTCTTGGCTTAGTGCCTTTGAGCCCAAATCGAAGGTAGTCAACACTTCCCCTCTTGGATGCTCTTGTCCTCCTAACAATAATTGTATCTTCCTTGAGCTCATTCAGAAATTTTAGCGAGACATGTTCAATAGACCGTAATTGAACATCACTTCCTTGATCATCGACCAAAGGTGGCTCACACAAATGTAAGTTTTCAACATTAACAACTGAATACATTTGCATATATGAAAGCAAGTCAAGTTGAAATGCATTATTACCAACTTGCTTTATGATCTTGAATGGACCATATTGAATGGGTTTTAGAATTTTACCTTCCCCTTCCATCCTTTCTTTGCTAATGTGCAACCTTACCTCATCTCCCTCTTGAAATTTGTGATCAACTCTACATTTATCATGCCTTTCTTTGTATTTTCTTTGAATTTTCTCAATTTTTTCTTGAACTTGTTGACGTATAATCTAAATGTTCTCAATGAAATTTGGAACCTTGTCAATATTACTATGGCCACCTATTGCAACATCTTTTCCAAATATGAAGTCTAATGGCGATTTTGGAAAATACCCAAAGCATACTTCAGAATGTGACGTTTGAGTTGAAGAGTGCTTTGCCCAGTCGTAAGCATGGTCAATGTAATGTAGTTTCTCATTCCACAACATAGGATGCTTGATGCAATATCTTTTCAATAGATGCACAATGGTTCTGTTCACCACCTCTTTTTTTCCATTAGTTTGTGGATGAAAAGAAATACTCTTTTTCGACTTTGTGTCCATCATCTTCCATAGATTGGACCAAAGACTCCCAATGAGCCTAGAATCCCTATCACTAGCAATAGAATTTTTCAATCCAAAATGAAGCCAAACATGTTGAAAATAAAGTTCAGTAGTTTGTTCAGTAGTAATGGTTTTCTTACATGGCATAAGTAAAAACATTTTACTTAATCTATCCACAACTACATAAATATAATCATGTTGTCTTCTTGACATAGGTAGACCTCCAACAAAGTCCATGGAGAGAATCTCACATGGTCGTGATGGTACCGGCAGTGGCATGTACAAGCCAAGCTTCATATTACTAGGCTTGCTTGTTTCACACATAGAACAACCTCTTATAAAACGTGACACACTATCTGTCATGCGAGGCCAATAAAAATACCACTATAGATGCGCCACTTTTTTTCTTACCCCGAAGTGTGGAGAAATAAGAGATGAATGAGATTCTCTCACTACACTTAGCCTCTCTCCTTTTGGTATACATAGATTACCCGAATGAAACAAAATTTTTTTATCCATGTGATAATCTTTTTCTTCAACTTGATTCACTTCTCTCAAACTAGCATACAAATCTTGAAAATCAACATCATGTGCATATTGTTCTATGTAACTCTCATGTACAATAGAATCATTTTTGAGTAAATTAGATGCACTAATGATCGGTCTTGAAAGAATATCAACAAATTTATTGAAAGTACCTTTCTTGTACCTTATAACCAAGTGAAACTCTTGAAGAAATCCCATCCACCTGAAATGTCTTGATTGTTGCAATTTTTTTTGTGACTGTAAGTACTATAATGGTTGGTGATCGGTATGCACAATAGTCTCTTTGTGCATCAAGTAGTGTTTCCACTTCCTCACACTTTGTACCAACGCATATATTTATTTTTCATATTTAGAATAATTTTTCATAACACCAATAAATGTTTTATAATGAAAAGTGATAGGCTTACCATGCTACAAAATTATTGCGCCCATGGCATAATCACTAGCATCAGTTTGTATCTTGAATGGTTGTCTCAAATTTGGTAATGCAAGGACTGGAGCTAAACTGGTGTTGTCTTTTAAACCTTCAAAAAATTGTTGTTGTTTTCCTCCCCATTGGAAGCCTTTCTTCACACTTGTTACGACATGCATAGGAGATGTGATGGGAGAAAAGTTAGCAATAAAATTTCTCTAATACTAAGCTGCACCTAATAAACTTCTTACCTCGCTTAATGTTTTGGGTGTGGACCAATTCACAATGGCTTCAACTTTAGAATGATCATTTCTCAACTCTCCTCCTCCTACAATATGTCCCAAATAGACTAAAGAATTATTTACAAACTCACACTTAGACATCTTAAGAAACAATTTTTCTTTCTTCAAAATATCAAGCACTCTATTCACATGCAAGACATGCTATTCTCTTGTTTTGCTGAAAATTAATATGTCATCTAAGTACACAATCACAAATTGATCAAGGAATCGGCAAAATACACTATCCATAACATGCATGAATGTTGCTAGTGCATTACACAAACCAAATGACATAACGAACCACTCAAAGAGTCTTTTTTTTGTTTTGAATGCAATTTTCCATATATCGCTTTCTGCAATTCTTACTTGATGATATCCACTTCATAAATCTAACTTAGTGAAAAAAAATTATTCTTTCAACTGATCAAGAAAATCATCTATTATTGGGAGTGGATAACAATTCTTTACCATAATCTTGTTCAAAGCTCGAAAATCTACACACATGTGCGAAGTCCCATCTTTCTTTGGTATCAAGACTTTCGGTGAACCACATGGCGAGGTGCTTGGCCTTACAATTCAATTGTCCAACATCTCTTCGATTTGCCTCTTTATTTAAGAATTCCCCATTATCGGCATGTGATACATACCGATGTTTAGAAGAGGACAATATTGGTGCAACTGAATCTCATGTTGAATCTCTCTTTTTGGAGGCAATATTCTTGGCTCCTGAAACATCTCATGATGTGAATTAACTACATCGTATAAATCTGATTTCAACTTAGGATCACATCCCTCAAATGGTTCATGATTAACATAATCTTTAGGCTTAATCATTATAAGAACAAAATTATTTCTTGAATTCACCGGCCTCTTTACATGTCCAGCATTTACCATAGCAATGTTTGTCTTCTTACAATGTGCTCTAACAATGTACTCCTTGTCATATTTGAATAAATGATATTTTTTCTCATCCTGATAGAAGATCACTTTCCTTTCATACAAGTAAGGACTCCCCAGAACAATACATGTTATTTCAAGTAGAACCACATCTAATTCAAATATGTCAAGAAAATTTGCAGTGATTGCAAACCGCAATATGCATTTCTTTGAAACCTGTAAATTTCCATCCTTACAAGTCCAACCTAATGGATATGGTTTTTCATGTGGTATGGTCTCAAGGTTAAGTTTCTTGACCAAGTCTTCAGAGGTTAATTTTTCTTGTGACCCACTGTCAAACAATATGTCAATCTTGGTATGCTTGGATATGACCCTCACATGAAACAACTCTATTATTTCTTCCTCACTTGGAGCATGTATGTGACAGTTTGACGTACTAGTATTGGGTTTAGTTTCAATTTATTTTCCCTTCATGTTATTCAATATCATGGCTATAACATTAGATTCATCACTTGAATCACCTCCTAAATCATGTTGAGTTGTAGCTGCAATTTATTTTTTCCCCTTGTTATTGGGTTTCTTTGGCCTCATTTTAGGATGTAATTTCCAACAATGAGTTTCATCATGGCCTTCTTTTGAACAATTTTTACAAACAAATTTTTCTCCCTCTTTCCTGATAGATTCATTCTTTTGACCTTTACCTTTTGAGTTCTTCTCTTTTTTTTACCCTTAAAATGTTTATTTCTCCCCTCTTCAAAAATGTTTTTCCCTCTAGCTTCTAGATGTGTGGCCTGAATACATACTTCATCTAGACTTGTGGGTTGAACACAAGAATAGTATGTTTCAGCTAGCTATGTAAGCCTCCTATGTACTTGAGAAAAGTATCTTGGCTCTAAAAATCTACCCCTAATAAGAGAGCTCTTCCCCTAAATTCTTGGGTGTATTTTGGCACATTTTATCCGTTCATTTGCCCAAAGTTTTGCAAGTTCATTATGGATTTTTTCATATGAGCTAATGGATAAAAATATTGTTTTATAGCAGTAATTAAATCTGACCATGATAGAATAATCTTGCCATGTTTTTTTATCTCCTCCTCTATCTTGGCTTCCCACCCAAAAAGTGTTGCACCTTCTATTCTCAATGAAGCTAATTGGATTTTGATATCATCATCTTGAAGGTTATGGATTCTCAAATAGACCTCCAATTTCATAATCCAATTATCAAGATTTTCTGCATTGACTTCACCATTAAACATTAACAATTCAAACTTAACATCAAGTTTTAAAAAATGACTTTTACCAGTGTTCTTTGACTTGTGTGGCTAACGTACTGAAGTAGAAGTAGAGGAGGATGATGATGAGTGTGAGGATGATGGATATCCATTGCCTCCATTTCCTCCATTTCCCTTCTTTGAATTATCTTTATCATTGTGACCTCCTCAAGATCACTGTCCTTCCTTGTGAAGTTTGGATCCTTCTCCTTCCAGCCTCTCATTCCTTTCTTGTTAAAGGATTCTAACCATCTCAGTCATGTCAAGGAATGCTTTCCTGAACACTCTTTCTTCCTCTTTGGGATCAAATTCTTCATGGATTTCTCCTTCTCTATGAGACATGCTTAATGTAGCTTCTTCTTCCTTAGGATTTGAACTATGTGGTGGAGATTGTGGCAATATTTTTCTCCTTTTCTTTGGCTCTTCTTGAGACCCTTCTGCTCCCACCAATTTTACTTCTCCTCTCTTGAGCTTGAGCCTAGTAAGCATCTAAAACTTGCAAATAGTTAAACAATTATTTGCACAAAACAACACCAGAGAATATACTCTAGCTACCATACCAATATGATCTGAAAGGATTGTATTAGTTTTGTTGTGCTAAGTGTATTTTCAGTCTATAAACATGTGCATACTTGTCTCATTAGTTTTCTTAACGTTTGAGGATTTTAACCATGAAATGTAGTTTATTTTAGTGAATTAGAAGTGTGAAATAAGAAAAAATAACATTTAACTATAGTGTAAAACAGAGAAATAAATCACCACATAAAATTTACACATCAAGCATGATGAAGCAGTTCACCCCTTCTAGGCTACATCTGCTTGTCCATCTCCCAATGGCATGTCCATCTTTCATTATGCTGAAAATTTTGCAAGTGTATGTAGTTACATGCCTCTAATGGCTAGTTTCTCTGCACCAATGGCTCCAGAATGCTCCAATTAGTAAAAAATGACTCTTCATTCACCCTAAATGGGAGAAAATTGATTCTCCTACTCATTTTCCCAGTTACACCTAGAAAATCTCCACTAAAAGTGGAGGACTCCACTTAACTGGAGTCAAAATAGTGATTTCTACCTTTTTTGGGCACGTTGTGAAAACTCCACATGTTTTAACTGTCGCAATTATTGTTAGTGGTCGGATGGCCACATGCCAACGCAAACCACGCGGTGAAAGCTAATAGCGGAGCGGAACTATAAGCTTAAACCACAGGATAATGTCTTAAACACTCGGTTAATGTGTTGTTATTGGAGAAACCATCAGAGTTAACATTAGCACTAACGTTGCCACGTAGCATAGAAAATTTTTTGTGGAAATGCTGGTGGAATATGGGTTAACCGTTGGGTTTGAATTTTTTTGTTATGTCATGTGAACAATACATGAGGACCGCTGGGGGGTTGGGTCTGCTGGCGATGCCCAACCCCCACATGCATTTGTTACCAAATTTATAATAAACCCGTGTCCCTTATTTTTTAACACATATGTGTAGAGCAGTTGGTGGAGATCTGTGTGTACCCGCAGGAGGTTGTGGGGTCGAGCCCTGCAGACCTTCACCCAAAATTTTACTGTAATTCTTTGGGGACACATGGTGACCTCAGGGTTGGCCACGTGTCAACCTATGATTGGGCCTCCAAAAGAAACTTAAAACCATTAAAAAAATAATATCACACCACTTGTTAGCCTTGGATTGGTTATGAGAAAAGGAATGTTCCTTAGAATATTCATTAATATTCATTTTACTGATAGTGCATCCACCTTGTTGACTAGGCATCCCAGTTAACCCTGTCACAAATTTTACTTGTTTGGGATTTCAATTAGAATGCGATATCTCCCTCATACGACATCGGTTTTTCGAACCATTCATGGTGCCAGAATCATGAAGGTGAGATCTACGTAACCATCCTAGTTTCAACCTAATATTGAAACTTTGAAAATTGAGAAAAATTTACAAACTCCTGATGACTTGATAACACATATGGATCTCTTTATAGTTCATTAAAGTAATGTCTATTCTTGATCTTATTGATCATTCAGTTGAAGTGATGTTTTTTATTATTATATACTTCAGGTGCTTTTGATTCTTTACATTTTTTTCATTACAGGTTCTTCTCAGTAGTGAAGGATTTCTTTGGAGAAAAAGGCAAGGTCTACATCAAACATATCGTTGAAAGGTAGGAGCATAACCTCATCATTTATAAGTTATAATAATCTGAATGAAAATACTATAGAGAAAGAGGTACTCAAATGGTCGTTTGTTTCTAGTTATCTATTGGAATACTAGGGAGATCAATCTTTTCCATAACATGGATTTATCCAGAAAACAAATTGGCAACTCCGTTGGGGAAAAAGCTTAGTTTTCTCTTGATTGTGTTTCTTTTGGCATTCCAAATTTTCTAGTTTGACTTTTATAAGTGTGGTTGGGTATATAACCTTTTAGATTATCTGAATCAGAAAGCCCTGATTTTGTTTTTTCAAACATTTCTCTAACTTGCATTCTTTTCTTTGGTAAACAGAGCACAAACCTGCGCAAGTTTGTAGTTTAGTTCAGTGCACATGTGCACTGGTTTTTACCGAAAACCTACGGACCCCGTAGGAAATTTTGAAAAAATTAATATTTTCTCTCTCAGAGTTAGAGTCTATCTGTGAACTTTTCCTACTTACCTTAGATTATTTTTTAATAAATCATATTTTTTTCACATTCAGGTAGGGTTTTCTCAGGATTGATGAATTTCTCTTTTGGGAAAAATAGATTCACTGCCTAGATCACTGGTTTTCTGTCATTTCCCTCTAGAGCTACCGAGAGTCTTGTCAGGATTGCTTGTTTGAGTGATTACTTCTTGATAATTTTCCAAAGGAAAACTTCGACATTACTGAAGTATGATTTGTGTCAAAGTAGTCTTTTATGCATTTATTTTTGCTAGTTAAAGAGAAAAACAATTTAGTTTTCTTTCAACTAAAATAAATCAATTAAAAGACACTCATAATTATCTTAGTTAAGAGCTCTAATTTTTTTGAATTTTTTACATTTTTTAGGGTTTATAATTGATTTTTATTTTGAAAATTGTTTGTCCATAAAATTGTATATTTTTGCTTTGTAATCAACAAACATTTTCATCACAAAAAGATATTTGCCATGCTTGGAAATGAAATTGTTTTCTTGATGAAAAAGAACTGTTATGGGTTTTATGAAATTTGTACATTTTTTTGTCCAAACGTCCCTCTACTTTATATTAAATAGAAATTCATCAAAATAAAGAGTTGCATTTTCATTATTGATGCATTTAGAGTATTTTTGAGTCAGCCACAATATCATTAAGTTTCATCTCCGTACTCCTCTGCGTAAACAACATCGAAATTAATATAGAGCTTAATAAAATTGATCTATATATTTTTTACATTTTCTATGGCTGATTCCACCAATATAGCTCAAGATTAGTTCTTTGGAATAGGGATTAATTAACTTTCCAAAACAGATAAAACAAACAAGTAGCATCTTGCGGTAGGGGAAAAACCCAATTGTTGCAGTTGTGCTCTGGGAAGGTCTTCTTAAAAGAGTCAAGCATGAGGTCATATCAGACCCATTGGATTAATTGTACCTACTTCATTGATGAAGATAGAATATGTGCATGCAATACAAATGGTAAACCTTGGATTATCCATTCTCGAGGAGATAGGGATCACTTGTTATTAAACCTCGTATTTACAATCTCGAGGATCTTTCAAGGGGATTGAGCTTTGATACTCTGCCCTTGCATGTATATTAGACCACAGGCTGTTACCCCGGGTTCAATTGTCTCAGTTGGTGACCTTAAAGGCCATAATATTTAGTATTTTTCCCAAGGTGATGGTTGAGGGAAGGTCCCACTGTACCTAGAGTAGATGTTGACTAGACTCACTTGGACATTCTAGAGGGTAATCTTCACTCTGAGATGGAATAGTGAAGTTACTTGCACTAGAATGTTTCATTAAGAAGGTTTTCAACATAACTATTCCAACCGCTAGTTTTCCACATTATTCTCTACAACATTGGATTTCATCACCAACTAATGATTTTATTGTGGAAACATATTTTTTGTGTGTGGATTGTTTCTTAGATTTTGTAGGCGCTTGTTCATTTGTTTGATTTTTAGAGGCCTTATTTGTGATTATTTTGAATTTTTTTTCTTGCATGTTATAAAGAAATTAACTATGGCTGAATTACCAAGACATTCACATAGAATCTAGGGGAAACCCCCTGAATATACACCCAGTCAATTGGAAAAAAAAAAGAGCTAAAGGTGTTCAATCATGAGGAAGAAGGTCTACTGAATAAGGAGAATCATCTTGATTTTGAAGTTAATCAACCTCAGATAACTGAAAAGGAACAAGAAAAATGAGAGACTTCTAAAATAATTATAGTTGAATGTGTCACTGTTCAGTTGTCAGATATAGAACTCACTGAACCTGAAATACGTGAGCCTGAGTCTGATTCCACTTCATCTGAGTCACCTTCGGATATTATAGCTCCGACTCCTCAACATCATTGTTCACCTCAAGTAAATCTTCTCATCACTAAGAATATTCATCCTCACCCTATTACCATTCAAGCGATATCTGATGTAGAATAAGAGATTAAACCTCCCTTTAATCAAGAATCTTTAGAATTGAGGTTTAGTGAACCGATATACCCTTTCATTCCTTTTTGAATGGATCCTTAGTATCATCAATTCACTAATTTTTTACATAGCTCCGGTTATAGTCACTCACCGCATCGAATCCCATTATACTCTTTTTACAGAAATAGTAACATGGCTTATGAAAGCATTTCTACTAAGTCATATATGTTTTCTTCTTCAACAAAGATTTTTTTATATGGTGGTCCCTCCATTCCTGCTGGGTACCAATCGCATCTTGGAACTTTTTGAGGAACATCTCCTTTCTCTGAAACCTATACTATGTCAACTGGTCTATTTGAGTCTACCACCTAACCTTTGATGACATAACATGTATATATGTTTTCTGGGAATGTTCCTCAAGCTATATCACAAAGTGGCTATATAGCACCTGGGGGGAAGGATCCTCTCTATGGGCAACAACCTCTCAAAGGGAAAGATTCTCTTCAATGGTAGCAACCTCTTTAAGGGAATCAGTTTCTTCAAGGGAAAAAACCTTTTCAAGGGAAGCAAGTTCCTCAATGGCAGCAGCCTTCTCAAGGGCATCAGTCGTTTCAGGGAGGAAAACCTCTTACTAGAACCTATCCAACAGTTGTGGGGAAAAATATTCCTGGTAATTATCAAACTAATGTTTCAATGCCTCAAACTGGTTATGGTCAACCCTATGTGTCACAACCTTTAATGGGAACTCCTTAGCCATGGATGAATACTGTGTGGAACCCTTTGTTTAATCAACAATATTTGCAACCTACATTGAAATTACCTTATAATCAACTTACTCAACCAGTTGGCCAATTTTATTACACCCTGGTCCAACAACTTGTTCAAGGTGCACTTCAAATTACCACAAAGGTATCCATGGAAAATAGTTAGCAAGATAGTCTGAGTACTCCTAGTAATCCTATCTAATCTACTATGAAAAATTTTGTTCAAAAACCATGTACACCTATCCCACGAGCTTCTCAAATATCTATTTCTAATACCCTTCAAATGTAACCAAAAACTGTTATGCAGGCTATCCCTCATACTACTACCCATCAAACTAGACCTACAGTCCAGTCAATTCCTCAAACCTTTGTGGGACAACCTAGTGCAACAAATATACAAAAAAGTAAACCTTTTACAGGTAAAATTTTTCAAGGACAGCCCTTTTTAGGTCAACATGTTCAAGGGTAACCTTTTATAGGACCAAATATTCAGGGAAAACCCTCAGAAGGTGAACCTTTTCAAGGTCAGTTTGTTAAAAGCCATCAATTTCAAGGGAAATTAAAATATGGATAGGTGGGTCAAGGTCCTTCTTTTCAGAATCAACCATACCCTAGTTATACATATCAAATACCATATCAACCTCAAACAAGTATGGCTACCCCTATATGCCCTTGACATATACCACTCCCAACTGCTCAAGCTATCCAAGGTTTTCCTAGATATCCTCCTCTAGGTACTCGTATTGCCCCTCATGGTTTTCAATTCACTATGAAAGACCCTAACAGGTGGTTACCTTTCATTGTAACTTTATATTTACCAGAATTGTCTTGGATAAGGAATGATCCAATTTACTATCTTAAGTTTTGGCTGGAAATGCCTACAAAGCTTCCCAGTGACATTCCAATTTTTTAAGGAAAATAAGGAGAATACCCCTTTAATAATTTTATGACTTATCATCTGTTGTGTGCATCCAATTCTTTGATTGATGATTCTATCTATTTAAGACTTCTTCAAATAACTTTGATTGGCTTAGCTGCAATGTGGTATATTGAGTTACCACAAGGCTCTCTCAACAATTTCGATGCTTTAGAAACTACTTTCCTTACTCATTTTTAGTTACGAGTCCGTTATGATAATGGCACGAAACTTTTGACTTCACTAAAACAAATTAAATCTACACAAATTTCATATCACATTCACGAATGGCGACGTAGAAACCATTTATTCAAATTTTTCACTCTGGATCAAATTTTGGCTCTATGGTTCATTAAATCATTACTTCCTAAGGTTAAAGGAAGCGTTGTAATAGAAGAGCGGGTCATTTCTCACCCTAGTATTTGGACCTTGTTTACACAAAGTCTGGTACTTTGTATGAAAAATTCCTGATTTACCTCGCCCAGGTCAACTTACCACAACTTCTTCTGTTTCTCATGCCGCACACAGCGTAATCGGTACAGTTAATACATCGAAGAGTAATAATAAATAATATGAATCTAGAAATCCAATCATAACTTTACTTGATTCACCTAAAGGAGACTCTTCCATGGAAACTTATTCCTAAAATCATGTTGTATATTCATCTACCACTAAAACTAAATCATCTAGGAATAAGAATAAAGGGAAGGGTAAAAATAAACAAAATAATTCTCGAAACAAAAAAGTAGAAAAAACCGAACCATCAGATGAAAAAAGGAAACCTCGTTATCCTTGTATTATCTCTAACGAGGATCAATATACCAAGGAGTGCCCACATCGGGCCGAGGTATCTAAATTTTTCAAAGTTTCACCCACACCCACTATCCTTAAAGATTATTTTCCATCACAAGACAAAAAAATGATAAGATCTTCTTCTAATTCATCATCACATATCCTAATGATGTCCTAGGTCATGGTTGCAACACGATCTAGGAATATGGATCTAAGAGTCCTGTAACTGGAAAGAAAACTGAATCATCCATTCAACCTTCAGTATCAACTCCTGTTTCCTAATCATTACACATCGAGAAACCTAATACTAATTTGGTAATTAAAATTCGTACCAAAGGTTTACTTCTAAAATCAGCTTTCAATCCACATGCGAGAGTCGCTCAAAATTACAACACTATTGAAGATCTGGCCATGTCCCATTGAGAAATTTCAGCCCTTGAAATGCTACAATATTTTCCAACTATGGCTAACTTATTATTATCAACTATTGGAATGATTGATAATAAAGATTCTAATATTTTGGTATTTTATCTCAAGAAATTTGTACCTACACTTCCACACCAAATTGGTTTTCAAACTCCTATTTTAGTCAAATATAGGAGGTTTTTCTCACATTAATTGATGAGGGAGCATCTACGTGCATTAATTCCTTAGCGTGATGGAAAAATCTTGGTTCTCCACCAATCAATCTGTCACCCAAAAATTCTTAAAGGATTTGATGGAAGAGGTTTTCATCCATTTGGCATACTCGACATTTTCTATGAACAGTTTCAAGTGTGTTTTTAACCTTCCATTCACTTTTTTCAAGTGAACGTACACTTCAATTTTTAATTTACTTTATTAAAGGGAATCATTAAAATTCTTTGAAATAAGAATTTAAAAGATTTCTTTTTTAAGTTTTATAAAAAGAGTGAGAAGGTGCACTTTTTTTAGTGCAAATATAAGTGATTATTTTTTTTAGTGTGGAGTAATAAAGTAAATGTGGAAATTTTTGAAGTGATTTTGTGGAGTGTAAATTTGAAAATTGTAAAAAAGGTTTTTGGAGAGATAAGCGTGCTTCTTTTTTAACTAGAGTAATAAGTTGTAACATGGAGAAATAAGGTGTCATTTATTTTTTGTAATAAGTAATAAGTACCCACAGTTTTTGAAGACATTTTCTTCCAAAATTTGTGAGCGTGAGATTCTTTGAGAAAGCTTCAAATAATGATGTTGTAAAAGATGAAAGGTTGATGATCTCAATACTCAATAAAGACATTATTTGTGGTGATTGTGTCCTAGATCCACCCAAAATTGAATAAGGAGATCTTAGGTACACCCTGTGTGTTTGTGATGCCGCATGTTTTTATGGCTTCATGTTGTTGCTTTTGTGTCTAGTTTTGACACATAAATGATTTCATTTAACACATACATAAATTTCAATACCATAAATCACAACACATGTAACGAAATAGCTGCAAGAAAGGATAATTAAGATAAACACATGCATTTGCGGCACTACAACATATAATCAAAGATTGTCTACATCAACATTCTACATCAACAAGAAAATTCACTTAATCATGTTCATGTACCTACAAATTCCAGCATTTCAAAACAAAGTCTACATCATCGTTCTTGCAAATCCATTTAAGAACTTGTAACCAAATTCATTGTTTTAAGTGAATCATTAAAAATTCAGTTTCAATGAATTTTTAAGAGGACAAGTGAATTCATTGTTTTAAAGTGAATCATTGTAAGCTTTCTTGGGTGCATTTTCAACAGTGTTTGACACACTTTCTTTAAAGCGAAATCAAGTGAGTGCATGAGTTTTAACTCTAAAGAAAACAATAAATTCACATCTCCTGCAAGTGAGCGTGAGTATTCATTCAAGCAATTTGAGTCAAGATAGTACAAAGTTCAAACCTTCAAGCAAGCCAGAGTGCAGTTTATTGCAGCAACCATGAAAGCAACCAAACAAGTTAAAACAATCAAGCAAGTTGAGATTGACATAAAGCCAGTGTGGCTATTCATTCAAGTGAGCGTGAAGTTATCAAGTAAGTCAAGTGAGCGTTCAAGAAAACGTGATTGTCATCAAGCAAATGTCAATTCCAGAGTTTAAGCAAGAAAATTTTACAATTCTAGAAAGTGTTCCAAGCAAGCGCAATAAGCAACAAATCAAGCGAGTGTTCCATTCAAGCCACATAACAAGTGAGCCTGTCTTTCAATTACCAAAATCAAGTGAAACAATTCAAAGGATGACATCTCCGACAAGAGAGCCTGATTTCAAGTGAGCAAGTTCAGATGGCGCAACATATTCAGTTGTTAAACATTCTTCATAGTTTGATCATCTCTAGTGATGAAGAAATGGCGCACATCAGCAAAGACACTCTTGCTGATCTTTCATGGCATATACAAAAAACACATGAAACCATTGAGTTTCTTCCACTAGAGTCACAACTTCAAAGGAATGAATTGCAAGAAAAGAGTGATACTTTCAAGTCTTTGAACCATCCAAATGATAATTCATTCATCCCAACAGCTTCAAGTGTCGAATTTGTTTCATTTCCAATTTCTTCCAAGCCCATAATCAAGGCATGGGAATAAATTCAAAATAACAAGAATCGAAGAGGCTTAGGATATTTCAACAATGACACCAACTTGCATATCCCAGATTATTCCAAGCCAATTAAGCTCATCAGTGAAGGATTTCTTGCACAACTCACCTCAGCAAGTTCTGAGAAAGTTGCAGACAACTAGCAATGCATGCAACACAAAGTTGCAGACAAACATAATTGCACGCAACATGAAGTTGAAGTCCAACCAAAATGTTCTCATTGTCAAAGAACCGATCATATGTAAGATGAGTTTTTTTATCTCCATCCTTGTCGCCATTGTGGCAAGCCCAATCATTCCTTAGAAAAATGTCACAACCAACAAAAAAAATTCCAGATTGAAGATACATTATGAATGGATCGACCCTTGGAAATGGTCATCCATAGTCAAAATATTGTCTCAGTTCTACAATCGCATACAATCACACATAGTGCAGCCAACAGTGAAAAGATGATGGTAATCTCATGCAGTTGAATGGGGAATTACACCAATGTAAAACTCCGACACCTAAAGAGGAGGAGTTCAGGAATACTTTCCAAGAGAAGTGTCTCTCCTTTCAATTCCCAAAGGGGGGAAAATGTCAATGAAATTGAAAATGGTTGTCAGACTAAAACTCTCAAAAAACCAAAAAATTTTCTAGTGGGCATCAAAAAAATTTCCACTCGGCAGTCGACAGCAAAGAAGCAGTGAACAGTTTTCAGCACAACAAAAACAACGGTGAGTTGTTTTTGACATCATCAGGCAGTGGGCTTTGAAAAAATTTTGTCAGTGGAAAAAGGATGATGATTTCATGCAAAGTAAAAATCGATCCTTTTGAAACTTGACACTTGATGGAGTTTTCAATCAAAATTTAGAGATGAATCAGACATACAGCTGATTCATGGTCTCTTCAGATTGCAGTTTTTCAGCATCTAGCTTTGGCGGTTTTTCAGGCAACATTTTTGAGGATCAGCATGAGAACTTGGAATATGGTTCCTCGTTCTTATTTTGGATTTATCTTTGAAGGGGGGAATGTTAGCCTCTCTCACAAAAAAAATAATAAATCCAAACATAAATTAGTTAATTAAATATTACAAGTTAGGAATATGTGCCTAACTCTTGGGTTGTTCCTCAAATATTGGAGTTTGTTTAGTAACTCCTATCTTGGTGGGTTTCTGGTGGGAAATTATCTCAACCAAAGGAGTGTAAGATAGCACAAAATATCTTAAGAAATTTTCTCTCATCTATTTAAATTTTAACTCTAAATTATTTTAATAAGAGAGAATAGGTGAGGAAGCTATGAGGCTTCAGTCCTTTTCGCCAATATTTTGTGTACACTTTTTATGTGTGTTTTCTGTAATTTGTTTTTAAGTTAATTTCATTTCTAATACATCATTTACCTATAGAGGTAGAAGGAAAAACCTTTATGCTTGAGGTGTAAGTTGTTGATGCCCATCTTAACTACAAACTTCTGTTAGCTTAAAGTTAGCCTTATGCTATGACCACTATCGTTTCATGAGTATCTTGATTTATCATGTTACCTCATAAAGGAAATATTATTAAAATCGATCATTTTCCTTATTTTTCTTCTGAACCTACCTCTACGGATAGTATCCAACATGTTGGAAACACAATTATCCCTTATGAAGATATTGGGGTAGGACTAGTTAAAGATTTCTCTCTTATGGGAACTTTTTCTATACCTCCTCCTAACATACCTCGAACTATTGCCAATATAAATATGATTACATCAAACATAATGCAATTTTATGAGTACCCATGGAATATGCCTTTATAATCTGAATTGGACTCTTATGGTGACGAGATGTCTTTAAGTCCATATGAAGCAGCATATGTAGTGGTACAATCGCTTTCTAACATCTCATTAACTGATACTGATCAAATGAATGTGGTAAATGAAGAGTCTTCTTCTCAATCAAGCTCAACCACGGCATATTTTTCCGATCTTTTTCAACAAATGTTTTCAACTGAATGAAAATATTCTGGAAATATTATCATTGGATGAATTACCTTGGGATGATCATCATCATCAATCCTATTTTTTACCCAACCTTTATAGAGTTGAAAATGACTTTTCATTCGTATTTTCGATTGATTATGTCTAGGAACCTCAAAATCCTATGTCCATTCTTCATTCAGATTCTAAGACAAACTTAGGAAATATTTCCATTACAATTCCCATTGACATATCAATCAAACAAGGAGTAATTGAAAACATTCATATCGATTCTTCTTACTCAATTGAAGAAATAAATATGTAAAAAGCCCTATTTTAGGAACTCTGAGACATTTTTTTCCTGGTCTTACGAATAAATTCCATGTATTGATCCTAATATTTTGATTCACGCAATAAATACATACCCAGATGCTAAACCTATTAGACAGAAATTGCGTCCAATACATCAATGAAAAGCTACCGCTATTAAATCTGAAGTTGAACAACTACTTTGTTCATGATCTATTTATCGTATTCCCTTGATGGATTAGGTATCTAATATATTTCCAGTGACCAAGAAACAAGTAAATATCAAAGTATGTGTCTATTATAGGGATATTAATAACTCTTGTCCCAAAGAAAATTATCCCACTTTTTATATCGATCAAATTGTTGATGATTGTGCCAGAAATGAAATGTTTTTTTTTTATGGATGGATTTTAAGGTTACAATAAAATAAGCATACTCCCTATTGATGAGCCCAAGAGAACATTTATATTTCCATGGGGAACATTTTCATATTGTAAATTACCTTTCGTATTGAAAAATTTTGGTGAGACTTTTGAAAGAGCTACATCTTACGCATTTCACGATATCAAACACATTGTACAACCCTACTTGGATGACTTACCTGCTCATTATTTACATGGAAAAGATCATCCTACACATTTAGGTGCTATATTTATGTGATTTAGGCATTACAACATTCATTTTAATCCACACAAATATGTATTTTGTGTACAATTAGGACGATTACTTGGATTCATTGTTTCGAAAGAAGGCATTCATGTTGACCCGTTAAGATTGAGACAATTTTAAATCTACCGCCTCCTTCCACTCTTTACCGAATCTAGAGTTTTCAAGGGAAAGAAAAATTTCTAAGTCATTTTATCCTAAAATATGTGGAGTTAACTATAGGTTTCACTCCATTATTAAAATAGTGTAATATTCCCATTTTAGCACATAGCTAAATTGAATATTAAAATTTTGTTTTTATCACCTATCAGTTTAATAAATGGGTAATGGAACCCATTATTATTTAAGAAATAAATAAAATCCCTCATAATGTGAAATTTATCATCAGAGTAGCCTTATTTTTCACCCTCAAGTGTGAAAAGGGGCAAATGCATGAAGACAAGGTCAGGTTTGACCAAGTCAACAGTGCTGCCATAGGAGGAGTGGATCACTTTAGAAGATGACGCAGTGTGAATGAGGAAGAGGATATTCAGTGGAGGAAACCATAATGAGTGGGACATATGGAGAGAGAGCTTTCACTTGTTTAAAAGGAGGGCAATGCAGCCATTGTTATTCATGAATTGGATTATTCTTTTCATTGTCTATGCAGACATTATGCATTCTTTTGTTGTTTAGCAAGAATTGTCGGGGAATTCCTATTTAGTATTTCTTCTCCTTCTTGAGGGGCCTCTTGAGGGATTTTTCTTCATTCTCCACATCTCTTGGCTCAAGGCCAAAGCATCCTCCTTCAGCTACAACATAGTTTCTATTGAGAGTTGGGTTGTGCTGCAGGGTGTTGTAGTGGAGGACTCCACAACACCATTTTCTTGGCTCATCTTTCAGAGGAGGGAGCTTATATTCCTCTGGTAGGTTAGTGAGTGATATTCTAGAGGTTATTGTAGATCATTGGCATCAGGCCAAGTACTTCCCTTCACCAACAATGCAATCCCTTCTCTTGACTGTGTTATATTTTAGTGCACTTGCAGTGGGGACTTGCTCCACTGTTTTGGAGGGTTAGATCTTCAGGGATTGGATTAGCCTTTCACTTTAGAGATCCTTTGGATGATATTCAGCCATCACTTGCAGCATCATCATCCATCTACATCCATTTCTAGTTTCTGAGTTGCAGCTTCTACCCAGCAACTCCGACATTTCTGCAGAATTTCCATTTTGTGTATATTTCAGCCAATCCTTTTAAGGATTGTGTATTGTAGTTTCCAGGGGTTTAGATATTTCTCCTCCTTCTTTATTTGAGATATACATTACTTTATCCATGTATTGACATTATTTTGAAGCATTCATCCTTCATAGACTATGAAATCATAGCCAGGCCTCTTTTATGTAGCAGTTTTTTTCCATCTATCATGTATATGTTTCATTGAGGATGCATTGCCTAGCTTGAGAGATCATTTTCTCAAGATCTTGTATAAATTTTTGCTACTATAATCTAATGTAATGGTTATGTGGATATTCCAAAATTCTTTTATTAATGCATTCACTATTGTTTTCTAGCTCATGTTTATGTATTGTTGATCTCCACATTTTTAATATATTGAGATATTCCCAATAGTGTAGTTGTTCCAGATTTGGAATATTATAGTGGTATCAAAGCATGATATCTAGCTTAGCCTATGAGTCTCAGCCAAAGAAGATCAATATGATGAAGAATATGAGCTTGCTCTCATCCATTTTCAGATCCAGAGAGAACCTCTCCAAGGAGGTCAAGAAGATTGGGGAAGGAGAAGAGGAAAGACCATGGACTTCCTACTCTCACAAAGAAGAAGACCAGAAGCATGAAGAACACTTGGAATTCAACATTCTAAGTGAGTACCTTGCTGAATACCAAGCTAAACCTAGAGCCTTCCAAGATACTCTGGATTTACCACAATTTATTCAGTAGAAAGAATAAATAAGACCCCACAACTATGGGATGATGAGAGGCAATAGATTTCTATTATCAACATTTGATGGATCATTCACATGTGCAACAAACGTTTGGGTGAAGAAGCTAGATGCTGTCTTCCTGATACATCCTGTAGTAGACAGATAGGCTATAGAAGTTGCAAGACTGCACCTAGAAGGTGAAGCAAGTACTTGGTGGATCAGTCCTTAAAGCCATACAAGGGTTTCTAATCTTGTTGAGTTTTCTCAGAGATTGATCAGGAGATTTAGCTAGAAGAGGGAGGAGCCCTCACCACTAGCTATTGAGGCATGTACCAATTTTGTTTAGACCATGGAGGAGCAACCTTCATCTTCAACAGTATAGGAGGCCAACACTTATGAGGAGGAAACTCTTACAGCCCTGCAAGGAGCTTCCACATTTCACCAAGGTATGATTAAAAATCCATATCTTGTCATTTTAACAAACACTATGGATGGGTCTATATCGTTGAATGCAGTTGATCTAGAGTAGAAGAATATCATTGTGCTGAGCAATGATGGGGAAAAGAGGAACCATTCCTCATGTTAATGCTCAAAGGGAAGTTTCATTCAGGAAGCCATGAAGGAATCAATGAGAAGGAGTAGACATCTGGAGATAAGAAACTCTTTCTCCTCCCTAGATGACACTCTCTAAATAAGCATGCCACAGCTCAAAGAGATACTTCTACTAATAGCAGATCCAAGGCCTCTTTGGTTTTGGAAGGCCATGCATGAGGAGGAGATATCCCAGAGAGATTTCAGTGGAGGTGCACTCCCACACATCATGGAGTGCAAGGATCTTCAATTGTTTGAGGAGGTTCTTCCATTCTCATAGGAGAAGATAGTAGATGGAGGACATATTTGGATGGATAAAATCTATCATGACTATGTTTGACATTCCTTGAACCATGCACATCATGATGGGAGGTTTTTTCATACCACCTATTTGAGTCCTCATAGGGTCAAATTGATCCTCGGGAAGATATCATTTCAAGACACCATGAAAAGCAAGAATCTAATTTTGGATGATGGTAGCCCTCATGAGAGGAGTACCAAGATGAAGGATGGAAGAAGACATCCACAATTTATTGAGTGGATGTGGATAGTGAGAAAGAATCTGGAAGGCTACTTGCAGATTTATGATACCGGGGAGCATGAGGCTTGGTTGCGCTGGTTACTCTTGAAGGAGTTTGGCCATCACTTGGCATACACTATTTCCAAGGGTATGAGGATGGAGAATATGTGGCAAGATGGTGGCATCATGGAACAGAAAAGAGTATGGATGCATAGTAATGATGCAGCATTCATATCATTCACTGTCTTCATCACATATCTTGCATGTGAGAGCACGAGGAAGCAACAAAAACATTTGTTGCTGGGGTCATTATTTCAAGAGAAAGGGAATATTTTCTCTCATTTCTTGTATGATGCTGGAGGAGTAGGAGATGGCACTATCATGGTGCAAAGGGGATAATCCTTGACCTTTGATGATCAGGAATTACTTCCACCTTGGGAGTGATTCCATATTTGTAGCAACATTATTGGAGGGTTTCCCATCTATGTTGAGGAAGTTGAGGGCAAAAATGTTGTGCCATATAGAGATTATCTAGTGCCTCATGCAGAGGAAGGAGGAGCTCTTGCTCCAATTAGAGGGATTCTTTCATCCTTGCAAGGAATTCCCCATGATCTCAAGTATGGAGATCAAGGCACAATTCATGTGCCATTATTGAGGAGGTGTGGAACCATGGAGACACAAGGAGGAGATAGGGAGAAGAACGAGCATCATGAGATGAGGAGTACACATCCCTATTCACTTTTGGAGGTTGATGCACCTAAGAAGGTGATTGGATTACGCAGTGGAAGCATGGAGAGTTTTCTCTATTCATATATTCAGTCATCTCTTGTTGAGGATGTCTCATTGCATGGAGACATTTTTCCAAGGAGACCACTGGATCAGCAGAGGAGGATGGATGCTTCACTAGTTGAGGCACCACTCAGTGATTTCAGAGGGGTGGAAACCTTGGAAGATAACTTCACAGTGCTGAGAGTCTGGAGTAGACTCAAGGAGGAGAGAGGAATTCTCTCAACATCATTTTCACCCACTCTCATTTCAGATTTTGCGCTGTGGCAGAAGTAGCAGGGGAAGGATAGTAGCCTTCCAACTTGCATCTTTGGCATGGGAGATGTCAAAGAAAGAGATGAAAATATGAAAAATGTCCTTAATGAGGAATCATCAGTGCTATCACTATGGAGGATAGATCCATGTTGGAGCTCCGAGTTGTTGGTGGAGTATTCCCAGGATCATATTGTTTGCATGATATGGACAGATCAACATATGAGGAGATACAGAGATCATGTGCAGATGGAGGAAGTACATAACTCTTTGGACGGGTTAGCACAACCACCTCTTTCCTCCTTGAGATTGAGAGGAGACTCAATTTTGAGCCACTCCGTTTGCATGAGCAAGACTTATGGTAAGGGTGTTGTTTGTTTGCATGATGATTTGTATATTTATCCCTTAACCATATATGTACAAGATGTTTCTCCAAGGAGGAAAATTCTTTTCTCTAGACCCCATGGTCTACTTGAGGCCATGAGCACTATTGGTGACCACTCCCTAGGAGGAATTGGGGAGGAAATGTGCTTTGGAGGACATACTCACCTTTCACCATACATCATTCACTTTCTCCATACATTTGAGGAGAGTACGACAGAAAGAAATTGGTTGAGAAGACGCACTTTTTGTCATACTCTTTTGCAGTTCAGGGTCAAAATACATTGGTTACAATTGAGGGACCATTTTCCTTGTCCCTTGCTACACATGACAGCAAGCATGGTTCCCATTATGGTTCATTATGTTTTTGTTGTTTTTATAATTGATAAGAGCATGATTGGGGGAATGACACATTGGTTGAACGTGTCCCTTAGGGGAAAAATCTCCCAAATTATTTGCATTGCATGTTCTAATGGGAGCATGAGAGGACATGTGGCCACTACAACAAAACATTTGTTTCCATTTGAGGTGAGCCATATGATTTATTGGATGCCATATGATGGTGAGTTCCAACTCATCACATATGAGATGGATTGGGACAACATGGTTCACAATGCTGGAGAAGAGATCCTTGGAGGTCTAGTCTTCATTTTTCCACTTGAAGGCAACATTACTGCAGCCCAATATTAGCATATACTCTACACTTACCCTAAGTGGAGAGGAGGACAGTGTGGGGTAGGCTCTTTTGTCTACCAAGATCATATTTTCAGCCCACCTATATTGCAGGAGCTAAAGGTGGAAGATGATTGTCAAGAGTTGCCATGTTGGGAGGTAACTCACTTTGTATGGATGATTGCTTTGGGGGACGGAGGATACATTTGGGGGAAATGTTCCTCAACAAATTGCAGAATCCATGCCTTGGGTGGAGATTTTCTAGTTCTATCCTTGTAGTTTCTTGAGGACAAGCAACATTTGGGAGGGGAGGATTGTAATATTCCCATTTTAGCGTATAGCTAAATGGAATATTAAAATTTTGTTTTTATCACCTAGCAGCTTAAAAAATGGGTAAGGGAACCCATTATTATTGAAGACATTAAAAAAATCCCTCATAATGTGAAAGGATCATTAGATTAGCCTTATTTTTGACCGTCAAGTGTGAAAAGGGGAAAATGCATGAAGACAAGGTTAGGTTTGAGCAAGTCAGCAACACTGCCATAGGAGGAGTGGATCACTTTATAAGACATCGTAGTGTGAATGAGGAAGAGGATATTTTGTGGAGGAAACCCTAATGAGTGGGACCCATGGAGAGAGAGCTTTCACTTGTTTTAAAGGATGACAAGGCAGCCATTTTTATTCATGACTTGGATTATTGATTTCATTGTCTATGCAGACATTGTGCATTCTTTTGTTGTCTAGCAAAAATTTCCGGGGAATTCCTGTTTAGGATTTCTTATCCTTCTTGAGGGCCTCTTGAGGGATTTTTATTCATTTTCCACATCTCTTGGCTCAAGGCGAAAGCATCCTCCTTCAGCTACCGTGCAACTTCTATTGAGAGCTGGGTTGTGTTGTAGGGTGTTGCAGTGGGGGACTCCACAACACCATTTCCTTGGCTCATATTTCAGAGGAGGGAGATTTTATTCCTCTGAGAGGTTAGTGAGGGATATTCTGGAGCTTATTGCAGATCATTGGCATCAGGCCAAGCACTTACCTTCACCAATAATGCAGTCCCTTTTCTTGACTGCATTATTTTTTAGTGCACTTGTAGTGGGGACTTGATCCACTATTTTGGAGGGTGATATCTTTAGGGATTGGATCAGTATTTCACTTGAGAGATCCTTTGGATGAGATTCATCTAGCATGATTAGCCACCTACATCCATTTCCAGTTTTTGAGTTGCATCTGCTACCCAACAACTCAGGCATTTCTGCAGAATTGCCATTTTGTGTATATTTCAGCCAATCCTTTTAAGGATTGTGTATTGTAGTTTCCATGGGTTGAGATATTTATCCCCCTTCTTATTTGACTTATACATTGTTGTATCCATGTATTAACATTATTGTGCAGTAGTCCTCCTTCATAGACTACATAGTCATAGCCAGGGCTCTTTTATGTAGCAGTATTTCTCCATCTATCATGTATATGTTTCATTGAGTATGCATTGCCTAGCTTGAGAGATCATTTCCTCAAGATCTTGTATACATTCTTGCTACTATAATATAATGTAATGGCTATGTGGATCTTTCGGCATTCTTGTATTAATGCATTCACTGCTATTTTCCAGCTCATGTTTATGTATTGCTGATCTCCACATTGGTAATATCTTGAGACATTCCCAATAGTGTAGTTGTTCCAGATTTGGAATATTACAAATAGGATGTGTTGGGGTTCATATGTTTTGTCAAGTTTGGAAATAACAAAAGATAATACAACATCAAAACCACTTTGGGACCCCAGGATATAGCCCTCTTGGGTCCAGAGAGGGATCTCTCTATAAAGGAAAAGGTATATGTCTTTGAAGTTCAAATGTTAAGATATTAGGCTAGTTATAAGGCACAAGGTTTGTTTTGTTTGTTTGTTCGTTTGGTTGTTGGGACACATGAAGGAAGGGTTCAATACAAGACAAAGGTGAGAAAAGGAGGATTCTAGGCAAAAGGGAGTTAATTCAGAGAACACTCGAGACCATTGGGCAATGGAGTCATAAAAGGGTTTACTTTCTATTCAGTATCCAAGGCTTTCAATTGGGCTAGTCATCTAAAACAAAGGATATTTAAAGATGATAGAGTGGTATGAAATGATAAGGAATGAAGGTGAATGATAAGGAAACCTCTAAGGTGACCACTTAGGAAGCAGATCTAGGGACAGGGCATGCCATTAAACACCTACGATCAAACTTCTAAAAGGCTAACTCTTCAGACAACAAGAAACACTTAAGATTTAAACACAAAGGTGAAGCCTGAGATCAAAGAAAGGCTTTGAACTTTCAATTCTTCGACATTCAACTTAAGGGAACTTAGAAAGGTTCAATTGATTGAAAAAGACCCTAGTGAGACAGAATCAACATTATAAACTCCCAGTATCCCAATTCCTTCAATTAAAACCAGACAAGAACATCCAAGAATAGATTCATAAATTCATACATCATTTAGCAGTGAATAATAGCTACTACACTGGTTAAATTATCTTGAATTAGTTCTTAGATAACACAATCAGTAGAAAAAATCAAAGATAAGAAGAGAAGGAGCATTAGGGTACCATGTGAGGGTATATCCTAAGCCATATTTCTGATTCTTACTAGAGAAATGAATTTAAATGAATTACAGAAGGAAAACAAAGAAAAAAGTGGAACACATCACCGTTGCTTTAAATCAGGATCCAAAGAAATGTGCTTGTCATATTAAAGAGCAACACCAATCATATACAACATTTTCCAACAGCTTGATATTCAGTCTGAAATCATCTCCTCAGCCTATTTTAAAATTTTACACACAGAACCAATATCTCAAGAGAAACAACTTGTAATTCAAAGATATCCGATCAAAAACCAAAACAGCTTTACAATGTGTTTTTCTTGAGTTCTTATAGCTAAAAGAGAGGTAGAGGGGGTAGATGAAACACTAAATGAAAAATTAAAACAGAAGTAGAAGAAGAGGGCTCAAGGCCCATTCTGTCTTAATATCTATGCATTTATTTTCAGTACTTTTTGTATGAAAGAGTGGTCTTCGATAGGTTGATATTAACTCTAGGTATGTTATTGATGTAATTTTCGGCTGTAGTACTCTGTGACCAGTAAGGCAGTTGAATGACCTTTCAGATCTACCATACTTCATAACAAATGATCTGAAAACATAAGGACTTCCTGTCAGGGTGTAGATCTTCTCCGGAGCTCGATGTAGAGTACAAAACAGTATGGGAACTTGTCCTTTCACGAGAAAGAACCTTCTGCTGATGTGAGACACTGATAATATTGTTTTTTGTGCTTTAGGCCTCATTAGGAATTCTTTGTTAATCAAAAGGTCTTCAATTTCGTACACTCACCCTTTTAACACTGAATTAACGCTTAAAATCTTCGATAACTGGCATTAAACTCTTAAATTCTTCACTGATACTCTTTGCTGCTTCATTAACTGTCTCTATCTGTGAAAATGGAGCTTTAATGGTGCTGGATGGTTTTACTGAGTTAAACATTGTTTTTAATAAAATATTTCGTTCCAACACCTTCCCAAGTGTTTTCTCTGCAATCTCAGGCTCTGAAAATGGCCTTCTCTGCACTCTATGTCACTATGATAGTTACTGTGAGCACTAGCAGTTTCCATTTCCTACAACCCTGCAAAACACACACACGTGTTAAGAAATCCATGCGTGAGTGGAGGTGAAATGCTGTGGAGGACTGTGGGAATGGAAACGCATACATGGTGGATGAGGTGAATGCAGTGGAAGATGGCTACAAAATGCTGTGAAACGGTGGAAAACTGATCTGATGCAGGTCTGAGGGAGGAATGGATATGGACCCTTCGATTATATCTGGTGGCAATGATCAACAGTGGTGATTTACTGATGGACTGCCTTTAGAAGGTTAGGCGATATGCAATAAAAATTTAATGTAAAACATAAAGTTTTCAATGTAAGCAGATTACAAAGGTTTTCAATGTAAAACATTCAGTTTTTGCCTTTGGACAAAATACAAAGGGAATCGACGAAAAACACATGAAATGGGGCTTTAGATGGTGGGACCAGCATGGGCGGAGGGCGATTAAATACGTACCATTAGATATTAGGAGGAGATCAATGGTGGAGATCAGCCAATAAAGTTCTTTGGTAGTGCAATGAAGAATTGTGAATGAAATACGAGATGTAGTGTGGGCTATTGATCTGAACAGATCAACGGTCGAGATCTTTAGATGGTCTTTCAGGAGCGGAAGTGGGGAAGTGGTTTTATGGAAGAAAACAACTATTTTCGCATTGCTTTGGGGTGGTTTTTAAAATCTCCCAAAAATAAATGCGATATGGTCCGCCGCCCATCACGTGGCAAAATAAAACCACCCATATCGCGTGATTTCAAATTTTTAACGTTCGGATGCGAAAGTTGCGCGATATGGTTCTTAGCCATCGGATCTGGGGCTGTGAGATCTAACGGTGGGAGATCGAACACGATATGGGGAGATGCACGGTTGATAAGGTGGGGTCAAGTCGAAGGTGGTTTCACTGTGTGCCATCCGATCAGTAGAATGAACGGCTAATATTTGAAGTAGGGAAACAAAAGCAGCGGGCTTGGTTAGTGGTCAGGAGGAATCCTGACCGTTGGATCCCAAGGTATCAACGATGGAGATTTAAAGATGAGGCGGAGGTAGCAAGGCTAAATGAATGAACGAGAGTAATCCTAGCCATCAGATCAAGCAGGATGGACGACTGAGATTCAATCAGAATCGGAGGAGGTAGGGGCCAAAACTCCGATGTGGTGATGTTGTGATTGCATCTGGACCATCGGATCGGCGAATGATTGATGGTCATGATTGGGTCGAGAATGGCCAATCGGGGAACACAGGGCAGAGTGAGGAGAAATCTAGGTCATTGGATCTGAATGGATGAAGTTTGGCTGGGATTCAATCAGGACTCGCCATTCGGCGGGGGTCAAATGCGATGCGATTGGTGCAATTGGCGGCGAGTGATTATGTCATAGTCATTGGATCTAGAGACAGATCGATAGCTCATATGAAATCGGAAGGGGGTAGGAGAGAGGAGATGGGCGCACTACAGAATTAGCGCTGGCTGTTTGATCTAACGTAGATCAATAGCTAATATTGCATCAGCGGGTTCATAGAACAAAGCTTCTCCCATCAGAAGAAATCAATTAACAAAGAAAAGCATGCTCCACTCCAACTTTCTAATGCGATAAGCCCCCAGGACTTAAGCGTTTGGTCTCGGGCGATGGTTATATGGTGGGGAAGTGGTTAAGGGGCTGGCTGAAAAGGAGATAAGCTTGTTATATGGAAAAAAATGGGTTTTTGGATTAAAAATAGAGTTTTTAAAGGCTGAATCAGAGGTTCCGGTAGAGGGAAAAAAGGATTTTCTCACCAAATGATGGGATTCACATGGTTTTAAAGGAGGAATTAGAGGGTTTGGAAGACTTAGGACCATATTCCCGATGAATCTCTCTGCCTAATCAATACATTAGATCCTTGGTATGGAGACATCATTATATATCTTCAAGCCCAAACCTTTTGGCCAGAAATTTCTAGATCTGGTCGATGTCAAATTCAATACCATTATCAATAATACAATATTGTTGGCAACATTTTTTATCGTCATGGTGTTCTTTCTATTTTTCAATGTTGTATCACTCACAAAGAAGCTGAAATTGTTTTAAATGACCTCCATTTTAGAGCATGTGGTGGTCATTTGTCTTGGTTTTCCACAACTCAAAATATATTGTGTGCTGGCTATTTCTAGCCATCACTATTCAAAGATTGTATCCTTGTGGTTAGAAAATTCCACAATTGTCACATTTTTTATCGAAATATGCATGCACCTCTAGCTCCTCTTCACCTAATCATGGTTGCTGGCCCATATGCAAAATGGGGCATTGATTTCACTACATGTAAACCTCACTCAACCTGGGGGCATGGATATATTATTCTTGCTATATATTACTTTACCAAATGAGTCGTGGTGATGCCTACATTCACAGTTGATGGAAAAATTGCAGCTACTTTCATATTAAATCATGTGATTACTAGTTGTTACACATATATATCCCTCTTGCAAACAAGAACGATCTCCCTAGTGTCCTAAGGATATCTAGAAACAAAAAACCAAATGTAAACCATTTTCTCTAGACCATTATGATTCAAAATTATTAATTAACTAAGTAAGAGGAGATGCTCCTACCTAAATTCAAATGCTTGCTATAATATTCAATTCATTCGCTCCAAAAGAGGTCAATTCAACATGTAAGACCTGCAATCAAAGATAGGGAAAAGGATGAAAAGCACCTACAAGATATAATAATACAGAAACACAAATATATCTCAGTGATCAAGGAATCCAAGAATTAAATTACTCAGATAGATACATGAACAACTTAATGAGAAATTAGAATCCATTTTTTTTAACTTGTATGATAAGAAGTAACCTTATAACCTTGTTGCCTTGATGTCATACAGGTTCTTCTGGGGTCCTGAACGGCTATTTTCCTTTGGTTTCACAAGCCTTCTCCTCTCTGAACTAGCCTAAAATTATAGATATGAGTATGTGATCGTTCTCATACCAATGATGCCAAGTATAGAGAGTATGCTTTATTTAGAAATTTTCTAATCCACCAAAGTCTACCAATATACCCTTGAGACTAAAACATGAGTTCAATTTATAGAAAAATGGAGGAGGTTCCAGTTCCATAAAAAAGAGGATAAATTCCTCTCATGAAGGGATTTTAGCTCCAAATACCAAGGTATAATCTCCATTAATGAAGGGATAGAGGTTCATGAATGAAGGGGTGAAGCTCGACTTGATTACACTTCTAGAAGCCTCCATATGGGAGAATATTCAACTAGCTAAGTTTCTAGAACTTACTTTTTCTTTTATTTTACCTTTTTTGGGGGTCCGCAGTTTTAGTAAGAAGAACGTGTGGGATGTATCGTAGGTTATAGAGAAAGAAACCGCAGTACCACAGGTAAGAACTAGGAAAAGTGCGGAGTTAGGATTTTTAGCATTTTAATGGGCTTTTCTCCACTTCCAAGACTTGGTTTAGGAAATTTATGGTTTTGGACCTCTAAGGGAGCATAATATAGGTAATGATGAACCCATATATACAACTAAATATCATGGTGAGAAATTTAAGTGTAACAGATTGCCCCCTAATGTGCGAAGTCTGAAGTATTTCTAAAGAGTGAAGTGCTTTATCATTCAGAGGATTGGGTTACGGACATATCGGTTGAACCCTGTAAAAAAATTCAATGCAATCATATATATATATATATATATATATATATATCATCACTGAGTTAGGAATTCCCATACTTAGATCAAAACTAACTACATGTTCTAATACAGAAATGATTTTAGAATTACATTAATAATAGACATAGCATGGATGCAGCCATCTGTCATAAGTAGTCTACTGTATCATGAATAATAAAACTCCTCACAGCCTGGATGGTAGAAATTAGATCCAGGTTCTTGATTTCCTCTTCCTGAACTAGTACGATTCTATGCATGTGATTGATTGTGTCAAAGTCGAACATGGTAGAAACCACTTGATTACCAATCAATGATGTGAATTGTTAACAAGCATGAGAGAAAGCACCAATAATGGAAATGGCTCTCAAAGTACTTAGTACATTCCATTAAGTGTGAATGAATGATTTGCCGTTGAAAAGTTCACAGAATCATTCGATCTAATGCCATTAAGGCATGCAGATCTCAAGGTACTAATAGGAATCTAGATCAAATTTCGAGATGATGAGTTGTCATTGATAGAAAGCGACCCATCGCAGGAAATCCCATGACACGAAATCATTAGATCAATTTTTGAAGAAATTTTTAGCAAGGAATGACTCAGGGATGGTCAATGCGAATGGAGACAAATGTTTTCCATGAATGGTTTATTTAAACTGTTCTCTTGAGCACATAATGACACTGCATATGGTTTGGTGAAAATTGACCTAAAGCTAATACCCAGAAACTGGCTGAAGACCTTCAATGTGGTTTGATTAACTTTAAGACAGAGGATTTTCCCAACCCAGGTGCAAGTGTGACAAAAAGTGTCATGTTAAAGAGTGGTAAACTACTTTTCAAAACAAAGTATGACAACTGGATTCATTTTCTCTATTTTCCCCCCACCATTTATGGCAAGTACCTCTTTATTTTTGACAAGCTTGAGGAGGATAACATTTTCTTTTTGTGTAATCTCATCCTTTGGATGATTCCATATTAGTATTAAAATCGAACCCTAAGAAGGAATGGTTCATTCCTATTTATAATCGACAGGTCCTTTACTGTTAAATTTTAACGAGTCCAGTATAGGTGATACTCGGTGTTTTTCAATTTTAGGGTATCAAAGAAAAACATAAGAAAACTATATGGTTGTACCTTTTCTTAAATTTAGTCTCTCAAGCCAAAAAAAGGATAAAATAATACAAGATAGAACTCTATTGACCATGATTAGTCAATGTTGAAGAGGTAAATCCCCTTTGTGGACATAAGCGATACCTACTAGCCCAGAACAAGTCTAGAAACAATCTTCACATGCTATAGTGCAGGTTCCTAATTTCAAATAAACCAACTAGTGATGAAGGCTTACCTGGAATCCAAAGTTTTCGCTTGTAGAGAAAGTAGCGCTCCCGTTCCTTAGCTCTAGCAGATCATGATCCTCACGATCTCCATGACCGTACACCTGTAAACGCAAGCGTGAAATCTAGTATATGCAACTATATGTCAGTCAGAGAAGACCTAACTCATTATCACAATCATCAACAAGATTGGAACCATAACCAATAGTCGCTTATCATTAATCAATCAAAGGAGGATACAACCTAGCTCTGACGATGAATTCTCCTTCGGAGGGTCGCCAGCGGAACACGTCTCGAAAAAGCCTGTCGGGGATGGGACAAGCCTCTCTCTTCGGATGTCTCAACAATAATCTCCTTGCTTGGATTTGGCCTTAAGGGAATGAATCAAGGCTCTTGCAGCATAAGGCTTTGATGGCTCTTGGGAACTAGCTTGGAAAGGAGATGAGCAAGCTTTTATAGATGGAGGAAGGGGAGTTGGGATCCCTGTAATCATGGGATTGGCCCTCTCCTCAAGGAAGCTTCCATGAGAGGTGGAAAACCACTTCCTCTACATGGAGATCCGGAGCCAAACATCCCAACTCAAATTAGATACCAGTTTATGAATTGGTTAGGATGAAACTTCCACCATTTATTTAAAAAAAAAACTCCTTAAAATGGCTGGTGCAAGTGCAACTCTGAGACAGAGTGCCAATTGGTGCGCCCTATATGAAGGATTTCCCCCATTGGCGTGGGTACCGAACTGGCTTCCCATGCCAATGAAAAAAGGGGTGTTTTTAGGGTTTTTCACAAGGAGTTGTCTTCAGAGCAATGAAATCTAACATGAAAGTGGTTTTAAGTCATGTCACTACTCATAGGTCACAGAATGAACCCTACAATTGTGTGGGATGGGGAATTGTAGGGACGGTGACAAATTGCTGCGTAACAGATGCCCCCTAAAGCATGAGGCCCAAAAGAGAGAGAGGGGTGAAATGCTTTACGAGAAGGTGTCCAACTGAAAACACCACCATCAGAAAACCTGCGTAGAGAAATACAACTGATATCTCAGACACATGATATATATGTGGTATGGGCGCAACCATCCATAACAGAGTATGCAATAATCCAGATCCAAGGCATGGACACAACCATCCAGTGAGGATCGATAAATAGACTCAGGTATGGTTGTAGGCATCCAATAGGTGAGTCATGTAACTAATCATAAGAATCCACAAAATTGCAGCCTAGATTATAACAGACAGGAATCCAGGGTCTTGCGCTCCATCTCGACCCGAACAAAGTACAAGTTCAAGCATGCGAATTTGTGAGTTGAAGTCAAACATGCAAGAACATCGTCTGATTACCAGCCAATGATGAAAGATGTTAACAGACGCGAGAGATACCACCAATAATGACAATGGTCCTCAAGGTACTATAGGTACAATCCACGACATGTGAATCAATGAGCTGATGTTGAACACCCATAGAATCACTCGATCGGAAGCCAATGATGAAAACCTCACATCGAATACGAAGAACCTGCCATTGAGGCATGCAGGCTCCATGGTACCAGAAGGGAGTCTCTAGATCAGCTTCCTAGATAATGAGTTGAAGTCGACAGGAAGTGACCTTGATCGAAGGTGGGCCATAGTGCTTCCCACATCATCGACATGAGATAGAGGAACATAATGTCTTTGTGAATCAAGATTAGATGAGAATCAGAGGAAGATTGAAATCTGTAGAGGTCAAATTCTCTTGAACATATCGGCGGCACAAAAGTGGATTTGGCAGTATTTCACATCAAAAGATCAAGGGTCATGATGAAAAGACAAAGAACAGACGAGAGGTCAAAATGGATCACCCAAACCCACGGAGACAAAGGGAAAAAAAAACGAGATGAGATATCCCCAACCCGACACGAATGCAGACACGTGCCATGTTCAAGAGTGACATACTGCCGACACGACAATGATGTTGGTTCCATTTTCCCCACCATTTCTGGTGAGTACCTCTTTATTTTTACACAAGCTTGAAGAGGATACCATATGCTTGCTATATAAGCCCATCCCAGTACATTTAACGAGCCCTAGGAAGGAGGGACTCAGATACCGTCATTACAACTGAATCCAATGTCATCAAGGTTTAATGAGTCTGATAAAGGAAGAACTCGACGTCTTTTCATGTTTAGAGAGTTTGAAAAGACAGCGGAAAAGTAAACTCTAAAGGTCCCTTTTCGTAAATAGTTCCTCAGATCTGAAAAGGTAGAAAACAAAATCTGAGAAAACCTCCTAGTCGCGATAGGCTAGGGTATTCCTTTTTCGTAGATAATCTATCCTAGCCCAAAAAAGGGGTAAATGTATACTGGGTAGATGTCATTTTGCAACCAATTTAACGAGCTCAAAATGACAAGAATCTTGGCAATATTTTCATGTTATGGAGTCAGAAAAGAGCTTGAAAGTTGACTCCTCCTGGAGCAACGAGTGGTAAAAAGGGTAGCAACTGGTTCCGGTAATGGTGGAACTGCTCAGAATAAGTAAAGGTTAAGAGGATTGCTAACAAGACCACTCATCACAGCGGTTCCTCAGGAATGGGTAAAACAACCAAGTGAAAGCATATGATCGGCCAAGAAGATAGTGACGATGGAGTGAAAAAATCAAGACTCATCTGGAAAAAATAGGCTAATAAAATGACAATCACAAGAGGTAAAGTGGGAAAGGTTTCATTTTTACACAAGCTTGAAACAAAGATAAACTATGCTTGAAACCGGTTTCATTTTTACACAAGCTTGAAACGAAAACAAACTATGCTTGAGAAAGTAAGCATGCCCTCAGCATGGTGACTCAATTTGAGGTACATTGCCCCCAAGCTTCAATCCATATGAAAGGCAAATGGAGTGAAGGTTCAAGTTACGAGATCAAGAGAAAGACTCGACTGAGATTTTACAAGATCTTATCAAAGACTCGAATTGAATAGCAACGTGTTTCATTGTTTTAACGAGGCTGACACATTAAAAGAAATATCCTCAGGCACCCTGTTTCATGGTTTAAGGAGCTTGGCACAAGACAAGGAACTCTGCTCCGACAACCTTGTTTCATTTTTTAAGGAGCTTGACACAAGACAAGGAACTCTGCTCCAACTAGCTTGTTTCTTTTTTTAAGGAGCTTGACACAAGAAAATGAACTATGCTCCGACTAGCTTGTTTCATTTTTTAAGGAGCTTGACACAAGACAAGGAAATGTGCTCCGACCGACCTCATCATAATGAACAAGAAGTCATGGCTTCCAATATTTCCACTCCCGATGGAAGGAAAACATCCTGGAAGTCAAGACCCAATGCCCCCAGCACACTATGCACGACGGCATCATTACTGAGTACAGACATGGGGTAGGTAGCCACATAGTTGACCTGCAGTGGGGCAGATACAATGGATGGCGGGCTAGCTGCCACATCAGGACCAAAGAATGAACGCTGATCAATGGTCACGATCCGTCCTTCATGTGGAAAACAGACCACACTAAAAAGGGAGGAGACAAGCGCTCCCATGGCATAGGTGTAATCGCACCCCAAGAGCAGATTGAAATCCAAGGGGCCTGGAACAACCATCACGTCCATATGGATGGTTTTACCTCCCAAAGTAATAGATAACCTTGGAAGGATCCCTAACGGTTGACTAGTTCTTCTGTTAAATGCCAACAGATTCTGCGTAACAGGTGCAAGCAGCGGCGAGCCAAAAGCTTTCCAGGTAGTTGAGGATAGGACACTAACAGACGCGCCTTTGTCTATAATGGTGTTGGGTACGACCAGACCAAAATCCTGTACTGTGATCTCGAAATGCACATAAGACGGAAGGCAATATCCTGCAAATCGATTCCAATCAAAGGAAGCGACTAAACTACTCGGAGGAGCTACCATCGAACTGAGACGGTCTTCCCTTGGTGTTATGGAATAAGGAGCATCCTCCAAAACCTCCATCTCGAAGGTGGGAGGGATATCCTCTGGGACCTCCATCACGGGAGGCAGAGGAGAAACTTCTTGAGATACGGGGACAGGAGAATCTTTCTCCAAATGCGAGGAATCTGAAGAGACAAGAAGAACCTGAGGGATGTGAGATCCAATCTCCACGGAAAAGACCTAGTGCACTACAGAAGGGACCAGCTCAACCGATCCCACGACCAATGGTTGGTCGGGAATGGATTCCTGAATTTGAATTTCCGAGGGAGCGGGATCGACCAAGGATGACTCTTGACCAATCATAGGATCATCTAGTGGAGGACTCAAAGAAAGATGTTTATAACGAGTTGGGAGGCATGGTGTAGAAACAATTGAGCTGTCCAAAACTCGTTTGGCTTCATCCATATACGGACAAAGGTGAATGGAATGGTGCCCTTCACATAACTTACAGGGATTGGTGAGCTTACCCTGCTTCTTAGGAGCCTTACCAGCACCAGTTGAAGACGTGCCCCCAACATGACTCCCAGAAGCCAAAGGCAACGGCGGGTGACCATTGGACCATACTTCGAGCACCTTGGGAATGCCAGGGCAATCTCGAAGAAGATGGTCTCTCATGCACAACATGCAAGGGAACTTGTCTTTCCGTGGAGGGTTGGAAGGTTTATCAAGAGGAGGCTCCTTAGGTGCAATAGCCGTAGAGCTAGCCTCTCATTTATCTGACTTCTTCTTATTTGTCTTCTTCTTCTTCTTCTTAGCCACCTGGTTAATTGAATCCAAACTTTCACCAAGCGAAGTAGAAGAGGATGACACAGAAACAGGTGAAGAAGGGGAGAGGTCCACCTTAGAATCAACATGATGTTGTTCAGGTGGAGGAACTGATTGAACAGTATTCGAGACAATCGAGACCACAGAGGTTGAAAACAGCCAAACAAGCAACCCAACAGTTAACCTAGGAAGGGAAAACGTTGCCATATAAGGAGCACCAACATTTATAAAAGGAGGAAAATGGCCAAGATTCGCATCGGAGGGGATTCCTTGGTTGGTGAACTCTGGAAAAGCTGCCATCAGAAACGATCTTAAAACAACACCCTAAGGAAACTAACTCTAACCAGGAATATTTCGTGGGTAGTTAATTTTTAAAACATTGAAACAAAACTCTATCGTTTCATCTTTTAAGAGTCGAGAAACAGGAAATAGGTGACTCTATCGCTTTTAGATTGGAAACAGGTGTGAAAGGACAAGCGCTTGATGATATTTTTAAATTTAATGAGTCAAAAAGGATCAAAATGACTACTCAGGAATTCTAGGAAAACGGTGTACCAAATAATTGTGAATTACAATATACACCTTGGTTTCAAAAATGAAAGAGAAATTAACCAAGGACTTAACGTACGTGCAGGCAATCTCCCTGAATGCTGTGTCTAGTGTATCACGGGTATAGGGCAGAAGACTCGACTTCCTGTGGATAAAGGATAGAAACCTAGTGGGGTCTCCCTTTATATACGCGACGCTACGGGAAGCACAAGTTCATACTAGCGTTGTCTAAAGCCAAGAGGCGAATGACAGCTACTGGGTTTAACGATGTCGGAACACGTCTCTAACCTAGACCTCTAAATATTTCATTAATGTTTCAATGCTGCCTTAGTGTAAATTGAGTAAATTTTATGGTTGATCTTCAATTATGTTTCGGTTTCAAGGCCCTACCATATGTCATCTGAAAATCTCCTATATGCAGCTATATGAGAAAAGAAAACTTTTCAATTCAATGAATGCTATCTAGTTAAGGGAAGAGCTTCAAACAATGATGCAACAAACAACAAAACTGAAAATGAAACTTTTTCCAAACTAGATGACTTTCACTATCCGAAAGTAATTTCAAACATTCAACGATGCAAATAATGCAATGTAATCTATGCAAAATCCTCTTTTAAAAAAAAAAAACTATGCAATTGTAATCTATGCACAATTTCCTTTTCCTTTTCAAATTATAAGAATTCACTCAATGCATTTTTCGATGAAATGAGAATCTACTTAATGCATGCCTTTAATAAAAGAGAATGCAATAAAAAAAACTACTAGTTTTCAATCATTAAAAAATGTAATCTAAGTTCAAATGATGGATCTCAAAAATTACTTTTCAATGCAATGTGATCTAATGCATTTTAACGAAAAGCAAACTATGAGACGAAAACTAAAATAACGCAAATATCCTTAATGAAGGATGAATGCAAAAAGGGATGCAAACAAACACTAAGAATGCAATCGTTGTTTTAAACACTTTGTAACAAAATTCTCAAAAGGTGACAAAACACAAAGAGGACTTCCAAACATGAGATCAAAACAAGGCATTCATTCCCTTTTACATCAAGCAATCATGAAAATAAGACATTTCAAACAATGAGCAATGTAATCTATGCTCATATAGTGAAAAGACCGGAAGGGAAAGTGATGCAAGAGCATCGGAATTATCCAGCAATGTGGAGATTTGTTCATATGTGGTGGCTAAACAGAGTGAAATTCATTGATTGTTTGGTCAAATTCAGTTTTACTGAGGAGGTTGGGCTTCTCAAATAGTTTGTTATAATTTATTATTGTAATAAGTGAGACTGTCTTATTTTAGATTAGAGATAGAATTTTTAATACAGGTGTACATGAGAGTTAAGAGATGGAGGATTACTGTTAGAATTCTAGAAATAGAAGATTTATGTTAAGATCTTTAGGAAAAAATAGGAGATTGCTGTTAGCTATTATTAGAAGAATTAAAGAAAATAATAAAAAGGAGAAAAATTTGATGAGCGAGTAGAATTAGTAAGTCTTGGAGTGGAGCGAGAGCTCAAAGTGTGGGATATTGTGTTTTTGTAACAGTGTGTAACACTGGTCATTTTATTGGGCAATTTGACCAAGGCGAGGCTCTGTTTCATTTTTCTGAATATTATAAATGAAATTATGTTTTGTGCATAATCGAATGACAAATTGTGGAGACTTGAGCATTGTTGGTCTGTGAAATTGATTGAAATGGTGTGCAGCCTGTGTTTTTTTATTTCAATTGTAAGAAATCCCGTGTTGATGTAAATTGAGCAATAGACTGAGACTGCGAGCTAGAAAAGCCCTTAATACAGAGAATTGTTGTAAAAATGACTTCGCAGAACTTTTGAGCAGACTTGAATTAATATATATATTTGTTTTGAAATTCTTCGGGTCCGTCAACTTATCGCATTGGAGCGGAGAGAAGTGTTTCATACCAAGTCATATAACGATGGAATTGGATGCGAAAATATTATAAATATTGTTTGAAATGGTATCAGGTCTGGTGAATATCGCAATACTTAGGAGGAAGCGACATTGAAATATCGCGACTTGCGACTGTCGATTGGCATCGCATCGGCGCTGTTGCTAAACAATAAAAGTGGTGGCACATTGTCAATTGCGATTTGTGAATTGATCCGAACCATCGGTTCATTCAAATCTGGGGTTGCAACAATATATATATATATATATATATATATATATATATATATATATATATATATAAGGCATTTTTTCAAACGCTTTTGAATAGATCAAAAGTGTATATCGGGATCAGAAGAATTAATAGAATATGTTTGAGTTATAAAAAAAGTTTTGGTTCCGATAGGAATAAGGATTGAGAAAAGAGTTGAAAAGGTCCAATCATAGATTAATTTTAAATCCATTGCTACCGCTGCGTCAGAATTTGGTATCGGAGCAAAAGGAAAAGGTCTTTGCAACGAAGATTCCACCGAGAAGGGAAATTGGTTGAGGAATACTAGAACCAAATGCAATTCTGCTAGAAGAAGTGCGGAATTTGCATGCACGAATGGAGACAATGGAGACAACCCAAAGGAGAGCGCCTGATGATGGTGCCGATAGTTTTTTAGAAGAATCTGATGCAAATGTGGAAGAAGTAGAAGAGGACAATGAAAATTTCAAATTCATCAAGATGCTGGTAAAAGTTGGAAGAAAACCCAAGATGGAGATTCCTATGTATGAAGGGAGTTTGAATGCGGAGGAACTTATGGATTGGATCAGATCCATAGATCAGTACTTTGAATATGAAGAGGTTGAGGAGAATAAGAGGTTGAAGTTTGCAGTCACTAGATTAAAAGGTCATGCAGCCATCTGGTGGGACGAGGTACAGAGATCAAGAACGAGAAAAGGGAAATATAAGATCAAGCAATGGGATAAAATGGTAAGTAAACTGAAAGCCAATTTTTTGCCTAAAGAATATCATTTGAATCTTTTTAAGCAAATGCAAAATCTGAAGCAGAAAGGAATGTATGTTAAGGAGTACACAGAAGAATTTTATAGATCAAGTATCAAAACAGGGCATGTAGAAGATGATGTGGAGAAAATATCTAGATATGTAAATGGGCTAAGGTATGAAATACAAGATGAGATTAGCCTGTTAAGTCTAAAAACTTTTGAGGATGCCTATCAGGAAAGTCAGAAAGAAAAAGAGAAAATATTGAGGAAACAAAATCAAAGGAATAGAGGAAAGAGCTCAACGAGAGATAGAGGAGCTGCCAGATCTAGAGGAACACAACATCAGCATGAAACAAGAAGTTCAAGTGGCAGATCACCACAGACGAGTGAATCTAGTAGAGGAAGATTCACGCCTAGAGGAAGAGGGTGAGGAAGAGATGTTAGGTGTTATACCTGTGGAGAATGGGGACACATGTCGAGGGACTATCCTCATAACAAATCAGCAAGCCAGAGGGGTGAAAATATGACTGAGGCAAAGCCAAAACCACCTCGACTTGTGGAGAAAGATGAACCACCTGAAGAAGGTGAATCACTGCTGCTTAGAAGAACTTTGCTTAGATCAGAAAAGCAGGCTGGAGAACCTGCGCAAAGGAAGAATTTGTTCAGAACTACATGTAAATCAAAGGGTAAGTGTTGTAAGGTTATAATTGACAGTGGTAGTACTGACAATCTTGTGTCCACAGAAATGGTGGAAAAACTTGGGTTAGCAAGGACGATGCATCCTGCACCTTACAAAGTATCTTGGCTATAGAAGGGCCATCAAGTCATCATGATAGAGAAATGTAATGTGGAAATGTAGATCGGCACATACAAAGCCATGATCCTATGTGACATAATGCCCATGGATGTATGTCATGTATTATTGTGGAGACCATGGCAATTTGATCGGAAAACGATTCATGATGGGAGAAGGAATACATACACCATAGAGAAGGATGGAATTAAACACACGTTGCTGCTAGTGAAGAGTGATGTGGATAAAGGACTGCCTGAAAATAGTATTATGTTGATAAGTGGCAAAGAAATACTACAAGAGGTCGATAAAAGCGAGGAGGTGCATTTTGCTATCATAGGGAGGCCCAAGTTAATCTTAACCTCCATGAATTTAAATGATTTGCCTCAAAAAATTAAAGTTGTGTTAAATAATTTCATAGATATCATTGTGGATGAATTACCGAATGAATTACCACCGATTCGAAGTGTTAGCCACCATATCGACTTAATACCAGGAGTGAGTCTACCTAATAAAGCTGCGTATAGACTAACTCCCCAGGAAAACGCAGAGATTGCAAAGCAATTATAGGAGCTCATGAACAAGGGGATGATTCGAGAAAGTCTGAGTCCATGTGCTGTGCCAACGGTACTTAGTCCGAAGAAGGGAGGAGAATGGCGCATGTGCATCGATTCCAGAGCTATCAACAAGATAAAAGTTAGGTACATATTTCCTTTGCCTAGACTGGGTGATTTAATGGAATGTTTAAGTGGATCCAGATATTTTACTAAGATAAATTTTAAAAGCGGGTATCATCAGATCAGAATTCGAGAAGGCGATGAATGGAAAATGACCTTCAAAACAAATAGTGGACTGTATGAGTGGTTAGTGATGCCTTTTGGGCTCACTAATGCACCCAGCACATTCATGAAACTAATGAACGAGGTCTTGAAAGAATATACAGGTAAATTTGTCATTGTTTACCTTGATGATATTCTGGTTTTTAGCAAAAGTAAAGAGGAGCATTTAGAACATCTGAAATTAGTCCTGAAAACTCTACAGAAAGAAAAAATACTAATCAATTTGAAGAAATGTAGTTTCATGAAAGAGGAGCTGGTATACTTGGGATTTTTGATTTCCAAAGAAGGGTTGAAAATGGATCCGGAGAAGGTATAATCAATCAGGAACTGACCTACTCTCAGAAGTGTATTTGAGGTAAGAAGTTTCCATGGACTTGCTAGTTTTTACAGGAAATTTATAAAAGGGTTTAGTCAAGTTTGTGCACCAATACTTGAGACAATCAAGGAGGTCAATAAACCATTTTGATGGACAGAAGCAGCTGACAGGAACTTTAATCTGCTGAAAAAGAAGATAACAAAAAATCCAATTCTAGCATTGCTAGATTTCGAGAAAGTCTTTCAAGTAGAAACCGATGCAAGTGGAAAAGCAGTTGGTGCAGTACTAAGCCAAGAGCAAAGACCGATAGCATATTTCAGCGAGAAATTAAATTATGTGAAAAGGAAATATTCTTCATATTATAAAGAGTTTTACGCTATTGTGCAGACATTGAAAAAGTGGAGGCATTACTTACTGCCAAAGGAATTCATCTTATATTCAGACAATCACGCTTTGCAGTTTATTAATAATCATCCAAAGCTAAATCAGAAGCATGCCAAATGGGTGGAATTTCTGCAAAGTTTCACTTTTGTAATAAATCATAAAAGTGGTAAGTCTAATAAAGTAGCAGATGAATTGAGCAGGGTAAGTTTTCTTTTGCAAGAGTTTAAAGTGGGTGTTGTAGGTTTTGAAGAAATGATGGAAATGTACAAGGATGATGAGGATTTTAAAGACATCTAGACAACAGTTCAGAATCCAGTGAGCCATAACAGAAGTCAATGGATGGACTACCTTATTCAAGGAGGCATTTTATTTAAAGAAACAAATTATGTATTCCTAAATGTTCCATGAGGGAGAACATAATTAAGGAGAAGCATAGTGGAGGGTTATATGGTCATTTTGGACAAGATAAAACTTTTGCTCAGATAAATGCTTTTTATTACTAGCCTAAAATGCAAACTAATGTTAAACATTTTTTTGAGAAATTTAGGGTATGTCAGTATGCCAAAGGAAGGAGTCAAAATACAGGTTTATATCACCCATTGCCCAAACCAGATCGACCATGGGATGCAGTGAGTATGGAAATTTTTCTGGGTTTACCAAAAACTCAGAGAGAAAATGATTCTATTTATGTTGTAGTAGAAAGATTTTCTAAAATGGCACATTTTATTGCTTGTAAGAAAACTCATGATGCAACATACATAGCAAATTTATTCTTTTTAGAGATTGTAAGATTGCATGGTTTACTTGTAATTATTGTATCAGATCGAGATACTAAATTTGTAGGGCATTTCTGGAGGATACTTTAGAAGAAACTGGGGACTAAACTCAGTTTTAGTTTAGCATACCATCCTCAGACAGATGGACAAACTGAAGTAGTGAACAGGAACTTGGGGAATATATTAAGAAGTTTGGTATATCAGAATCCCAAACAGTGGGATTTGGCATTAGCTCAAGCTTAATTCGCTTACAATGATACACCAAACCGAAGCACTGGAATGAGTCCATTTATATTTTCTTTGGAATTCATATGAGAGGAGTATATGAGCTTAGAGACTTAGGAAAACAGGAAGCCAGGAGTGCAAGTGCTGAAGATTTTGTTGAACAAATGTAGAGGCTACAGGAAGAAGTCAAAGGTAAATTGTAGGAAAGCAGCAGTAGATATAAGTAGAGAGCAGATCTGAAAAGAAGAGAAAAAGAGTTTCAAGTAGGAGATTTAGTCATGGCATATCTAAGAAAAGAGAGATTTCCTACAAAAACTTATAACAAATTGAAAATGAAGAAGATAGGAACTTGTAAGATCAAAAGGAAATTTTCAGCCAATGCATATGAGATCTAGTTGCCAGAAGGGATCGGAATATCCCCCATTTTTAATGTTGCAGACTTATATCCATTTAGAGAGGCAGAGACCGAATTGCAGAATGAAGTTACAGGTGATGAAGTTTAAACTGTAGATTGGGAGCAAAAGGCACCAAAAGCATCCAAGAAAGAAGTTGAAGCTATCTTGGATCAAAGAATATCCAAGAAAACTCGAGGGCAGACATATTTCCAATATCTATTCAAGTGGAAAGAGCAACCAATGGAAGATTCCAGTTGGTTGACAGCAGCTGAATTACAGAGATACGGAATAAACCCTGAAATTCTGAAGGACACATATTTTCTTCTCTGGGAGTCTGATGCAGGAGCATCGGAATTAGCCAGCAATGTGGAGATTTGTTCACTTGTTGTGGCTAAAAAGAGTGAAATTCATTGACTGTTTGGTCAAATTCAGTTTTACTGAGGAAGTTGGGCTTCTCAAATAGTTCGTTATAATTTATTATTGTAATAAGTGAGATTGTCTTATTTTAGATTAGAGATAGAATTGTTAATACAGGTGTACATGAGAGTTAAGAGATGGAGGATTACTGTTAGAATTCTAGAAATAGAATATTTATGTTAAGATCTTTAGGAAAAAATAGGAGATTAATGTTAGCTATTATTAGAAGAATTAATGAAAATAATAAAACGGAGAAAAATGTGATGAGCGGGTAGAATTAGTAAGGCTTGGAGTGGAGCGAGAGCTCAGAGTGCGGGATATTGTGTTTTTGTAACAATGTGTAACAGTGGTAATTTTCTTGGGCAATTTGACCAAGGCGAGGCTCTGTTTCATTTTTCTGAATATTATAAATGAAATTATGTTTTGTGCATAATCGAATGACAAATTGTGAATACTTGAGCATTGTTGGTCTGTGTAATTGATTGAAATGGTGTGCGACCTGTGTTTTTTTATTTCAGTTGTAAGAAATCCTGTGTTGATGTAAATCGGGGAATAGAATGAGACTGTGAGCTAGAAAAGCCCTTAATACAAAGAATTGGAGTAAAAATGACTTCGCAGAACTTTTGAGCATAATTGAATTAATATATATATTTGTTTTGAAATTCATCGGGTCCGTCAACATATCGCATCGGAGCGGAGAGAAGTGTTCCATACCAAGTGATATAACGATGGAACCAGATGCGAAAAGATTATAAAGATTGTTTGAAATGGTATCGAGTTCGGTGAATATCACAATACTTATGAGGAAGCGACTTTGAAATATCACGACTTGCGATCTTCGATTAATATCGCATCGGAGTTGTGGAAAAAGCTGACAAGTTGTGGTATCCAAAACATGGCAACTTGTGATTTCCGATTGGCATCGCATCATAGCTGTTGCTAAACAATAAAAGTGGTGGTACATTGTCAATTGCGATTTGCGAATTGATCTGAAACGTCGGTTCATTCAAATCTGGGGTTGCAGCAATATATATATATATATATATAATTCTTATAAAAGGCGTTGTTTCAAACGCTTTTGAATAGATCAAAAGTGTATATTGGGATCGGAAGAATCAATAGAATATTTTTGAGTTATAAAAAAAGTTTTGGTTCCGATAGGAATAAGGATTGAGCGAAGAGTTGAAAAGGTCCAATCATATATAAAGTTTTAAATCCATTTCTACTGCTCCATTAGAAAGACACACTGGTGAATGATTTATGGAAAAAATCTCAATTTTCACACACCCTGAAATTGGCACGACTTTTTCATTGACAACTAGCGCCAACTGGCATGACTTGCTTACTGACAACTAGCACCAATGGATAATTGGCGTGGGTTGCTAACTGACAACAAGCGCCAACACCTGAAAATGAAAAAACAGAGAATTTCTCCCAACCAAGACCAGAATCACCACTTCAAGCAGAATCTCCAAGACTCAAATGAACCATGTAATCTAGGCTCAAAGCGAGACAAAGTGGAATGTTACCTATTTCATCAGTAACATTGTTGAATTCGAATGAAGAAGAAGCCAATCACTCAAATAACGCAATGAGACGATAAAACAACCACGAAACAAATGCAGGGAAGCAATCACAAAGTTGATTGAGCAGATAAAGACCACAAACTCCCAAGGGAGGCTCGATGCACAATAGCACCTAGATGCCTTAGGGCTAAAATGTAAAATCGATAGAAACGGGAAAACGACCAAAGGATGAAGGTCACATTCAGTCAAACAAGGCTCCAGAACACTCAGGCAGTCGACAAGATGAAACCAAAACCACAGATCAGGCTTAGAAAGCTCAAAACCAAGCAAACCTTAGTACCTTTCAGCATTGGCACGACTGTCAGGCTTAAACTAGTGCCATAAAAGGATTGGCACGGGTAATAAACTGGCAACTGGTGCTAATTGGCGCGACTTTTAGGCTATTAAGCACGCCAATGAAGTTTTCTATGAAAAAATAAAAATAAGCAATCCAAGAAGCAGACCAGTGATGTTGGAGCTCAAACCAAAAGCCAAACTCACGAAAAGAGCCATCCAAAAGAGCTGATCAAGCAGGAAAAGTCAAGAATCGACTGAAAGACAAGACAATACTCCAACTGTTCATTTCATAAACTAAACCAGAGATTGACTGAAGCAGCATTAATCTACTTCGCTAATGTAGAGTAAGAGCGTTTCAAAGGCTATCTGGCTAACTTGAGGCTCCGTCTATAGTTTATAAAGCAAACAACAAGCTGACTCCCCAGCGGAGTCGTCAATTTGTTGAAGAGGTAAATCCCCTCTACGGATAGAGGTGATCCCTACTAGCCCAGAATGGGTTTAGAAACAATCGTCACATGCTATAGTGCAGGTTGCTAATTGCAAATAAACCAACTAGAGATGAAGGCTTACCTGGAATCCAATGTTGTCGCTTGTAGAGAAAGTAGCGCTCCCATTCCTTAGCTCTAGCAGATCACGATCCTCACGATCTCCGTGACTGGACACCTGCACACGCAAGAAACACAACAAACGCAAGTGTGAAATCCAGTATATGCAACTATATGTCAGTTATAGAAGACATAACTCATTATCATAATCATCAACAAGAGTGGAACCATAACCAATAGTTGCTTATCATTAATCAATCAAATGAGGATACAACCTGGCTCTAACGCTGAATTCTCCTTTGAAGGGTTGCTAGCAGAACAAGTCTCGAAAAATCCTGTCGGGGATGGGACAAGCCTCTCTCTTCGGATGTCTCGACAATAATCTCCTTACTTGGATTTGGCCTTAAGGGAATGAATCAAGGCTCTTGCAACATAAGGCTCTGATGGCTCTTGGGAACTAGCTTGCAAAGGAGATGAGCAAGATTTTATATATGGAGGAAGGGGATTTGGAATCCCTATAATCATGGGATTGGCCCTATCATCAAGGAAGCTTCCATGAGAGGTGGCAAACCACTTCCTCTACATGGAGATCCAGAGCCAAACCTCCCAACTAAAATTAGATACCAGTTTATGAATTGGTTAGGACGAAACTTCTGCCATTTATTTTTTAAAAACACTCCTTAAAATGGCTGGCGCGAGTGTGACTCTGAGACAGAGTGCCAATTGGCATGCCCTATATGAAGGATTTCCCCCATTGGCGCAGGTACTGAACTGGATTCCCGCGCCAATGCAAAAGGGGGTGTTTTTAGGGTTTTTCACGAGGAGAAGTTGACCTCTGCGGATTTCAAACTTCCTCTGATTCTCATCTAATCTTGATTCACAAAGACATTATTTTCCTTTGTCTCGTGTCGATGATGTGGGAAACACTATGGCCCACCTTCGATGAAGGTCACTTCCTGTCGACATCAGTTCATTATCTAGGAAGTTGATCTAGAGACTCCCTTCTGGTACCTTGGAGCCTGCATGCCTCAATGGCAGGTTCTTCGCATTTGACGTGAGGGATGGGGAATTGCAGGGATGGTGACAAATTGCTGTGTAACAGTCAACGTATAATGTTTTCGTAAATAGTCCATTTCAGTCTGGATAAGAGATAAACTTATAATGAAGGGATGACTATTCATTTCCTTTAACGAGATTGAATAGCCAAGTACTCAGCGATATTTTCATGTTTAGAAAGCTTGAAAAGGTCTTAAAAGAGAACTCTAGGGTTTCTCTTTTTCATATTTTTACAAAGCCCGAAAAAGTGATAAAAATATAGTCGATAGGCTGACTTTCAATTTAATTTACGAGCAAGAAAAGACAGAAAGAACTCATCATTTTCACGTGTTTTACGAGAATGAAAATATAGCTAAATAATATCAGGATTTTCATGAGTTTAACAAGTCTTGAAAATAGTAACTGAAATGGACTCGAGATAGGTTTCATTTTTATACAAGCTTGAAACACAATTAAAATTATGCTTGAGAGTGGTTTTGTTTTTACACAAGCTTGAAACGTAGGAAAACAATGTTAGAAAATTATATATTACAGAGCAATGCAACACATAAAATATGTAGAAAACACAAGCACAAAAAACACATAAAACCAAAGAAACACAAATATACGTGGTTCACCCAGTTTGGGCTATGTCCACCCCAAACAACCAGTCCTTCCTTTCCATTACCCAGCAAAATGAAGAGACACAACCCATAGCAGATCCGTTGTAATATCATATGTTGTAATATCATAGCAGATCCGTTGTAATATCATATGCACATACAATACACATCCGCAATACAATGCCCTCATACAAGCGAGGGGTTTCCTTCTAGGGAAAAAAAACCTAAAATAAACATAACTTCTACTGTCAGATCATCTGCCTAATGAACGACCCAGATTGACTAGAAATTACTATACTTTTACAAGGCAATTTTACATATGTTTTTAGCTTCGGAGGCGCTACCCCAGAAACACCTCGCTGGGGGGGGGGGGGGGAGGGGGGGGCTCCATAAATTTATAGTCACCCCCCCTGGACTCCCCAGGCATCATTTAATTACAGGCAGCGTTGCCAACCTATTAAGGTACAGGAGTTCAATGCTGTGATACAAAATAAACAAGATAATCAAACTCCACACCCAACAATCTCCCACTTCGAGATTGACTGTATCAACTCCACCGCTACTTCATTTGCTCGACAATGACTCCACTTTGGACCTAGTTGTTTCTCATCTTCATCACCATCTTTGAAGACCAATTGAAACTGAGCATATTCTTAGTGTTGGGCCAGAATTGTGAATTAAAGATAAATCGTGCTTCCCTAGGTAGGTGCTAGTCTAGAACAATAGGTGAAAAACTATGCAACTATTTTTCCTAACTCATAATAGATAAAACATAAAGGATGGGAGGCTTACTTGTTCAGTCGCTTCCAAATGGCTCCTTCTGTCTCTTCCGCTACCACTTGAAATTCAAGCAGTTTGTGGGCTGAATTATTCCTGCAAGAAAGAACACTGAAACATGAGAAGATGAAATAATATAGATATCTATTCAAGCTAGTTAGCTAAATCAGTAAAGCATAAACCATATACATCAACCAAGATCTTTCAATATTGAAAATCAAAGCCAATACAAATGCATATAGGGAAAAATAAGTAGTACTCTTTATTGATGATAGAAGAAGAGGTTACAACCTAGTGACTGATTTGAAGTGACCTTCCAGCAACGTTCCCAAACCTCATCACAGTATAAATCTCTCCAGCAGTAGCTACATAAATCTAGCTCTTAATTGAAAATTCTCAAACATTTCTCTACTCAAATTCTTCCTCCTCAAGCACTTAGATCTATGCTCAATTTATATATGAACTCTAGATTGTTTTGCAATCAATGACTTTCCAATAATAGGCAAGACATGTTTCCAGTCATGTATATGTCAAATGGACACTTGGATCCGAAGCTTGACACATGTGAACTCTTCTAGAAGGCACTGGCCAGGTGGAGATTCTGAAAAAATGATAATTTCACTCCCAATGTGACCAACACACCTGAGAATGTTAGGAAGTGCTTTGTAGAGCAACATTGCATGGGGCTACCTGCATATGCAACGCACTTAGGCCCCTTAGAGCCTACGTTGGTGAGCTCTCATATGTTATATAATAAGCTTCAAACCTTGGAAACCTTTGCTTGATGAAAGTATTGCTTGATTTGTCTTGTTTCTTGTCTTAGGGCATGTAGCAACTAAAATTATAGGGAATAATAGACCCTTGATCATTGGTCCTGGATATGATGTCCAGTTAACTAGGTCATTGGGAATGGTGTCTAAATTTACCTATAACAATTTCCCCCTAAAGCATGAGATCCAAATAATAAGAACATTTGAATGAGATGATTTACACTGTGATGAGCCTGGAAATGAAGCGGAGTGGTCACCTGCATCAATATTACAATGCATTACATCATGATATATCCTCTTTCATCATAACTGCTGAGGGTAGGCATTCCCATGTTCACCACATAAAACATTCTAATAACATGTACACAATTCAGAAAGTCGTCTACATTGGAATGTTGCTCAGATGCAGACTTGCCTACATATATAGGCCTATTTTTGGATGAAAATATGTATGTAAGGTCACCGTAAAAATGATGTGTACAACAATCCCGAAATCGTAGCCTGGATGGATGAAACTAGATCTGGGGTCTTCTTATCTCGTTCACTTGATCATTTGGGTACAATTCTAACCATGCGAATATATGATTTGTAGTCAAACATGGAAATACATCGTTTGATTACCAGCCAATGATGTGATTTGTTAACAAACGTGAGAGAACTACCATTAATGTCAATGTACCTCAAGGTACTGTAGTACATTTTGTAAGGCGTGAATAGATGATTTGATATCGAACGCCAAAAAAAATATTTCGGTCAAAGGTTTAGAGGCGAGGATATTGTTGATGTTGTAACAAGCCTCATGGTACTGGAATTTGATGTTTCTAAATGAACTTCCTGGATATTGATTTGTCATTGACATGAAGTCACCTTATCGCAAAACAAGAGTTGCCGATTTCAGAGACAAGGGTATGACTTGATATAGCAATTTTCGGGGATGATGGTCATGAAAATTAAGGTTTATGAGTATTGCAAAAGGATGAGTTTTTAATCACTGAATGACTTCTCTTGAACATATCGGCGACACTGTGATGAGTTGACAGCATTGACCCAAAACCGAAGTGAAGGTATGATGAACCATAGGTGTGAATGAACCTTTAAGATGATTACCCAACCCAAACAGTCACGAACATGGAGTGAAAGAAGTTTCATGGTCAAGAGCGACTTCCTACCAAAAATAAACTTTGCTTACTTTTCCCAAATTTTCCCCAGTCATTTGTCAACTAGCACCAATTTATTTTTTAACAAGCTTGAGGAGCATAACATTTGCTTGATCTATAATTCAACCCTTCAGGCGAATAAAGTATCAATATTTAATAATTTAATGAGTCTAGCAATGAATGAAACTCAATTATTGCCATGATCAACAAGCCTCTCATTATTTTATGTTTTAACAAGCTTAACGACAGTGATAGCCTGGTCCTTTTTCATATTTAGAGAGTCTGAAAAAGAGGACAAAAGAGAACTCCAAAAGTACTTTTTCGTAAATTTGTCTCTAAATCCGAAAAAGTGTAAAATAATATCTGAAATAACCTCTTTGGTCATGTTTAACAAAGGTATTCCTTTTCGTAAATAATCCATCTCAGTCTGGAAAAGGGTTAAACTTATACTTGGTATATATCAATTCATTTACTTTAACGAGCTCGAAAATACAAGTGCTCGACAATATTTTCACATTATCACAGTCTAAAAAGAGCTGAAAGAAGACTCCAGGGGTTCCTCTTTCATTTTTAACAAAGCTCGAAAAAGAGATAAAAGTGCACTTCAAATCCTTTTTCATTTTTAACAAAGCTCGAAAAATAAGGAGAAAAAGTATGCTTTGTGGTCAAGTCATTATTTGAATAAATCTGCATGACAAATCTGTTCATCAGTTGTATTTCCTGTTCAAAACAACATCAAATGGTTTAAAAATACTTGTTTCATGATAAAAACATAATAGAACTATAGTCATAGCAATAAATAAAATTTTCAAACAATTAAATGACTATAAAAAGTAGCTTCACTATTCCTTTTTACCATTCTATAGCTACCATTTGTATTTTGGAGCTCTGAACCTGATTTTTCCCCCAAACTTCAATCGTTGATTGTGGCCGTTTCAGCAGTTATATTTCATTGTCGTTTGATTCAGGTTAGTACCATGAACCTTCTCTTCCCTTTGGTAATCATTTCATCTCCATTCCTTGTAGATTCTTAGGGTTTTAAGGCCCCTAGGGTAAATTCTACCCAAAATGAGGGCAACACACCCTTGAATGTCGAAACCTGCATTGCATAGCACGTATAGTGAAGGGTGCTTGCATATGTAATGCACTGTGTCAACCCAGGGAGTGCGTTGGGCGTAGTTCAAGTTTTTTATTTTCATGTTGTGCCCAAATTTTGCATATTTTTTTTCAATGAATGGAATCTAATGGATTTTATGGTTGTATTTCAGGTTTCCATTGGATTATAATTATGATTACATGGAGGGAAAGAGAACATGAAGAACAAGATATGACTTCCTTGAATGATCTGGGTACTATAAGAGCCCTAAGAGATTGTGGAATACTTAAGTACTTAAAATTTTTGGGAATGAGGAAAAAAATATAACTCTTAGAGTTCTTAGTTCGAGAATGGAATCTAGCAATAGAGGCATTTCACATTAAAAATTAAGTTTTATCCATAATAGTTGAGGACATGAATTTTCTCACAGGTTTGTCGAGGAGAGGTTCGCTCATTTCTCTCAAATGAGGGATTATGTTATGCAATATTTCTCTCTAGGGGCACAACCTAGAAAATATGGAAAAATAAACATCGAGGATGTTAGGGATTTTCCTTTGAGAACCATCCTTTTCATGATCGCTAAACTTGCTGGCACTGTTACACTACATGTAGCGAATAGATTGCATATGCAATATGCACTAGAGTGCTTAGAGCCAACAGTATTCAACTGTTTTGAAGCTGTTCTATCTTAGATAAAGGAACAACTGAATAAAGCAAAGGGAGGAAGGAAGAAAATTTTTAGTTATGGTTCAATCCTTATCTCCTCTGCTTTGGAACGAAGTCTACTGATGCAGCCACAACATGTAACACTAGATATATCTAGTCCTAGAGATCCTCGAATGTAGAGATGGGTAGAAATCATGGGTTGGCATGAAGGCCAATTGACCGTTGTGTTCTCTACTACATTCTTTGCCTGCTTCTGATGAAAGAACATCGCCATCGATGAGTACGCATACGCAAGCGTCAACTTTTGAGGAGATCTAGATTTAGTATTACCAGAAGGCGCTCAATTGGGTGCAATAGGTAAGAATTATTTGAACATGTTTTTTTATTTTTCTAAGGTTTATACAATTGTTTTGTGTTTTTTATTTCTTTCCAAGACTAAACTAAATGTTTTATGTAATGCAGATATTGATCGTGTTCAACCAGTAAAAGGAACTAGCGCACGAAGCAGATGCGCCAGTAGAGAGGGCTGTCAGGAGAGTAATCCTTCAGGACCTTGATATGGCTGAGACTCTAGCTAAGCTTCAACAACACATATAGGGGTTGACCTTCAGGGTTCTATATCTCCAGATCGAAGAGCTTTCCATGCAACTATAGTGACACACTAGTGGAGTTCCTAACCATTAGATGTGATTGATCCATAGGATTGCTAGATATATATCATATTACCATGAGCACCACTAGTTTACTTATGACATTTTGCATACATTTTGAGGTCAGATGACCAATGTGTCTTGGCCACAAATTTTGTAACAACCTATAACTATCTATCTATATGATTTCAGAGTTTTTCCTATGTTTAATGTGCAATCCTATTCAATGATGTGAATTTTTTCTTTACCTATGTCACAAATGTCTGTCTAAAACTTGATTAGCTAATGAATTAGTCAAAGTGTTCAAATTTATGGAAATGTTTTGATATCTAACAAAATCGAAATGTCTTTCCAAAATTCGAAGGAAAAATCTAAAAAGTGTTGGATTTCTAACAGTATAAACACTAGTAAGTTGTAATACCACAAGTTTTGAGTCTAACCTTATGATTATTCCTTTAAAACCAAACGAAATGGCATCAGAGAGAAGTTCGATCAACACACTATAATCAGCGATATTGTTCATTGATATACCAATACAAATCCCTTGAAAACTCACTAACTCGTCTTTCAGAGAAAAAATAGCCCACGCTCTAGAGGATAGACTCTGTGTACTACGACTAGCACCATCAGCATATCCAAAAAATGGTTCCGAAGATTCAGAAATATGCGATGAAATTTAAAGTTGGTTACTAACGTCAAGAAAACTCTTAAAACAAATTAAGATAGTGAATGAAAATCAATAACATATATACAATATAATACAAAAAATTACTACGCTCATGATTAAGCATAGTAACGTTTCAAATACAACCCATTTCTAGGCTGTGCTAATGGAATCCCATCGTAATCAACTAACTCACAGTCACCCTTAGTAAGAACTCTTTTGAAAATATAGGGGCCATGCCACAATGGCTCGAATTTCCCTGTACCAATTACATCAGCTTCTTGATTGTAAAGAAGGACCAAGTTGCCCTCTGAGTAGATGTGAGGCTGGAAATTTTTGTTGTATTTCACCTTTATACGTCTCTTATGCGCTTCATTAGTATATTTGGCTTCACGATATGTTTGATCAAGATGGATGAGGTTAAGGAGATGCGTTTCTTCTTCTGAGGTGTTAGGTAAGAAGTCTATCGCGAGTTTTAACAATGATATTTCACATTGGATTGGTAAGATAGCTTCCAGACCATACACCAATTGAGAAGGAGTAAATCCAGTTGCGTTTCTCACCGAGGTTCGATACAACCACAAAGCAGAGTATAGGATCAAGTGCCAATTCCTTTTACAGACTCCTATCATTTTTTGAAGCATTCATTTAAGAATTTTGTTAATAGCCTCAACTTGTCCATTTTATTGTGGATAATAAGGAGTAGAATTATCATGTGACAATCCTAACTTGGTAGTCAATTCAGACATCATATGGTTGCAAAAATGCTTCCCATGATCCATAACTATAGCCTATGGGACCCCAAACCATGGAAGAATGTGGTTGAAGAAAAACAATGCAGTTATTTGTCCTATGTTATTAAATGTAGGCATCACTTTAGCCCATTTGGTAAAATAGTCAGTAGTGACATTAATATAACCATGCCCCCCGGATGAAGGAGGGATACAGGTCATGAAGTTAATACCCCATTTGGTAAATGGTCTAGCAGAGACAACAAGATGCATTAGCACTGGCATTTTGAGGATTTTACGATAAAAAATTTGGCATGCATGACAACTTCTGACTGCGATGATGCAATCTAGAAAAATAGTAGGACAAAAGTAACCAGCACGAATTATCTTCTACACAGTAGCATATCCAGATAAGTGTCCACCACAAGCCCCATCATGAAAATCATTTAACACTTTTTTGGCCTCCTCATGAGTGAGGCACCTCCTTAAAATGGTATCGATACCACGACGATAAAGTGTATCACCGACGATCAAATAATCTTTGTCTTGGTATCAAATACATCGCTATTCAGAGCGAGAGGTATTAGGTCGAAAAGTTTGGGTTTGGAGATAAATGATTAAATCTGCATACCAAGGATCAGATGATCCAATTAGAAAGAGAGACTTGTTTGGAATAGATGGTTCCGACATAGTAGGAGTATTATTAGAGGGAAGGTCATAGAGAAGCTCAGCCAAAACTAAAGACTTGTTTGACTTGGATTTGATAAATTCCAAATCAAATTCCTGCAAAATGACAATCCATTTTGAATATTTTCCCCCCAGTAATTGGCGTGGTAATATATAAGTCATGGGGTTACAATCCGAAACTATTGTTGTTTTTCGGAGTAGAATATAATGGAAAAATATTTCGATAGCATGAACAGCTACGAAGGCAAGCTTTTCCCCGTATGAGTACTTAACTTCCATATCATTTAGATTACAACTGAAATAATAGATCAGATGTTCAATTCCATCTTCCACTTGGACCAAAACCATAGCAATGGTCGTGTCAGCCGCGACGATATATAGGAAATAATCATTTTGATAATTAGGAGGATACATTAATGACGCTTGGACAAGAGTGTCCTTGACAGCATCAAAATAAGCTTGCACAACTTGGTCCTAATGGAAGGGAACCCCCTTTTTCAATAATCAAGTAAATCCTTTAGCCATTTTGGTGTAGTTTGGTATGAACCTTCTCAAGAAGTTAGCCTTTCCTTGAAGTTTCTGTATCTGGAGTAAGTTTGATGGTGCACACAAATCAAGAATGGTCTGTTCCTTCAATGGGTCTATTCAAATTCCTTCTTTTGAGACTATGAATCTGAGCAATCGACCAGAACCAACACAAAACACACATTTATGTGGATTGAGGTGTATCTTGTAGTGTCTTCAATGTAAAAAAATGGCTCTCAAATGCATTGGTTGATGAGTCCGATTTCGTGAATGCACTGGTAAACCATCTACATATGGTTAAAAAATGTGCTTGATGTCATTGAAAGCATAATCCATTGCTCTCTGAAAAGTTTCCCCAACATTCTTTAAACGAAATGGTAGTTTCCTATATGCGAATGTGCCCCAGGGACAGATGAATGTTGTCTTATGTTGGTCATCTGAGCAGATATTGATTTGATTGTAGCCGAAAATCCATCCATGATTGAGAATATTTCACATCTAGCACAATTGTCAATAATCTGGTTGATAAAGGCAGTAGGGTAGTTGTCTTTTGGACAAGAATGATTAACATCCCGATAATCAACGCACACTCTAATGGTTCCTTGTTTTTTCAGAACAGGAACAATATTGGAAACCCACTCAGTTAGGGGAGCACGGTAAATGAAACTAGCACGCAAAATTTTTACAACTTTTTCTTTGATGGTAGCGGCTTTCTTTGGATGAACATGACGAAGCCATTGGCGCACCGATTTGTGTAATATTCCTATTTCGGGAATGTCAGCATACAACAATCTATTCCAGAGATTGACTGAGAGGGAATTTACCAGATTTGTCACCTTCTCAATGAAGTGTGAGATCCGGAGGCTATCTGGACCTTTTCAGACTCTATCTATAGAGCTCCTTGAATAATCCCAGTCAAAAGTGAGCTACAACAATATGCAAACACATATATGAGCATACCATGAAGAGAAGGTGTTATACAATAAGTTGTGAGATGAGAAGATGAACATATAGCCAAGAATAATGTATAGCAGCAAAAGACTGTACAAGTTTTGAGGAAGCACCTTCTCGAGACAGGCAATGCAAGCCTCAATAATACATGTACATGAATATGAAGGGACAGTGTTATTTCTGCATAAACCCAAGCTATGAGGATGCAGTCTATGATTAGAATGCTGTTGAAAAATGATATTAATACTAGAATATGACAATATATGGCTCAGATACAATAGGGGAGCAAAGCTCTAACCCTTATAAACAACAATACATCAATCCTGTAAGGATTGGCTGAAACATACAAAATGGAAAAATGTCGGAGTAGTTGGGCAGCTACTGCAACTCAGGAACTAGAAATACGTAGAGAAGGTTGAATAATATTATAATATATGAATTAAACCTCATCCAAGGGATCTCGAAAGTGGAAGGCTGAACATTACACTTGAGATCTCACCCTCCATTCAATCTGCAAAACCCCGCAGCAAATGCACTATGAAAATAACAGAGGTATTGGAGAAATTGCGTAGTAGGGGAAAGAATATATGTTGGCTTGATGCCAAGATCTGAAAATGAGCTCCCAAGCTTCCAAAATAATCCTCCAAAGGCAAGACATACTCCCCCTCTGAAAAAAAACAAGCAATGGAAGAGGTGTTGTGAAGTCTCCACTGCAACACCCTACAACACAGTGTTACATTGTTGCAGTAATAACATTGCTGGAGGACGATGCTTCAGTATTTATCCAAAATACGGATGGGAAAACCTCACCCAAGTAGGCACTCGATGTCCCCTGGGGTTGATGGTGAGATCTCTGAACGAAGACACTCAGTGCACTAAACAGTGTCGCAGACTAGTTAAACAACCACCGTGCTCGAGAAGTCAAAATGACCAGCTCAATATCATAAACATATGCATGAATGGAAATAGCTCTCCTCCTCTCCATATATAGCAAATGAAGACTCTCTATGGGCCCTACTTCGAATTAGGGTTTCCCCTTCCTCTAGAAGCTTCCCTCCTACATTGTCATGTAATGCTTTCCACCTCATACCCTGCGCTGGTTGACTTGGTCAAACCTCTTTGCAAATATCTCCTTTCACACATGAGGGTATGAAATTTCGTTCCACGGTTGATCCCTTTTCATAATAGAGGGATTTTACTTATTTTTTTATTATCAATTGGGCCTCCTTACCCAATTATTCATCTCCTAAATGAATTTATACAAAAATTAATGTTCCAATTTATTGAAGAAAAATTTGGAACATTACAGTCCTCCCCTCCCAAATGTTCCTTGTCCCCAAGAAACTGCAAGGATAGAACTGAATAATCTCCGCTCAAGGCATGGAGTCTGGAATACAATGAGGAACATCTCCCTCATGTGGATCTTCCATCCCCAAGAAATCATCCAAACAAAATGAGCCACCTCCCAACAAGGCAACTCTTGAAAATCTCCTTCCACCTCAAGCTCCGATAATTAAGGTGGGCTGAAAATATGAACTTGAAAAGCATCATAGCTTACCCCATGTTTTCCTTCTCTCCACTCATGACAATTTTAGAGTGTATGTTAATCCTGGGCTACAAAATTATTGCCCTCAAATGGAAAAAAGAAGAAAAATCCTCCAAAAGGTTCTCCTCAAACAATGAAGAACAAGCGGGCCCAAAACATATTATCCATGATGAATAGGACATGGTCATCATATAATATCCCAAGGAGAATTTTTCTACAATTTTTACATGATGATTAATGATGCAAACAATATCTCACAAGGATATAGCGCAGTTCCATCCACTGCAACTTCAGAAAATTACATGGCAAGCAATGTACATGATTCATCACATCTACTAAAGGATAGTAAATGGCTGAATGTAACAATAATACATGATCAAGAAATTTCCCATGGATTTACAATGGATGAATATCAATCTTATGGCCCACCTAAAAAGAGAACAAACATTTGGCTATGGTGATCATATCTCCTCTCATGCTCCCATTAGAACATGTAGTGCAGAAATTGTGAGAATTCTTCCCACTCAAGGACACATATAGCTCATGTGTCTCCCTCATAATCAAGCCTCCCATAAAAATCTGGTCTATATCAGAAAATTAATACATGATCAATAGAAAAATGAAGAAAATTCTGAAGGTCACAAGTGATGCAAGAAGGTACCAACAGCTTTCCCAGTAGTGACAACGCAGTTTTACAAGTTGTTGCTTGATAAAAGTACATGGAAAAATGTTTCTTTTTACATGGTTAATCATGCATGTATTTATATGATACATGCTATAGTGCAGAAAATGAACATACATGTGGTGATAGAACATTTTCCCAAGACCATAAAAGAGATGGTTGCCTCCATCATGTAGATTGGTCCAATACAATTCATGGAGCAATTTGACGAGCTTGCCCTCTTGTGAAGCAATGCACTGCATAAGAATGGTAAGAGTGTGAAAATCAATGAATGAATAAGAAAAATTCTCATAATATGTTGGAATTAAGATGGTACATGAGTCCTCCATAATTTTTTGGCATGCTATGAAGAAGAATGAACCATGTGCTGCAAGAAGATAATCCTCCTTATGCTTGGAAACCCAAGTCAAGAAGAGTATGCCATAGATGTCTCTATCATCATTGCCTCCTCTTTGTTCATCAAGTTAAATAAATATTAAATGATCCTGGGACCTATGGGTTATGGATTCTCCACATTCCCACTAGGCACACTTCATCCATACAGCTCTGCTCCAAAGTGACAGCGCTGTGAGCTTATGAAAATAAGCCCCCGTCAATACCAACCTCTGTTCTTTGACATGCTCCTTGTCAAATATCCCTATAATATTGCTGAAAAAAATATGGAATACTCCCCAAGATGGAAGAGCACCCATATCATCAAATAACAAAGAGATAATGCCATCTCCTCTTCCCGCAACATCATGCAAATTTTGAGAGCAAATCTGCTCTTGCTCTCCCAGAAACAAGAAAAGTAACAGGATATTTTGCTGCCTCCCCATACCTCCATCATACCAATCATGTGACGAATACATGATGAATGATATGAGTATCATATCAAAACCATGCATCCATACTCTCTGCTTCTCAATGATGTAAGTATCCATCCTCTTACTCTTAGGAAGAGTGTTTTCCAAGTGATGGCCAAACTTTTTCAAGAGTAACCAGCGTAGCCAAGCCTCCTACTGCCCAGTATCATATATTTTAAAGTATCCTACTAGATTATTTCTCTTCAACCAAATCCACTCAATCACTTGTGGATGCCTCCTTCTTCTTATCATCTTGGTACTCCTCCCATGAGGGCTATCATCCTTCCAAATCAAATTCTTGTCTTTGCACTTCATGGGATTTTGAAATGAAACCTCATCGAGGATCAATGAGATCCTATCAAGACCCAAATAGGTGGTAGGAAATAACCTCCCATCATGATGTGTATGGCTCAAGGAATTTCCAACACAATCATGAGAGATGTTATCCATCCTAAGATGTCCTCCATCTTCTATCTACTCTTATGAGAAAGGAAGAAAATCATTGCACTCCATGGTGTGTTAAAGTGCACCTCCAATGAGATCTCTCCTTGAGACCTCCATTTCATCCACAGTCTTCCAAAACCCTAGAGGTCTTGGAACTGAAAGTAGAAGTTCATCTTTGAGCTGAGAGGAGCTCATTGAGAAAGTGTCATCTTGAAGGGAGAAATGGTTTCTCACTGCAAGATTTCTACTATCATTCTTTAAGGCTTCAAATCCTAACCTCCAATGTGATATGCAATCCAACAAAGGCTCATGAAGATGATGGTATGTTTCCCCCTTGAAATTTCTCATGTTTCACAGTGCAATCCAACCAAGCTACTCCATAGTAGCAATGGGATTTGACCCTTGGTCATGCAAAAGTAAATCTCCACATTGATCAAAAGAATTTGCTGCAACGCTGGAATGTGGAAATATTTTCATACCTTGATGTGCATTTGGAACTTCTTCAGGGCTCCAAGAGTCCGTTCCTCAAAAGTGTTTCTTGCCCCAACTGTTGATGCATGTGGCTGCTCCTCCATGAGTGTGACAATGTTATCACAATCCTCCTCAAGAGGTTATGTGATATTTTCTTTCTTTTCTCTTTCTCCATCAAAGGTTTGAATCAACCTTTGAGTGAACTCTACAAAAGTCTTCACCCTTGCATGGCTCATGTGGCTGCACCACCCATCATAGGCTTGACCCTCCAAGTGCAGCGCTGAGCTTTCAACAGCTTCATTCCCTGCTACAGGATGTAATAGGAAAAATGCCTCCAAATTTTTCACCCAAGTTCTTGCATTAGATGACCCATCAAAGGTAGATAATAGAAATCTATTGCCTTTGATTTCATTTCTACTACATGGTCTCTTATCTTCCTTCATCTGGATCAAATGAGGAAAATCTAGAGTCTCCCTGAAGGTTCTAGGTTCAGATCTATACTCAACAAGGTAATCACTGAGGATTTGATGATCCAAGTATCTTCCATGCTCAATATCTTCTTCTTGATGAGAATAGGAAGTGCATGGTACTTCCTCTTATTTTTCTTCAATCTTCTTGACCTCCTTGGAGATGTCTCCTCTGGATCTGAAAATAGATGAGAATAAACTCATCTTTTTCAACGTTCTAATCTTCTTGGGCTTAGACTCACAAGCTATTCCAAGAAAGCTGCTACCACCCGAAGACTCAGACACTACCCCATCCAACACAGGTGACCCCTGCATCATACTGGGTGTAACCACATGCTTCCCATGATCCTATGTGCCCTCATCCTCCAAGTGCAAGTTAGCCATTTTGATGGATTCCCCTTTTGTTATTAGGTCAAGCTAGAAAGAGGTATCCAAATTTTCCACCCGATATCGAACCGTGAAATCAGTGGATCCATCATACGTGGGAAAAGGTGACCTCCCAGTGGTACGCTGCAACTTTGAACTCTGGGTGCTAGATCCCCCACTGTTCCTTCCACCTTCATCCTGCCTAAGCTAACAGTAATATTTGAATGGAAAAGATGCTCTGAAGTCTTCCCCCATGGACTTCCATTTGCGAAAATAATCTCCAAAGGGTATATGATCATGCTGCCTCCCTTTCTCACTTGGTACTGGAGGTAAGAATGTAGGCATCATGATCCTGGTTGGTCTACTAAAAGCTGGTAAATGCTAGTCATACTGTTGGGAGACCCCCATATTTTCCACCTCTACTACATTTGGTGGGTAATATTCTTCCTACCCTCTTTGTTCATAGAAAAATATTCCCACGGTTTCTCTTCCAGTGTCATAGAAAACTAGCTCCACAGGCTGAGCCAGATCTATGCTCTGATACCACTGTAATATTCCTATTTTGGGAATGTCAGCATACAATAATATATTCCAGAGATTGACTGAGAGGGAATTTACCGGATGTGTCACCTTCTCAAGGAAGTGTGAGATCCGGAGGCTATCTGGCCCTTTTCAGAATCTGTCTATAGAGCTGCTTGAAGAATCACACTCAAAAGTGAGCTACAACAATATGCAAACACATATATGAGCATACCATGAAGAGACGGTGTTATAAAATGAGTTGTGAGACGAGAATATGAACATATAGCCAAGAATAATGTATAGCAGCAAAAGAGTGTACAAGTCTTGAGAAAGCAACCTCTCGAGACAGGCAATGCAAGCCTCAATAATACAAGTACATGAATATGAAGGGACAGTTCTCTTTCTGCATAAACCCAAGCTATGAGGACGTAGTCTACGATTAGAATGATGTTGAAAAGTGATATCAATACTTGAATATGACAATATATGGCTCAGATACAATAGGGGAGCAAAGCTCTAACCCTTAGAAACAACAATACATCAATCCTCTAAAGGATTGGCTGAAACATACAAAATGGAAAAATGCCAGAGTAGCTGGGAAGCTACGGCAACTTAGGAACCAGAAATATGTAGATAAAGCTGAATAATATTAAAATATATGAATTAAACCTCCTCCAAGGGATCTCCAAAGTGGAAGGCTGAACCTTACACTTGAGATCTCACCCTCCATTCAATCTGCAAAACCCCGCAGAAAATGCACTATGAAAATAACGTAGCTATTGGAGCAACTGCACAGTAGGGGAAAGAATATGCATTGGCCTGATGCCAAGATCTACAAATGAGCTCCCAATCTTCCAAAATAATCCTCCAAAGGCAAGACAGAATCCCCTTCTGAAAAAAAAAAACAAGCAATGGAAGAGGTGTTGTGAAGTCTCCACAGCAACACCCTACAACACAGTGTTACGCTGTTGCTATAATAATGCTGTCTTGGAGGATGATGCTTCGGTCCTGATCCAAAATAATGATGGGACAACCTCACCCAATCAGGCACTTGAATTCCCCCAGGGCTAAGGGTGAGATCTCTGAACGGAGACACTCAGTGCACTAAACAGTGTCGCAGACTAGTTAAACAACCAGCGTGCTCAAGAAGTCGAAATGACCAGCTCAATATCATAAACATATGCATGAATGGAAATAGATTTCCTCCTCTCCATATATATCAAATGAAGAATCTCCATGGATGCTACTTTGAATTAGGGTTTCCCCTTCCTCTAGAAGCTTCCCTCCTACGTTGTCATGTAGTGCTTTCCACCTCATACCCTGCGCTGGTTGACTTGGTCAAACCTCTTTCCAGATATCTCCTTTCACACATTAGGGTGTGAAATATGGTTCCACGGTTGATCCATTTTCATACTAGAGGGATTTTACTTATGTTTTTATTATCAATTGGGCCTCCTTACCCAATTATTCATCTCCTAAATGAATTTAGATAAAAATTAATGTTCCAATTTATTGAAGAAAAATTTGGAACATTACAGTTTGACACCAAGATACATATTAATAGTGTGTTCAACTATACTAGTATCTATGCTTGGCATTTCCTCGTAAGACCAAGTGAATACGTCACGAAATTCACGAAAAATAGAGCGATATGAATCAAGTTTTGATGGAGAACAAGATAGACCAACATGAATGTTTTCCACAATTACCAGGTTTGGTCAAAATATCAATAGAAATCGTTTCTTCAATATTTGATAAGTTTTGCTCAGAGTCAATTGCATTAATTGGTAAAGAATTCGAAAAGAATTTTTTGATGGATGGTGATATAGTTCACTGAGATTGTTTTCTTCATAATCTGGAAGATGGGAATGATGATGATAATATTCCCATAGTTCTCCTTCTATCATCATAGCTTCCAAAATATTTTCATCTATCAAAAACTTTGAGGAAAATGGATCAGATGGAGTACCAAAATCTAAGGAACGATCAAACCAAACACTCGGCGACGTTGATTTCGGATTTTCCGCCCAAGCAAAATAGATTGATTGCTATGCTAGCTCAACAGGGATGCACAGTAAAACATCATCCAACATAGAAATATCAGAATCACCTGTACTCTCCCTTAATCCAGATAGAGTGGAAGAGGCCAACGGTGTAGCAGCTCTCTATACTTGAAATTTATGCTGACGTCCCGGGCGACTGTAACGCAAAGGTTCCCATAAAAGTGGAATCATTTAAGAGTCCTACACCAATGTTATGGATTTCTAGTTGGGGTAAGTGAATAAATGGAATGCATCCAGTTACCTATGAAGTGGAGGAAAAAAAGGATAAGTGATTAATGACTGTGATTGTACCTTTATGTTGAAAGGCAATCATTCTAAAGTATGTAGAAACAATGGCAGACATTGCATATACCCATGGTCTTTCGAGTAAAATATTATAGTCAAGGGGTCCATCAACAACATCAACATCAATATTAATTCCCCCCCCCCCCCAATTCAACATGCAGGTTATTGATAATACCCCAAGTTTTATATGTGCGTCCATCAAAAGCCTTCAACGTCATTAATGATTGTGATAATCTCGGTGAGCCAAGTGACTTGCAACAGTTTAGAGACATAATGCACGTAGATGATCCCTCATCAATAATAGTGCAATGAACAAGGTGGTTTAGAACATTTACATGTATGGAGAATGCCAATTCTGCTGGTAATTGCGGCACATAGCCCATATGGTCAAAGACGACAAGATTAGAATTAGTCGGATCAATTCCACTAGTGGATGATAGTAAAGCCTGCTTCTGGGAGGGAAAATTTTGTAATACCTCAAGAGAAGACATAGCTGAAGGGGATTGAGCCAAATATTCAACTATATTATAATTTTGTGCAGCTCTTCCTCGAGGATTATATGTCGATTTATGAATTACTCCCTTCGGTGGCTTAATTGTCAATTCAGGAATAACAGTAGGTGGTACTAATTCATGATATGGATTCGTTGTCAAGGGAGTAGGTTGATAAGTGGTTGGAATACCATAGTCTTTATTCTACTTCAAAACCAAAATATGTTGTGAAGGATTTGTGGTGGATAACATTAAAACTTGGGAACTAGGAGCTGGATCCATAGGAACCAAATTAGTGTCTGGATTTGGAAATGGGTCTTTCAACACAGCTGATGCATGGGAAGTCTTAATGATTTTTCAGATTTTAGCATGGTGAGGACAATCCCTAAAAAATTGTTCCTCGTTACAGATTATGCATGGATAATGAGGTTTCCATGGTCCGGACGATTGATCAGGTGATCTTTCCTGCAGGTTAGAAGTTTTATTTTTCTTTGATTTCCCCTTTTTCTTACTTCCTGGTTTCTTGTCACTTTTGCCTTTGTCAAATGACATGGTGTTAATTTCGAAAGTAGGAGCAGGATCATATGCAGTAGCGTGGTGTGTGTCGGTAGTACCTATCAATCCGTCTCTGGCATGAGAGTCCTTTATTTTAGGAGGAACGTTGAAATTATATCGCGGCGCATTAGGAATTTTTTCATAGAGTGTGTCGGACTGAGTGTAAATCAAGTCTAAATATTGGGCATGATCGATAGCTTTCTCTTCTATGATGACGCCACCTTTAGCCACATCCTCAGTTATAGATGGTAATAGGGACTTAATGAACCATTCAGCAAGGAGCTGATCCAGAACAAATGTCTTAACCATTCGTCGATGGCGATGCCACTGATGAATATGATCAGAAATGTGAGTAGCATTAGTATGTTTGAAGTTGGTCAAGAGTTCCATTCCAGTTTCGTATCTGATCGGTAGCTAGAAATTGGTCAAAAAGACAGTAGCTAGGGCATTTAAATTTTCAAAAGAAGCTCTAGGTAACTCAATGTACCATTTAGCAACCGGACCTGTAAGCGTACGCTGGAAAAGATGTAGTTCAACAGAATCATCATTCAGGGAATTTGATGAACACCATAAATGATAAGTCATGACATGAGTCGTGGGATATTATCTAGGGTTTCCATTGAATTTAGAAGTATTAGAGGGTAATTTATAAGGTATCACCGGCCACCAAAGAGCATAATTTATAGGATCATTGGTTAACCACTTTAAATCTGGTAATTCCAAAGTTGCAACAAAAGGAAAATGTCGATTAAGATCAGGTTCAACATAGCCAGGGTAAGATGGAATTGCTCGGGCAATAGGTCTTTGAGCACCAACATACACAATCTTCTGCTGGTAACCCAGATAGGGGTTGTTTTGCATAGCAAATGCTTGAGAATTCTGTTGACCAAAACTTGGATATGATACTTGTTGAAATGAAGTTCAAGGCATTCGTGCTTATCGCTACCAAGGGGTCTTTCCACCAATGTTATAACCCAAATTAGAATAACTTGGATTTAGTTGATATGTATAACTAGGTTGCGTTTGTGACATCCCATAAAATGGTACACTAGCTTGTGAATAAATGATTCCTAATATAGGTTGTTGTAAATTAACCAAAGGATTTTGTGTCTGTGGACCCAAAATTTGATGATATTGAGTTGAATAACCTGCCTGATAAGGTTGATGTACAATATTTTGATTCTGTAACAGGGGTAAAGATGTAGCAACAAGTGGTAATGAATTAGGTGTAACAAGTTGAACCAGTTGATACGAGTGTACAACTATTTGTAGTTGGATAGGTAGAGTGGGCTGCCATTGACAAACATTCATGTCAACATTAGTTTGAAAATAAATTTATTGAGTACTATCATATTGGGTAATAAGACGAAAAATAATTTTCTACAAATGCTGGGAGTCTAGTTGATATGGTACTTAAAGGAATTGACCCAAAAGGGCCGACTTGATATTTCCTTGATGATGTATGTAATGAATCAAGTCGTTCAGTACTAATGATAGGACTACCAGTTAAAATACCGGGTGACGACATTGGCAAAGACCATGATCGTGAAGATGCACTAGAGAAGGTGCCAGATAATGATTTGTAACCTGTTGGGACCGAAAGGCCACTGTGCAAATATGACTCTGGTGAGGTTTTGAGCATCGATGGAGTAGCGAGTGTAGGAGCTGATGTAATTGGAATAACAGACCCAGCCGAAGATGTTGGTTCAGACATGGTTGTTTGACCAAATGTATACCCTCAAAAATCGATGGGAGATTGAATGGCAACAAGATCAACAAAAGTAGATGGAAACGATTGAGGAAAAGACTAGTACATGTAAAGGTCCCCCCCAAAATGTGTTGGAGTTAAAGGTGTATTGTATTGTGGGCTTTCTTCAATCGCAATTAAACCAAGAAGAAGAACTTCACTATAAGGCCCAAAATATATTTCAGACAGTTGACTATGTGATATAGGAGTTTCAATAGCTACAGAACTTTGAGGGATGACCAAGGTAGGAACAACTTCTAGTTGTTTGACTTCAGGATTTAGATGTTCTGGAAAAGAAGAGACAGGATATCGATTAATTTTTGATTGAACACCATCAGGTCCAGGATGTATGGTCTCAGAGATTGAATGGATTGTGACCACGGGTAGCTGTGAAGACTCTGTTTCGACAACAGTAGACAAACTAGGATGTGTGGAAAAAATTTGAGCTAACTCTGGGCTAAAAAATGAAGTGTCACCAAAGGCACAAATTGTACTTGATTCAATAGATCATGATCACCTTCACCTACCAGAAGTAACTGCTAGTGGTAAAGGTGGTTTTAAAGCTAATCTACGCGAACGACGGGGGATAGGATTTTTTTCTTCCACGATTACTGATTTAATTTTTCCAAAAAACAAAAAAAAAATGATGGTAATTTCAGGAAAAAGGGTTTACCAAGAAACTGTGAACTGCAGAATACCTCCTGGAAAACCAAGTAGTACAGGCAACTAATCTCCCCTAATGATGTGTTAGGTGTATCACAATTTCAAGGCGGGCGACTCGGTGCACTATGGATGGATAGCACCTAAAATTTCTCCTCCCAAATATACCTGAAGGTACATGGAGGCCCAAGTTCGTACCAGCGCTATCTGATGTAAAACTATACAGTGAGAGCACCCCTTTATACTTATCGTATTGTAACATCGCCCGATATACCCGAAAGTATGTGGATGAGCTACGATATACTTACGTACATGGAGTGAGGTATCACACTCGAAATGTATCACATACAAGTTAACAAAAGATGCTATGTTTTACAACACTAGAACACGTCTCTAGCCTAGACCTTCTAAATGTTATCGTGTTAGTTCCAATGCGTTGTTAAGTAAATTGAGATGATTTTATGTTGATCTTGCTTAACGATTTTCCTTTCAAAGGTTCACCGCGATGATGTGTATGAAATTCATAAAATGCAAGCTAAGAATGATAAACAATCTTTCACTTTTAGCTTTTTTAATGAAGGACCTAGCTACTAAGGGAAGAGAGCAAATAATTTGTGAGCAAACAAATGAATGAATCACAAACTAAATGCAGATTTCCTAATTTTCCTTTTGCAAAACACACATTATTCTACATGCAAATGCAAGTTTTTCTTTTCAGTTTCCTTAATGTTATGAATGCAGAAAAGAAAAGAGGTGCACTTAATAAATAATTCAAATTCTCTTTACTTTTGGGAAACGAAGAATACAAACAACAATTTCTCTTTTGAAGGAAAAATGAGGATTTCAACAAAAATTTCTCCAATCAAGGAAATTAAGATTTTACGACAATTTCCTATTTCGAAAGAAAATGATTCTTAATGTGACCATAAAAAGAACCTTGAAGTCAAATTTTCAATGATAAAGAAATTTTTTTAAAAGAAACATTGAACACATTTTTAGTCAAAGGAGAAGACGTATATAGAGTCACTAGTCAATTGAGCATCAAAATTTTCATAACACAGCAGCAAACAAAACTGAAGCAAATTGAAAAGGAAAGTTCAAGGGAATTTGTGTACTTTTAGAAGTCAACGCAGTCTCCAAGGGGAGACAGTGCTTTGCAATGTAGGCTAGGAAGGGAGACAGTTCTCTACAAAGCACTGTGTCCAGTCTAAGGGTGCATTAGGTGTAGTATACAAAGAAAAATACTACTGTTTAACTCATTGTATTTTCAAATTAAGCTCTGAAAAGGTTTAATATTTATGTGTAACAACTACTGGGTTGATCAACAAAGAAAATCAAAGGCTTAAACACCTAGAACTAAGAGAAATTCTCCTCAGCGAAGTCACGAATTTGTTGGGCCAGAATTTTGAATTACAGATAAATCACGCTTCCCTAGAGAGGTTATAGTCTAGAACAATAGGTGAAAGACTATATGACTATTTTTCCTAACTTAGAATAGATACATAGAGAGGATTGGATGCTTACTTGTTCATTCGCTTCCAAATGGCTCCTTCTGTCACTTCCGCTGCAGCTTCAAATTCAAGCGGTTTGTGGGTTGAATGCTTCCTGCAAAAAAGAACACTAAAAGAGCAGAAGATGGAATAATATAGATATATACAAGCTAGTTAGCTAAATCAGTAAATCATAATCCATATACATCAACCAAGATCTTGCAATATGGAAAATCAAAGCCAATACAGATGCATATAGGGAAAAATAAGCATTACTCTTTATTGATGATAGAAGGAGAGGTTACAACCTAGTGACCTTCAAGAAATGTTCCTAAACCTCATCATAGTATAAATCTCTCTAACAACAAATACACAAATCTAGCTCTCAATTGAAAATTCTCCAGCATTTCTCTACACAAAATCTTCCTCCTCAAGCACTTAGATCCGTACTCAATTTATAGATGAACTGTAGGTTGTTTTGCAATCAATTACTTTCTAATAATAGGCAATACATGTTTCTAGTCATTTAGATGTCAATGGACACTTGGATCTAAAGCTTGACACATGTGAACTCTTCTAGAAGGCACTAGCCAAGTGGAGATTCTGGAACAATGAGAATTTCACTCCCAATGTGACCAACGCACCTGTGAATGTTGGGAAGTTCTTTTCAGAGCAGCCTTGCATGGGGCTACCTACATATGCAACACACTTAGGCCCCTTAGAGCCTATTTTAGTGAGCTCTCATATGTTATATAATAAGCTTAAAACCTTCTAAACCTTTGCTTGATGAAAGTATTGCTTGATTTGTCTTGTTTCTTGTCTTAGGGCATGTAGCAACTCAAATGATAGGGAATGACAGACCCTTGATCATTGGTCCTAGAGATGATTTATAGTTAACCAGGTCATTAGGAATGGCACCCAAATTTACCTATAACACTTAGTTTCTCCCTGGTTACAACTTGTATTAGCATATTTGTAGGATTCTTGTTAGTGTATATCTTTTCTAGCTTCAATTGTCCATATTGCAACACTGACCGTATGAAATGGTACTTGAGTTGTATGTGTTTAGTACTGGAATGAAATGGTGAGTTATTTACAAGATGAATGGCACTTTTTCTATCACTGTATAGCATGCCCATATCATGTTTCTTACCCAATTCATCCATAAACCTTTGTAACCAAATCATGTCTTTACTAGCCTTTGTAGCAGCAACATACTCTGCTTATGTTGTTGAAATTGCAACAACACTTTGGATTTTTGAAACCCAACTAACAGTTGTTCCACCTATAGTAAATACATATCTTGTAGTTCTTCTCTTGTTATCTCTGTCACCTTCCATATTTGCATCAACATATCCCTGCAGAGAAATGTTTGAACCACCAAAGCGTAATGCGTGATTTGTGGTACCTCTCAAATATCTGAGAATCCATTTCACTTCCATCCAATGTTATTTTCCTAGATTTTTCATGTACCTACTTATAACTCCCACTCCATGTTCAATATTATTCCTTGTGTAGATCATTGCATACATTAAGCTTCCAACTGCTGATGCATATGGAACTTTAGACATATAGTCTGTTTCCTCTTGGGTCTTGGGGCACATATTCGTAATAAGTTTGAAATGGCTAGCAAAAGGTGTACTAACTGGTTTTTAATTCTTCATATTAAATATTTTCAACACCTTTTGTATGTACTCATTCTGAGATAATGTTAATTTGTGATTTTTCCCGTCTCTAATTATTCTCATACCAAGGATTTGTGTTGCAGCTCCCAAATCCTTCATTGCAAATGAATTTTCCAATTTTATTTTGAGCACATTTATCTCCTGCATTTCATACCATACAACAAGCATTTCATCTACATACAATAAAAATATAATATAGCTGCTATCATTTTATGTAATTTTCCAAAATTTTAGCCTCCAAGCTAAATGGAACATTTGAATTAGCAGCAGCTCTAGTCGGTGAATAAATGGGAAGAAAAGCCCACAAGTTTCCTAAGGAGGAATGGAACACTCCAAATTTGAAAGGGGACACTCTTTCAAGCCTAATAAAACACCTCCATGTGTGAATAGGGATAAAATCAAGCTTCTTTGACTTAGTCAACAATGCAGTTTTAGAGGAGGAGGAATCCAAGGAGGAATAAAGCAGTTTTGGGGGGAGATGCATATTTGTATAGAGATGACCTAATTGGGTGGGTCCAAGGGCAAGAAAAATAATTTTTTATATAATTAATAGTATGGAAACATTATTCTTCATGTCTGAGATTATTATTCATGTATGCTCAGACTTTTTCTTCCTCTTGTTGTTTAGCAAAGTAGCAGTTCTGTTTAGCACAGAGTGTTCCCGAGTGGGAATCCAACCTCTTTTCTTGAGAAGCATCTTGGGAGAGTTTTCATTCATCATTCCACATAAGGTTTTTAGGCCAAGCTTTAGCCTACTTCATCAGCATAGTCTTTGCCCGAGGTTGTGCAGTGTTTCCGGGTGCAACAGTGGAAGGGATTAGAATCCCGATTTTTGAGCTAGTTTCTCATTGGAGGAAGGTTTACTTCATTTGAGGAATCTTTTTGGAGAACTCCTGAACTTATTTCAGATATGTGGTATTATACCACACATGTCTCATACATTCATAGCATTTTTCCAGCCATGGAATGTCTTATTCTAGAGGCAACATTCAGTAGATGGTTTGGTGGCTCTGTTGCAGTGTTTCCTTGTGATTGAGAGGTTCAACCTTTCATGGGAGGAAGCCCTTGAGGGTTCTACATTAGATAATACATATTCCCAGACTTTTACACTCTTATGCTTCAGTTCTGTAGTGGTGATTCAGTAATTTCTGAATATCACATTTTGTATGCAGAGTGTTTGACAAGAAACCCTTGACGGGTTATATTGTATTTTGTATGAGGAGATTAGATCTATGTTCTTCAGAATTATTTATTAATAAATGAGTAAATATATTATTATCCTATTTTTTATGTGTAAAATCTCTCTTAGACTGCGTATTACATTTTATGCAGCAACTCCGGTATTTTGCAGTTTGGGGTTTTAACACATTTTGGCAATCCTAGGTGTGGGAGATCTGTTTAACCCACCTAGTTTGATTTGTTTTAGCTCTATCCTTGGATTTAGGTTATATATTGATTAATTTATGGGATCCAAGTGTCCATTTTAGTATTTTATTTCATATGTTTCTGGAAGTTCATTTTTTATGCATGTTTCATTAGTTATTCCGAATATGGAATATTACACTAGTATCAAAGCATGATCTCTAGCTCAACCTGTGAGATCCAGCTATCAGATGAAGAAGAGATGGAAAAAAGCCAGAAAGCTTCAGTATTTGAATGAAGAAAGGAAGAAAAGCTTACAAATCTTCTTCCAAAATCTATGCAAGGCTTTCAAGGAGAGCTGAAGAAAATGAGATTGGAGATGGGATCTCCAAAGGATTTTGGATCTAGAGTAGAATCTAGATTTGCAGATGGTGAGTGTGAGCTTGCAGCTACACACCATGATGCACGGTGCATTCAAGTTCCCAGAGCTATCTTGAGATGGATGGGAGAAGGAAAAATGCCTAAGAGGAGAACTCTTAGTGATTTGTTGTAGGATTATGAATCTCAAACTGAGAAGTTTAGAGATCATACTGATTTCCAAGTGTTTTGCAAGGTCCAGATGGAGAAGAACCAGTGGCATGATGGTGGTAGATTTCTTCTATCTAATTTTGTCGGATCACCTACATGTTCAGTTGTACCTTGGGTGAAGGAGCTAGACTCCTATTTGCAGCTGCATCATATTTCCGGAGATGAAGCCATCAAAGTTGCAGCACTGCATTTCAGAGGTAAGGTTCATGCATGGTGGACTTTTGTATCTTGTTATTTAAATAATTTAAACACTTCCTCTTATGCAAGATTCATAGAAACATTGGTGGAGAGGTTTGGTGCAAAAATCCCTAAGACACATGAGCAAGGAAAACTTGAGAAAAAAAAACCCTTGCATGTGATGGAGGAAACTCCACTTCAGGAAACCATCAGAGGAGATAACATCTTGCATTAAATATTTCTAGAAGCAAGACCTCCATTTCATATTATTGAACAAGAGGACATGGGGATCTCCTTTCCATAGGAGGATACAACTATTGAGATGTTTCCTATAGACATTGAGGAAGATGAGGGAAACAACGCTGTCACATCTAGAGCACATCTAGTGCCTCATGCAAAGGGAGGAGCACATGCTCCAACAGGAGGGATTCTTGTGCCTTTGCAATAAGTTCCCTAGTATCTCATACATGGAGGTCCAAGCACAGTCAGTGAGCAGCATGATTTTGGAGCATTGCAGCTGGGAGGAAGAAGGGAGGAAGAGCAGCATCATTTGATGAGAGGTACACACCCTTATCTATTTCAAAAATCTAGTGTAAGAAAGAGGCAGACGGGTTTTTGCTATAAGGGCAGGGGCAAGGTTGCCCAACCACATGAGTGGTCTACTCTTGACATTGACGTCTCACTACATCAAGGCATTCCACTTGGGATTCCACCTGATCTAGAGTTGATAGAAGACATCTTGTCTTTGGATTCACCACTCTTCAACTTTGGAGAGGTGAAGAGTTGGAGGAATACTTTGGCATGGGGGATGTCAAAGTAGCAGGTAGTTGCATGAGGAGAGCTTCACATGCCAGATCACCAGCGTTGTCTCTTAGGAGGATTGATCCTTATTGGAGATCTCAGCTCTTGGTAGAGTACTCCAAGAATCTTGGTGCATTCATGATTCTTGATGAACTAGATGGAGATGACAGGTACATGGTGGATGATGTGGTCATTTGTTCCTATGGTAGGATCTTCTTGACTAGATCTTCTAGTCTCAACTAGAAGCTATTACATGCAGCACATGAGGAATTCTATTCTATGCTCTTTGAAGCATATTTCCATTTGGGAGGGCATTCAACATGACATATTTTAGCATATGGAGAGATGCATAGCCTGGATGATGATAGAGAGGATGTCACAACCACCTTCCTACTCATTGGGAGTGAGGGAGAATTTCCAGTTGAGCCATTTTAGCTCAAGATCTCAAGTACATGATGGAGGAGGTATCATTTCATGTTTTGTATTATACTTCTTTTCCTTATTTGAGCAGCATAATGTAACAAGAAGAAATATCTGTTCTTGCATAATATATGATGATGTACTTGCAGCTACTTGCAGCATTGATTCTGGCTATCTTTTTGATGGTTTGTGGGGGAAGCCACTTGGTGTGCACCATTCACACCATGTTGTGACTTCATGTTTTCATCTTATGAGATGAATATGGCAGCAAAAAAGTAGCTGGTAAAGCACTTATTATTTCTTATGTTGATGCAGGCAAAGGATGCACTACGCTGGTTCCATGAGTGGAACTATGATTCACTCTCTGGTTGTCATTTGGAAACTTGTTCTTATTGTACTTTTCTTCCATATATTTCTGACATGATTATGATCATGAGGAGCTTTGTTTGCAGAGTGGACTTCAGAGGGAAGATGCCCATTGGGAGCATGATTCTCCCTACTTTATATGATGTACATTTTAGGAGGAACCATGGTCAAACCATGATTGCTACATCACACTTTTTCTCTTCTTGTGGGAGGAACCACTTGGAGGACTTGACGAGGTACTTCATGGCTAGACTCTTTCTTGGGACATCATACAAGTTTACCATCATGATATTACTCTATAGCTTGTATGAGGGAGAGATGAGGCAGTAGAAAATTTTTTTGTTGTTGTGGTTGCATTTGGGAGAGTATGAGCAGAAATTTCCCCATACTTTTCATGATATTTCCGGAAGGAAGGAAGGCATATTCAAGGTTCAAGGAGGCTACCCTTCAGCATTGGAGGATTATGAGGAGCTTCAATATTGGAAGAAGATCTTCTCACATAGCAGCATGATGGTGGATGGCCTTGGCATGTGGAATTTCAAAGGGAGGTGTCAAGGAGCCTTATTCCTAAGGCCTGCAGCGCTAACACATGGGAGAGTGTTCTTATTCATGGAGTGTTCCAAGGAGTATATGTATCCCTTCTTCTTGCAGATTTTTATGAGGGGATCCTCATGGGGGAACTTATACATGGACCTAACTTTTAGCTCACACATGATGCATGGTAAGAAAGACATTTATGTGCATAGTGATTACTCTATTGAGTATTTTTATTTTCTCACCATATGTAAACATTGCATTGCTCCACAAGAGAGCAAGATTATTTATGGGTTTCATGGTCACTTTAGGGAAAAATATTGTATTATTGATAACCCATCTCTACATGACTTGGGGCAAGTGTTGTATTGTATTTATTGTATAAATCTGATCTATATTTATGCTTACTACTTTATAGTAGATGAGCTAACATGCATAGTTGCAAATTCTTTGAAGAACGGCTTGCCACTTGATGCTTTGAATCAACAGTTAGAAGGATTGCCCTGCATCCACGAGAGATACCATATGTATCATCCAAAATTGCACATAACCTTCAGCCATTTTCTGATTTGGATGTCAGGTGGTGATGAAGTGCATGGAATGGTTTGGGTTGACATGAATCATGACTTTGGAGGGAGGGTCCTTGGAGACTCAATCTTCTTCTTTCCATTGGAGGGAAATCATGTTTCAGCCTGGGATCAACATACCCTCTACACTTATCATCAGTGTAGAGGAGTACAGTGTGGGATAGGCCCTCTTGCCTATCATGCTCATTTATTTAGACCACCTACATTTCAGGAGCACAAGGTGGAGGATACTTTTCATGAGTTACCATGTTGGAGGGTGACTCACTTCATTTGGATGATAGCATGGGTGAGGGAGGCACTCATTCACCATGATTATCATCACTCCTACTTTTTGGAGGCCATGAGACAGCAAGCAAGTTTCCATTCACACTTTCCACCTTTGATTGATGTGGACCATTTGGTTTTTCACACTTGGGAGGAAACATTGGATTACAGTTTATTTGCAGATTCTCTGGATGCAGTGATGGAGGCTATTGATGGGAGGCCACATGAGGACAAGAAAATATTTTGGAGGGGAGGATTGTAATGTTCCAAAATGTTAGCCTCCAAGCTAAATGGAACATTAGAGTTAGCAGCAGCTCTAGCCGGTGAATAAATGGGAAGAAAATCCCATAAGTCTCCTAAGGAGGAATAAAACAATCCAAATGTGAAAGGGGACACTCTTTCAAGCCTAATAAAACACCTCCATGTGTGAACAGGGATAAAATCAAGCTTCTTTGACTAAGTCAACAGCACAGTTTTAGAGGATGAGGAATCCAAGGAGGAATAACACAGTTTTGGAGGGAGATGTATCTTTGGATAGAGATGACCTAATTGAGTGGGGCCAAGGGCAAGAAAACTCATGTTTTATATAAGGAAGAGGATGGCAGCATTATTATTCATGTCTGCTTATACTTTTGCTTCCTCTTACTATTTAGCAGAGTAGTAATGTTGTTTAGCACAGGGTGTTCCCGAGTAGGAATCCCAGCTCTTTCCTCGAGGAGCCTCTTAGGAGAGTTTGAATTCATCATTTCACATCAGGTTTTTAGGCCAAGCTTCAGCCTACTTCATCAGCGCAGTCTTTGTCGGGGGTTGTGCAGTGTTGCTAGGTGCAGCAGTGGAAGGGATTAGAATCCCGGTTTCTGAGCTATTTTATCCTTGGAGGAAGGTTTCCTTCACTTGATGAATATGTTTGGAGAGATCCTGAGCTTATTTTAGATTTGTGGTATCAAACCACATATGTTTCATACATTCCCAGTGCTGTTCCATCCAGGGAATGTGTTATTCTAGAGGTAGCATTCAGTAGATGGTTTGGTGGCTTCGTTGCAGTGTTTCCTTGTGATTGAGAGGTTAAAAATTTCATGGGAGGAAGCCCTTGAGGGTTCTACATCAGATCAGACATCTTTCCAGCCTTGTACACTCTTATTCTTCAGTGCTGCAGTGGTGATTCAGTAATTTCTGAATATCACATTTTGTATGCAGAGTGTTTGAAAACAAACCCTTGCCGGGTTATCTTGTATTTTATATGAGGAGATTAGATCTATGTTCTTCAGCATTATTGATCAATACATGAGTAGATCTGTTCTTCCCCTATGTTTTATGTGTAAACCCTCTCTTAGACTGCGTAGTGCCTTTTATGTAGCAACTCTGGTATTTTTCAGTTTAGGGTTTTAACACATTTTGGCAATCCTAGGTGTGGGAGATCTATTTAACCCACATATTTGATTTGTTTCATCTCTATTCTTGGAATTAGGTTGTATATTTATTAATTTATGGGATCCAAGGGTCCATTTTAGTATTTTATTTCATATGTTGCTAGAAATGCATTTTTGATGGATGTTTCAAGAGTTGTTCTACATTTGGAATATTACATTTTTCGTTTTTAGATAAACACAATGATCAGAGTGACATATAGTATAACCTTTTTCTGACATAAACATTTCAAATTTTAGATACCACTGGCTTGGAGCCTGTTTTAAGCCATACAAGCTATTCTTTCACCCGCACACTAACTGTTCTTTCCCTTTGACCTCATATCCTTCTGGTTGCTCCATATAGATCTCTTCCTCCAAATCTCCATGGAGAAATGTTGTCTTTACATATAATTGTTCAAGATGCAAATATTCCGCTACTACAAGACTTTAAAATAGTTCTGGTTGAAGTCATATTAACAATATGAGAAAATATTTCATCAAAATAAATACCTTTCTTATGTGAAAACCCCTTCACCACAAGTCTAGCTTTATACATCTATTTTCCTCCATCTTCTTCCTTCTGCCTGTAAACCCATTTATTCTGCAAAGTAGTTTTACCTGCTGGCAACCTGACTAAGTCCCAAGTTTGGCTATGCATTAAGGATTCAATCTCTTCTTTCATGGATAGCTCCCACTTCTTCCTAGTTTCAACCTGCATTGCTTCTTCATAACATTCAGGTTCACTAGAATCAGTCAACAGTAAATAATATAATGAAGGAGAGTATCGTTCAAGGGGTCTATTTATCCTGGTCGATCTTCTAACACCACTTTCAGGCGTTTGAGGTGCCTGTTGCTATTGTGGTGGTTGTTGTTGTTGCGGCTGTTGATTATTATTATTTCCAGGAACCTTTACTTTTTCTGTGTTCTCATCAAGAACCGTGTATTATTTATTTTCTTTTTCATGTTTCTTTTCCTACAACTGATTCTTATACAATACCTGTTCATTGAATATTACATGTCTTCTCCTAATGATTTTGTGATTTTCATAATCATATAAGAGATAACCAAAATCATTAACACTATATGCAATAAAAGTACATTTCTTTGACTTTTCTTGAAGGTTTGTTCTGTTTTATTTATTAATATGGAAAAAGGCCTCACAACCAAAAGGATTTAAAAAGGAGTAGTTTACCTTTTTACCTCTACATGCCTCCTCCAGAATAACACCATCCAAGGAAATTGAAGGCCCTCTGTTTATTAGATAAACATTAGTATCTATAGCATCTGCCCAAAAATGTAAAGGAAATCTTGCATGCAATCTCATGCACCTTGCACACTCCATGATTGTTCTGTTCATTCTTTCTGACACACCATTTTCTTATGTTGTTCTTGGAACTGTCTTCTCTTTTTGAATTCCATGATATGAACATTACCTATCAAATTCTTTGCTGCAATATTCACCTCCATTATCTGATCTGAGACACTTCAAATTCTTTCATGTATCAATCTCAACCAAAGATTTCCATTTCTTGAAAGTATCAAATACATCATATTTATTTTGAATACAATAAATCCAAGCTTTTCTAGTTGCATCATCAATAAAAGTAACATAATAATGAGAGCCACCGAGAGATGATACCTGAGCAGGTCCCCATACATCTATATGCACAAGCTCTAATTTTTCGATCTTCTTTTATTTCCCGACTCTGAGAAATATGACTCTCTCCTATTTTCAATTAATAAAATTCTCACAAAAATCCAAATCAACATTATTCAAACCTAGCAAAAAATTTCTTGAGTGAAGAACCTTCATCCCCTTCTCACTCATGTGTCCGAGCCTATGATGCCATAATGCTACATCTGCTCCTTTGGAATTTAAAGCATTAACAGAGTTAGAAATACTATTGCATAAATAAAATGTACCAACCTTTTCATCTTTTGTTATTCTCAAGGCTCCTTTGGTGACCTTCCAAGTTTTATCTGTGAAAGATGTCACACAACCTTCACCACCTAACAACCCTGTTGAAATCAATTTTTTATTTAGATCTGGAACATGCCTTACCTCCTTTAATAACCATTGGTTTAAATTTTGTTGTTTTACAAGAACTTTACCCATTCCAAAAATTTTACAGGGTTTATCATCACCCAAAAAAACTTGTCCAAAATATCCTTGAACATAATCATGAAAATATTTCTTATTAGGTGTGGCATGGAATGAGGCTCCTGAATCTACCACCCAGGAATCAGTAATACTTTCAAAAGAAAGAATAAAAGATTCTTGTAACACATCACCTGTCACATCTGCTTCATGATTTTTTTCTTACTGTGCATCTCATTCTTTTCCCTTCCGATATCAATAGTCTTTCTTCAGGTGACCTTTATTTCTGCATTTCTAGCACACTATCCCCGATCTGGACTTGGATCTTCCTTTCCTTGATTTATTGCGATATCCTGAGCTCTTTCCTCTTTCCATTTTTCTTCCCCTAGACTCCGCATTCAAAGCATTACCTGATGTCTCACTGGAGATTTTCTGTCGCATTTCCTTGCTAAGGATAGCACCGACAACATCATCAAACTTTAAAGTAGTAGATTCAGAGTGAGAGTTACTAATGGCCACAACTAAACCATTCCAACTTTCTGGAAATGAGCACAAAAATAACAAAGCTCTAACTTCATCATCAAATTTTACCCCCACAGAACTTAACTGACTGGTAACTGTATTAAAATCATTTAAATGGTCTGCAATAGATCCACCTTCCGACATATTCATATTAAATAAACGTTTCATAAGAAATACCTTATTTGAGGCCAAGGGATTTTCATATAATTTCGCCAACACCTTAATCAAACCCTCTGTTTTTGTTTCCTTTGAAATATTAAAGGCTACCAATGCCGCAAGGCATAGCCGTACTGTTCCAAATGCCTTTCTAATGAGAATCTCCCATTCTGCGTCTTCCATAGTCATCAGCTTCTTTGTTTTTCCACTCAATGGCCGGTACAAATATTTCTGATATAGATAATTTTCCATCTGCATCTTCCACAACGGGAAGTTTTGGCCATTAAATTTCTCAACCCTAAACTTACCATCTTTTTCCATTGCTCCCACTCGAACCAGGAACCCTTCTTTCCCACGAGATTATCATCCAAATAGACCTTTGGCTCTGATACTAGTTTTTAGAAAATTATATATTATGTTAGCTCCCTGTAATTTCAGTATATTGGTAAGAACAAAAATAAAGAGAACACTTGAACCAATTTGGGATTCTAGGATGTAGCCCTCCTTAATCCGGAGAGGGATCTCTCCAATAAGTACAAAGATTGATTTATCTTTAAAGCTTTTGAGTATGATATTAGGCTAGTTATTAAGAACGATGGTTTTTGTTTATTTTGGATGGTTGAGCATGATTATTAGTTGAGTGGAAAGTATAAAATGAAAGAGTTTCAAAGGTGTGAAGTTGCAAGCAATCAGAACAAACTTTGGCTGATTAGATAGATATAATGTTGGTTTTTAGTCCATTGGGCTATGGAGTCATAAAAGGGTTTTAATTGTGCAGAAATTTCAAGAGTGGTCCAAGGGGAAAGTCATCTATATCACAAGATATTTTGGATTAAATGATGGAATGGAAACAATTAAAGTGTTGAAGGGGTGGAAACAGACAATAGTTTCAACTAGGATCTATCAGTCTGTACAAACAAGAAAAGCCTTTTAAGTAACTATTTAAAATTGTCCAAAGGACAGGGCTAACCATAGATTTCTTCGGGCAAGTTTGTATTAAAGCTAACTCAATAGACAAACAATCCATTAATCCTCATAATTACTTTTGGAAGGTATGAAAGAACATAAGGAAAACGAAGGGAAGGCTAAGATCAGATAAGATACTTTTAACCCTATTCTGCTTTCAGCGTACTCTTAGGGAAACTTTCAAGATTACCTTTGGAGAAAGAAGCTAGAAAACAGGGCACGCCATCACTTTTCTAGTCTAACTTTACTAAGAAAATAATGAAAATAACATTCAAGAACAATGTTTAAAGTAAACAGCAGGACGAGGGAACACCAACATTCCTAACTGCTTGAACTATCCTAAATCATTCTTAAATAAACAATTTGGAGGAAAACATTGAGATAAATCTTATCGACCAGAGAAGGGTACTATAAAAAGTAAATCCTAACTCTATGCTTATTGTTCTTTATCAGAGAATAATGGACAATATGGAATACATGAAAGGAAAATACAATAACACAGAAAGAAGCACTTCACCAGTGATATAGACCACGATCCCAAGAAACAACTTATATATTGAAGTCAAACCAGTTACATTCTTCAAGTCCAATGTTTCACTTTAGCAATCATCTTCACTTCTCAGAATAAATTATTTGATCACAAACAGAGATTCAAGAGCCTTTGAACACTATTTACACATAGAAAGTTTCGAGCACAAGTATATTTCAAAGTTCTGCAACCAACCCTTTACAAGGAGCTCCTCAAGAAGATTTTATAGAGAAATGAGGAGGTCGAATGAGATAAAAGATCTTGTAAGTTCAATTAATACAGTTAATTCTTCTCGGCCTTTGAGGGGCTCAAAGGAGAAGATTATAGATATTTCTCTTTATTAATTGGTTTACATTTAATTTTAAGCTTGGTAGAAAGCTTTTGTTGACTTTAAGGCTCTGTGTCATGTTGTAATAACTCAGCTGATATTTTTGCAATAAGTCTCTTTCGCTTCAAATAATTGTTGAGTTGTATTGGAGAAAATATCTTCTGTTATGGTCATTACTCGAAACTCTTTTGAATGCTTTGAGGCTACAGGTGGCTTTGGTAGCTGAGAGGATTGAATTAGCCTCTGATGTGGTAGTGGAGGCTTTCTTTGTCTGGTAGATATTTTTGGTTTGACCTAAAACAGGAGTATTTGGCTTCTGATCTGTGCATTAGGCATAATTGGTCCTAATCCTTTATTTTCTATTCTTGAACTGTGTTTAATTTAATGGATTAGGCTTTTGATTGTCGATCTTAGCTGTAATCCACCCCAAACTGTATAATCAATGTTCAACTCTTCATTTCTTCTTTGGTTGGGTCTTCGACACTGATACTCTTTGCTTGATTCAATTTGTTGTGTCTTGTTGATGTGCAGGTGCACAGAGGCTTTATAATGGTATCAGTGCTTATGATGCACTGCTAAACTTTGATGGGAACCCTGTAGAATGATTTCTCTTATGAACAAAGGCGTGGGGGATCATCAACCCTGACCTTTGGTTTTATTTTAATATAATGGAAAAACCATTAAAAACCTGCATAATAAAATAAAAATTAGAAAAATCATGCATATTAAGGTTTAACCACTTCAGATTCTTGGGTTTGGATCATGGCCATTGGATGAAAGCATCCAATGGTGGAGATTGTTCGCGGAGGGAAAAAGAAGAGCAGTTGAGAAGAATGGTGGAAAGATTAAGTTAAGGCAGTTGATCTGTGTTGATCAACAATTGAAATGAGTCGGGAAAATATAAAGAAAAGGGGCCACTTTATAAATAATATGGACGAAAATGTGAAGAAATGGCTTAAAAAACCTTAATCGACAGTGAAAAAGGCCAGATGAACTTTGGGGTTTCGCGGATGATCCTGAACCGTTAGATCAGATAGGCCTTAGAGATCAATGGCTATGGTTGATCGTGAAATCCCTTGGTGTATGGAAGAGGGCGATTAATGAAATGTGATATTGAATAGGGACCATTGATCTGCAGAGATCAACGGTGGAAGAGGAACGCGATGGGTTGCAGTGTAAAATGGGGAAAGCAGTTTCGGATGAGAAAACCAAGGGTTTCGCACTGCGAAAAGTTTGATGGGAAGTTTTATCTTTTTGAACTCGATATGCATCAGAGGGTGACACGTGGCATTTCAAAACTTCCCATATCACGTGATTTCTGAGAATTAACGCCCAGGCATAAATTTGTGCGAAAATGCACGGTGGCCACTAGATCTAAGGTCTTATATTGGACGGCGGAGGGAAGAGCGTGATACTAACAAGATGCACGGGCAGTAGCAGGTGGGGGCAGGGGAAAATATTTTTAATCTGAGCTGTTAGATGAAAAAATTAATGGCAGAGATCAAAATATGGAATTAAATGGAATAATGTATGAGGTGGAGAATGGGTTAATATGGGTCATTGATCTGCAGAGATCAACGGTGGAGATCTCCCCAAAAACATTATAAAGAAGGGCTTCATATTTTTAACCAAGGTCACGGCATTCAATCTGGATCGTCAGATCTTGACACATGGACAGCTCAGATGCAATCGGAGGTCTGTGATTGGCATGGGAAAAACAGAATGGGCACCGATGCGATTACATATGGGCCGTTGATCTATGGATTAGATCGACGGTGGGAAATGAATCGGGAGGTTGAAAGGCAGAGGAATGGGGCTTTGGGGAAGGAGTGATAAGGGTCGTCGGATGTGGATCTGGCGGGTAGATCCAACAGCAGAGGATCCATCGGAGAGGCCAATTAGGAAGAGTAAATAAAATAATAGAACACGCCCAATGGAAATCTCTGATGCGAGATTGCGCTGACCGTATGATCATTATAGATCAATGATAGAGATTGTTTTAAATCATGAATCGGTGGAACCCTTTGTAACATATGAAAATCATAATTTTTGTGAAATACAAATGATTTTTGGGTTCGGGGCGGATTTATTTATAAGTTTAGCACCCAGTTGCGAGGCCTTTGGATACATGAAAGAAGCGGGGGGATCAAGGGTTATATGCATAAGAGGGCCAATTGGAATCGGGACGAAGGAGTGGGATTTTCAAATGCGCCCGATCAAAAACTCCGATGTGAGACTTCACAGATCATTGATCGGCCTTTAGATCAATGGTTGGTTTATGTTAAAAACAATGAACTGGCGGGTTTAACATAAACATAGGAAAGTGGGTTTTTTATAAAATACAAAGACAAAATAGGATTGGGGAAGGTTTATAAAATTTTTTTAGCGACCGATTGCGGGCTCTAGGATTTATAAAGAACGCGAAGGCTTGGGGCTTATATTCAAAGGAGCCAATTGGCATCGAGGTTTTATGAAACAAAAAGGCTTGCGCTCATCGCAAATGCCCCGATGGGATAAGCGCTTTTGGACATAGTGCTTGGTTCTAGGGTATATGTGGGGAAGTGGTTTAGGGGGCTTAGGCCTATGGCTAAAAAGAATATTTTTTATGATTTTTTCAAGGTTTTTCAATGGATTTGGGGGTTTCGGTAAGGTTCAAAAAGGAGAGGTTTTCATGAAGGGGAAAGGGGAATAAATGAAAAATGGAAGAATTTTATAGGAAAAAAGGGAATAAAAGGAGGTTAATTTGAAGTGAAAGGAGAGGTAAAATGAGGGAAAAATGGGGATTTTTGCAGCAGTCTTTTCTTCATGACAACAATAGAATTTATGAGTTTAATAGGGAAACAACAGTGAAGATTAATCAAAAGACATGCTGTATTTACAAGACTTCAAGAATTAAAAATTTTCAATAAAACTTGGTTCTTGAAGGCTTCAAAAATGATTTAACCACCATTTGATATGAAAAATTTTATAGGTGGCTAGCAGTGGCTCCACATGGGGATGGTGCCTTCTTGAAGGCATTAAGAACTTCAAATTTGTATTTTTCGGGGGGTTAATGAGTGCCTTATCCATTGGGTTTCTTTTTTCTTCACTTGGATGATCTTCTTTTGCTCTGAAAATATTAGCAGCCATGAAAAAACAATGGAACTTCATCAACACAAGATTTCTACCTACCCAATCCTACTAATCTAGCATTTTTCTTCTTTCAGAGTGCACTTGGATTGGAAAACTCTTTTACAAATATTTTATTCTTTTGAAAGAAAAAATCTAATCTAAGTCTACTTCTTATTTCTCCATGAACTCAGATTAAACAGTTGAGTTCATATGCTTCTCTACCTAATCTACTATCTGTTAGGATTAAACAGTCTAACAGATTTTATTCTCTAACTTCTAAAACAGAAATTTAAAAGCATACAAGTCAAGATTAAATAGTCCAACTTGTTGCTGATCCATGGCATAAAAAACAAGTTGCACATAGATATTATTTTGCAGAAAATTAAATAAAAAATTTGAAAGCTTAAGATCTGAAAGTTCTAAGCACGACCTTCTCTTTTCTTCAGCTCTATTTTTGAGTTTATTTGAGCTATTTTTTCCTTGTACTCTGGTTCATATTTTGGACTTATTAGAACTAGTTCACTTCTATTTTTGACTCAATATTAAAAAAGATTGGAGTCATTATTATTTTGAAAACTGAGGTTCAAATTTTGAGCTCATTTGAACCTTTATTTTCTATCCTAATCTACCTAACTAATAAGCCAAGATTAAGCTATTTAGAAAATCGAATTCACTAACCTATCAACAGTAAATTTAAAACTAATTAGTCATGATTAGGCTGTATGACTAACTAGGAGTGTGCTTTTTAGGAGTGGCATTTGAGCTTGCACACTTTCAAATTTTGTCCCTCTTTTTGGTATGGGGTTGTACCTTTATTGTTTTTACAATCTACCCTCTTTTCTTTCTTTCACTGTTTTTGTATTTTTTATTTTCTAACTTTGAATGCAATGATGGATGAAATATCTATAGTGAGAAAAAATATAAAAATGTTTTCAAAACATGATAGGATCAAGAAAAGCAATGTTTGAGCATCCTGCCATTGACATGACCCCCAAACAGTTCAAGTCCATTGAACTCGTGAAAAATAAACATTGTTACCAGCAGTAGAATGAATGAGATAAGGGCCAAGCCATAAGTTGTCAAATTTCCCATGCTTTCCCTTGTCTTCTCTTCTTGAATCCCACTTTAACACTTTGTCCCCAACATTGAAATTACTGGTGTCTGTTATTCTGTCAAAAATATTTTTGATGCTCTCTTGCTTTTGTAATGCTTTGTGATAAACCTCCTCTCTGGTTTGTTGAAGATGAATTATTTGATTAATCCTTCTTATCATGTCATTGTCTTTAGACTGAACCTCTTGAATCAACTTCATAACTGGTACACCAAGGTTGGTTGGAAAAATTGCATCTGTACCATACACAAGCTGGTAGGGTGACATCCCAATAGATTTCTTTAATGTCAATCTGTCAGCCCATAGTGCATGAACTAGTTTTGTGTGCCAAGACCTTTTGTTGTCCTCCAACAACTTCTTGATTATATTCACCAAACTCTTGTTTGAGCATTGTGCTAGCCCATTCCCTTGAGGGTAATAAGAAGTGGAATGACCCAATGTTATCTGATATTTGTGATAGAATTCGAGCATCTTCTTGGATCCAAATGCTGCTACATTATCAGTGATGATCTTCCTAGTACAGCCAAATCTAGAGAGGATATGAGTCTCAATGAATTTTATGATGACAGAATCATTGGCTTGCCTAGAAGGGATGGCTTCTATCCATTTGGTAAAGTAATCTGTTGCAGTGAGAATCCATCTATTTTGGGTAGATGAGGGTGGATGGATTTATCCAATGAAGTCGAGTCCCCACTGTTGAAAAGGATCTTCAACAGTGATTGGATGCAAAGGTAAGGGCAAAAACTTTCTTTTCCCTTCACAAAGTTGGAATTTATGACAGATAATGATCATCTTATGTAAATCAAGAAAGAGAATGGTCCAATAGTAACCAGCTCTTAGGATTTTGTTGGTTGTTGTCTTCCAGTAGAGATGAGCTCCAAATTCTCCTTCATGTAACTCGTGCTTAACCTTCTCTACATCATACTCAGGCAAACATTCAAGCAATATTTCACTTGCATTTTTCCAATAAAGACATTTATCTATAATGCAGTATTTTACAACTTTTAACTTTAAAAACCTCGCCTTTGTTTTCGATAAACTAGGAGGTGTATTCAAATTAAGCAAAGCATATAGAATATCGGCATACCAAGAAGAATTCACAAAATGGTCTTAAATAATGGGGGTTGAGAGTTCCTCTTGTTCATCTAAATCATTTATCATATTAGTATCAAGAACTTCAAAATTTGATTCAGCCATTAATGTAGCTAGACCTTGGCCTTTGATGAGTTTAGTGGGCTTGATCTCTAAATCATATTCAAGTATAACAACTATCCACTTACCTCTCTTACCATCTGTGTCCTGTGATAGAATGTATTTCACAACTGAATTTCAAGCAAAGGCAATAATGTGTGAGTGAAGGATGTAAACTATAAAGTCTTTTAAAGCTCTGACCAAAGAAAAATATTGCTTTTCCATGATGTTGTACTTCAGAGAGGAATCTCTCAATGCCTTGATAAAAAATACAATAGGCTACTCTTGCCCGTGTGGATTTTTCTGTAATAGGACAACAACTATTGTGTGTTATGATGCAAATGAAAAAATATAAAAATCTTTTGAAAAATCACGACTTATTAGAACTGGTGTTTTGGTTAACACTTGTTTCAACAACTCAAAGGAATTATTTGCTTCCAAGGTCCATTTAACCCCTTGCTCCTTCTTCAGCATGTTTGTGATGTTTCTAAGGAGCTCAACCAAGTTGGGTATGAACCTTCTCAAGAAATTAATCTTTCCGATGAAATATTGGAGTTCCTTGATATTTCGAGGATGAGAGATTTGCAATATGGCCTTAATCCTTTTTGGGTCTATCTTTATCCCTTATTTTGAAATGATGTGCCCAAGAAGTTTACCTTCTTGGAGACTGAATAGTGTTTTCTTAGGGTTTAAAGATATCCCAAACTTTTTGCATTTCTCGAATACTTTTCTCAAATGTTCTAAGTGCTCTTCATCTATTTTTGAAAAAACAGTGATATCATCAAGGTAAATAATGATGAAGTAGCCCAATTCTTCTGAGAATGCTATGACCGTGGCTCTCTGAAAAGTAGCACCAGCATTCATTAGACCAAAGGGAATTTTCACATACATGAAAGTGCCCCAAGGTGTAGTAAAAGATGTGTTTAATTGATCATCAGGATGAACTAAAAACTAATTGTATCATGAATAGCCATCAAGCAAAGAATTTTTTTTAGAACCAGCTACCCTTTGTAAAATAGGATCCATTTTGGGTAAAGGGTATTTTTCCTTCAATAAGGCTTTGTTTAAGTCTCTAAAGTCTATACAAAGCCTATTCTCTCATGTTTTCTGTGTAACTGACACTAGATTACACACCCACTCAGAATATCTAATGGGGACAATAATACCAGCTTCATACATTTTCTTGATCTCCTTCTCAACCAAACGTAACTGAACAGGGTTTATTCTGTGCAGCTTCTGTTTGAATGGTTTTTGGTTTTCCTTGAGAGGTATCTTGTGCTGAATTATTTCAGTGTCATAGGATTTCAGATCCTCATATCTCCATGCAAAAGAATCAGAAAATTCTTTAAACAGTTCTATGTATTTGAGTTTAATGTGAGCTGGTAATGTCTTAGACAATTTGATCATCATTGGTTTCTCCTCACTACCTATATTACACTCTTCAACTTCAGTCTCGACAGGCTTTAGTTTCAGTTTTTTGGCCACATTGTTGAAATCAAACAACTCTTCTAGAGGGGCTAGACCTTTTGGCAAACTCTGATTATTAGACTACAGAGTTTCTAAGTCTTCTGTTTCTAACTTTGCAATCATTTCTGCTGAATTTTCAAGTTTGCTAGACAACAGATTTATATTAGCAACTTCAGGAGATTTTTCTTCCTCATCAAGAAAATTTTCTTCACTAGGGCAGTCTGTTTCATAGTCTGAATCTGAATTGGGTAGTTCAAATTCATTTCTGAACTGCATGAAGTCTTCTATTTGTTTGTCTCCATCAAACACTTGCAAATATTTCTAATTATAAGGGACAACTGGTTTGAATTTAATCTGAGTTGTACATTTTTTGATTTCATATGGCATTAGGCATGTTATAGCAGCAAAAGCTAAGCTGTGGGCCATGATATTCCTTTTTCTTGGGACAAAAATCAATTGGGATTCCTCAAAAGTTTCAATAAATCCACGACATCTTTTCGATAGGCTCTAAGTCTAGGGTGATTAGCGTTGTATTCCCCATTCACTTGCCTAATGATTAATTCTGAATCCTGATGGACTTTAATTCTTTTGGCTCCTAATTTATTTAACAAATGTAAGCCTAAAAGAAGGGACTCATACTCCCCTATGTTGTTTAAACACTGAAAGTTTAGTCTGTAGGAATCGCCTTCTGTGTGGTTGTTCTCAGTGTTACGTATCTAGACACCTGCACCAGCATTGATCCTAGTGCAGGACACATCAAAGTTCATACTCCACAGAGGACTAGTTTCGGGTTCAACAGTTTGACTGTCATCCTCTTCAACAAGTGTGCTTTCGGTTTGTCTTTGAAGTTAGACACTTTTTGTTTTGTTTTAATTCCTTACGTTTTTCATTAAGTTGATGACTTCTTTCTTGAATATCAAGGTTAAAAATAAAAGGACACATCATTTGTATCTCAAGAGCTGTGTTTTGTTTGCTGTAGTTTTCGGGTTTTGCAAACTGTTTCGACAGTTCTGTGTTGTTTTCCTCCTCCTGTCTATCTGCCACTAAATCAGTTAAAGTCACTTATTCATTGAAATTTTCATCATTAAAAAGGATAAATGAGTCAAGGCCTGTGTCTACAGAATAAAGGGGAGAGTTTTGCGGTCTGTCTTGGCTAGTAACCATGTACTGCATATGGGACTCCCGGTAAAGTCTTCTAGTCTGATTGAAAATAGCGATGGTTGCATAGGTCATGTCCACCTGCATCGTTCCTTGTAACTTTGGGGGTACATCAGCCATAACAATATCCATTACCAAGCATTTGGCTGGGATTTGTGCTAAGTTGACATAGAGGTCTTTGATTAATCCTAAAAATTTTACTCTGCTTGAGTCAAAAGAGTAAAGATATTTGTAAGGTCGAGTGATCTCAAGGCCTAGGCTCTCCATTACAGCTTTGGGAATTAAATTGTGAGAGGCCCCTGAATCATCCATAGCATTGTGAAAAAAATTTTCATGAACATTTAAACTAACATAAAAAGGAGGAACATGTCCCTCTTCATATCTACCTTCAATCTTAGGACCAAATATAAGCTCTGGTTGGTCATCGTTACGATTGGAAGTGTCATTATTCTCTTCTATGTTAAAAGCCTTCAAAATTTGAGATCTATATACATTCTGGGCAGCTAATTCAGTAAGAGGAACATAAATTTTAATTCTGGAAATTTCCTGCTCCAAACTAAAAGGAATTTGATTCTTTAAAGTGCTTGTCTCAGCCTTATTAACTGCCACTCTATCAGCAAAATCTGTTTGCTGATTTCCTCTATTTACATTTGACAAAATTGTTTTAACAGGAGCACTAGCTGAGGTGCTAGTGCTACTAAGGTCTGCACTCTGTTTTTTAATGTCTTGAGTGTCTTTCTCTTTACCTTTATCAAAATTTCCAGCCACCATTTTATCTTCTGTTTTACAATATTGGGTTTATTTACAGTGCTCTTTTGTGAAGATTTTTCAGAGGTTTTAGTTTTGGGAGTTTCTTGATTTCTTTTACTTCTAACATATTATTTTTGATAATCTATGATGACATTTTCCATGTCTTGATAATAAATTTCATCCTCATCTCTTTTGTCATCATAAGGTGTGTATAGACCTTGCTTTCTATCATAATGAATTTCAAAGTCATCATTATCTACTCCCAACATATTGATGCCATCTTCCTCTATTTGGTCTATTGTGTCTTCAACCTCACTTACATAGTTTTGATGAAAGGGACGAGTGATCTATTGATCATCTTCCCTTGGTATGTTTTGAGGTTGGTTTCTTCTGAAATTCTAGTTTTGGTTTTGGTTTCTGTTTTGAGGAGCTGTTTGGTTTTGACTAGCTTGTGCTCTCTCAAGAATGCTCATCTTTTTCATCATCTCCTCCATCATTCTTTCCATATTTGAGCTGGATGTGGAAGGTGTGGATTCTTCTTTGAAGGACACTCTCTTCTCATTCTTCATTCTTTCTCTTTTCTCCAATAAATTAACTTCCACAACAAGAGCCCCTTTTTTCATATCTTCAAGGGTTAAAGGATCTCTCTCTCTCAGCTGATAGGCCATCTCAGGATTGAATCATTCAGGAAACTTGTTTAACGTTGAGCCTTCTGGATTTTTTAGGTCTGGGGGAAGGGCATTGTTCACACTATTAAATCTAGTGCAGTTTTGATCAACGGTTGTCATTGATGTCAACCCAAGCAATACCAGGGGCTAAACCAATATTGCATGGGAATTTTGACCTACCAAATTAATATATTCTAGGTCAATAATTCTTTTGATGGTTTCTACTTTTCGAGATGTTTCTGTTGATATATGGCACACCATGTAATTCCTCATGGTTTGAGAGATATTCATGTTTGAAGTTTGTACCCCCAGTTAGTGGGATAAAAACCCATGGGGTTGGGGCATGGGTCATTGAAAAGTCATAATTAGTATTTTTTAAGCTTCTCGGACTTTGAGGGGCTCAGAGGAGAAGATTACAGATATGTATCTATATTAATTGGTTTACATTTAATTTTAAGCTTGTTAGGAAGCTTTTGTTGACATTAAGGCTCTGTGTCATGTTGTAATAACCCGGCTGATATTTTTGCAATAAGTCTCTTTGGCTCAAAATAACTATTGAAATGTACTGGGGAAAATATATTTTGTTTTGGTCATTAATCAGCCCTCTGTTGAATTCTTTGAGGCTATAGGTGGCTTTGGTAGCTGAGAGGATTGAATTAGCCTCTGATGTGGCAATGGAGGCTTTCTCGGTCTGGTAGATATTTTTGGTTTGACCTAAAATAGGACTAATTGGCTTCTTATCTATGTGTTAGGGATAATTAGGCCTAATTATCTATTTTTTGTTCTTGAACTGTGTTTAATTTAGTGGATTAGGCTTTTGATTGTCGATCTTAACCGTAATCCACCCCAAACTGTATAATCAATGTTCTACTCTTAATTTCTATTGTGGTTGGGTCTTCGACACTGATACTCTTTGCTTGATTCAATTTTTTGTGTCTTGTGATGTGCAGGTGCGCAGAGGATTTATAATGGTATTAGTGCTTATGATGCACCGATAAACTTTGATGGGAACCCTGTAGAATGATTTCTCTTATGAACAAAGGCGTGGGGGATTGTCATCCCAGGCCTTTGGTTTTCTTTTAATATAATGGAAAAACCATTAAAACCCTACACAATACAATAAAAAATAGAAAAATCTTGCATATTAAGGTTTAACTACTTCAGAGGCTCAGGTTTGGATCGTGGCCGTTGGATGAAAGCATCCAACGATGGAGATTGTTCGCAGAGGGAAAAAGAAGAGAGGTTGAGAAGAATGGTGGAAAGATTAAGTTAAGGAAGTTGATCTGTGTTGATCAACGGTCGAAATGAGTCGGGAAAATATAAAGCAAAGGTGTCACTTTATAAATAATATGGACGAAAATGCGAAGAAATGGCTTAAAAAACCTTAATTGACAGTGAAAAAGGCCGAATGAACTTTGGGGTTTCGAGGATGATCCTGAACCGTTAGATTAGATAGGCCTCAGAGATCAACATCTATGGTTGATCGTGAAATCCCTTGGTGTATGGTGGAGGGTGATTAATGAAATGTAAGATTGAATAGGGACCATTGATCTGCAGAGATCACTGGCAGAAGAGGAATGCGATGGGTTGTAGTGTAAAATGGGGAAAGCAGTTTCGGAAGATAAAACCACGGGTTTCACGCTGCGAAAAGGTTGATGGGCGATTTTAACTTTTTGAACGCGATATGCGTCAGAGGGCGACACGTGGCATTTTAAAACTGCCCATATTGTGTGATTTCTAAGAATTAACACTCGGGCATAAATCTGCGTGAAAATCCGCGATGGCCGCTAGATCTAAGGTCTTAGATCGGATGACTAAGGGAATAGCGCGATACCAACAAGATTCATGGGTGGTAGTAGGTAGGGGCAGGGGAAAATGTTTTTATTCTAAGCCGTTAGATGAAAAAATGAATGGCGGGGATCAAAATCTGGGATTAAATGGAATAATATACAAGGTGAAGAATGGGTTAATAGGGGTCATTGATCTGCAGAGATCAACGACAGAGATCTCCTCAAAAAAATTATAAAGCGGGGCTTCATATTTTTAACCAAGGTCATGGCACTCAATCTGGACCGTCGGATCTTGACACGTGGATGGCCCAGATGCAAACGGAGGCCTACGATTGGCGGGGGAAAAATAGAATGGGCGCCGATGTGATTAGCTGTGGGCCATCGATCTGCAGATTAGATCGACGATGGGAAATTAATTGGGAGGTTGAAAGGCAGAGGAGTGGGGCTTTGGGGAAGGAGTGATAAGGGTCGTCGGATGTGGATCTGGCAGGTAGATCCAACAACAGAGGATCCATCGGGAGAGGCCAATCGAGAAGAGAATAAAGTAATAGAACGCACCCAATGGAAATCTCTGATGTGAGATTGCGATGACCATATTATCATTTCAGTTCAACGGTGGAGATTGTTTTAAATCATGAACCGGCGGAACCCTTTGTAACATATGAAAATCAGATTTTTTGTGAAATACAAAGGATTTTTGGCTTCAGGGCGGATTTATTTATAAGTTTAGTGCCCATTTGCGGTGCCTTCAGATACATGAAAGAAGTGGAGGGATCGGCGGTTATATGGATAAGAGGGCCAATCGGAATCGGGACGAAGGAGTGGGATTTTCAAATGTGCCCAATCAAAAACTCTGATGCGAGACTTTACATATCTTTGATCGGCCTTTAGATCAATGGTTGGTTTATGTTGAAAACAATGAACTGGCAGGCTTAACATAAACATAGGAAAGTGGGTTTTTTATAAAATACAAAGAGAAAATAGGATCGGGGAAGGTTTATACAATGTTTTTAGCACCCGATTGTGGGCTCTAGGTATTATAAAGAACGCGAAGGCTCGGGGCTTATATTCAAAGGAGCCAATCATCATCGGGGTTTTATAAAACAAAAATGCTTTCACTCATCGCAAATTCCCTGATAGGATAAGTGCTTTTGGACATAGTGCTTGGTTCTAGTGCTAGGGTATATGTGGGGAAGTGGTTTAGGGGGCTTAGCCCAAAGGGGCTTAGGCTTGTGGCTAAAAAGACTATTTTTTATGATTTTTTCAAGGTTTTTCAATGGATTTGGGGGTTTTGGTAAGGTTCAAAAAGGATTTCCAAACCTCATAAAGGGATTTTCATGAAGGGGAAAGGGGAATAAATGAAAAATGAAGGAATTTTATAGGAAAAAAGGGAATAAAAGGAGGTTAATTTGAAGTGAAAGGAGGGTTAAAATGAGGGAAAAATGGGGATTTTTGCAGTAGTCTTTTCTTCATTAAACGAGTAGAATTTTTGAGTTTAATAGGGAAACAACAGTGAAGATTAATCAAAAGACATGATGTCTTTACAATATTTCAAGAATTAAAAATTTGCAATAAAACTTGTTTCTTGAAGGCTTCAAAAATGATTGAACCACCATTTGATATGACAAATTTTATAGGTGGCTGACATATTATAGAGCAATGCAACACATAAAATATGCAGAAAACACAAGCACACAAAACACATAAAACTAGAGAGACACAGATATACATGGTTCACCTAGTTTGGGCTACGTCCACCCCAAACAACCAATCCTTCCTTTTTATTATCCAGCAAAATGAAGAGGCACAACCTACGACAGATCTCCTATAATATCCTCTATTCTCTCTCATAGTCTCGCTATCTATTTCTCATTCTGAGAATACACATAAAATACACAGCCGCAATACAATGCCCTCATACAAGTGAGGGGTTGCCTTCTAGGGAAAAAAACCGTAACCTAAACATAAATTCTACCATCAGATCATCCGCCTAATGAACGGCCCAGATTGACTACAAATTACTATACTTTTACAAGGCAATTTCACATCTATTTTTATCTTCGGGGGTTCTGCCCCTGAAACCCCCCACCGAGCGGCTCCATAAAGTCATAGCCACCCCCTTTAGACCCCCCCCTCGACATTTAATTATGGGCGGCGTTGCCGCTTTATTAATATATAAGATTCCAATGCTTTGATATGAAATAAAAAAGATAATCATGCTGCACACTCAACAAACTATGCTTGAGAGTAGTTTGAATGCCCCCCAAGCGTAACTTACTAGAGCACATGCCCCCCAAGATTCATTTCATTCAACTAAGTAAACTACTGGTTACTAATAGCTGGATGGAATGAAAATTCATTTACAAGATCATATGAAAGACTTTACTTAATTCTTACGAGATCTAATCAAAGTCTTGACTCAATTAGGAGAGGGTTTGTTTCATTTTTAATGAGCTTGACAGAGTAACAGAATTATGCTCGTGGAAACTTGTTTCATTTTTTAACGAGGTTGACACAGTAATAGGAACTCTCCTCCTAAGGGCCTGTTTCATTTTTTAACGAGGTTGACATAGTAACAGGAACTCTCCTCATAAGGGCATGTTTCATTTTTTAACGAGGTTGCCACAGTAAAAGAACCATCCTCACGATCTGTTTGATTTTTTAACGAGGTTGACACAGTAAAATACACCATCCTCATGGATCCTTGTTTCATTTTTTAACGAGGAAGATCTCCCACATTTGAATCCCCATGCCCTCCGACATTTTAATCCACATATTCATTCCCAACCATTGATCTCTGGAAGATCTAACGGCCCTCATGTAATTGCATCGCAAATTTTATTTTCACCTTTCCTCTCTCCCCCACCAATTGGCGATCCCGTGTTTGGATCTGGACCGTCCATTTTGAAGATCTAACGGTCCATATTTAACTCGGTAGGCCCAACTCATTTGGGACCTACCGCCCTCATTGATTAATCCTAATTGTCCAATCCCTGATCCGACGATCTAGATTAAAACCACCTTGACCCTCCCCCACCTTTTTCTTCCCGTGCATCTTACCTCCATCATGCTCTCCTCACAACCGTCTGATCTAACGCACCTGATCTGATGGCTAGCACACGGTTTCGCGTGATTTCACGTCCATAGGTTAATGTTTCAAATTTACGAAATATGCATCGTTTTAAAAAGCCACATGTCACGCGCTAACGCATATCACATTCAAAAAGGCAATACCGCCTTTCCCCCTTTTCATCACGTGAAACCAGTGGTTTCTTTGGGCGAAACCGCCTTTCCCGTTTCCATTACATATTCTTATTTTTAATCTTTGCCATTGATCTTTGTGATCTAATGGTCCCAGTTTAATCCAACCATTAAACCATCGCACTCCATCCATCCTCCGAAGGACTTCATAAGTGAATCTTCGTCGTTGATCTCTGTGGCTGATCTAATCCAATGGCCCATAATATTTTCGAAACCCCAATTTCATTTAACTCTATTTACCCTTCTGCTAAAGGTTTTTTCTTCCATTTTTATTATATTTTCCTCCATTTTCATTATAATATGACCCCTTCGTATTATAAAACCCAGATTGATCTCAACCATTGATTAATATGCATCTATGGCTCAGAAATAATCCCTCATTCACCCCTCCAACTGCCTCTCCTTTTAATATCTGCAAGAAATCCTCACCGTTGGATTCTTTCATCCAACGGTTGTGCTCTAACCTAACATTTTGAAGCAGTATTAACTCATCCACACAACATTTTATAACTTTTTGTGTATTTTTTCAGGTTGTGAAGCTTTTGCACAGTTTCTTAAAAGAAATCAAAGGCCAGGGATGATGATCCCCTAGGCCTTTATTCGTGAAGGAGATCACTCTGCAGGGTTCCATATCATGTTTCATCCATGCCTCATGAGCACTGATGCTATTTTGAAACCCTCTATGCGCCCGCAAAAGCAATAAAAACACAACAAACCCTACAAAGAAAGAGTATTAGTATCCAGAGATGAAATCAAAGCAGAAACATGTTTGAAGATTGTTAATACATTTTTTGAAGGATTACGGCCTTAAATTCAACTATCAAAAGCCTAATCCATTCAATTGGAGACAATATGAAGAACAAAAGAAAAATATTAGGCCTAATTAAGCCTAACACATAGAATTAAAACAAATTAACAATGTTTTAAGGAATAACAAAGATATTTATCAGTCCGAGAAGCCTCCACTACCACATCACAGGCTAATTGAACCCTCACCTGCGGTCAAAAGACACCTACAGCCTCAAAGCAATAAAATAAGGCCTAGTTATGACTAGAACAAAAGATATTAGCATAAAGATAGCTCAACAGTTATTTCAAATCAAAGAAACTAATTTCAAACTGTCAGAGAGTTATTAGAAAGATAAAAAAATATCCTTAAAGTCAAATCTTTTTAATTCACTAAGCCTCAAAATCCAAACAAAGTTATGAAATAGAGATATAGATTGAATGTATTCCTACCTTACGCCTTGCATGGTTTTCAAGGCAGAGAATTGCATTAACTATATAATTTATGATACTTGAACCCTAGAAATAGTGTTCATAGGCTTTGAAGCTCTGTTTGTGATCAAATAAGTTAGGCTAACAAGAAAAGATGATTGCTGAACTGAAACATTGGACTTGAAGTGTGTAACTAGATTGACATCAATATACAAGATGATTCTTGGGATCCTCGTCTATATCATTGGTGAAGTAATTCTTACTGTGTTATTTTTTTCCCTACATGTATGCCATTTTTTTCACTTATTCTCTGATAAAGAACACCAAATATAGAGCTAGGATTTACTGTCAAAAGTACCCTGCTCTCACTGAAAAACTTTATCTCAATGTTTCCTTCCAATTTTTGTATTTAAGAAACTCTTAGGTTAAGTGTAAACATTATCAAGGAATGCTGGTTTTCCGCTGTATTGATGTGCAAAGCTTGAAAAGAAGTTCTTGAAATGTTATTTTCATTATCTGCTAAGTAGAGTTAGACTAGAAAAGTTTATGGTTTGCCATGTCTTCTAGTTCTTTCTTTAAAGGTTGTTCTGAAAGCTTCCTTAAGAGTATGCTGAAAGCAAGCTAGATTAAACGTATCTTACTTGATCTTAGGTTGCACTTTGTTTTCTTATCTATTTTCATCCCTTTTGAAAGTAATTATGTGGATTACTGGATTGTTTGTCTGATAAGTTAGCTTCAATATAAGCTTCTCCAAAGAAGTTTATGGTTAGCCCTATCCTTTGGTTGGTTTTATACAGTTACTTAAAAGGCTTTTCTTGTTTGGAAAGACTGATAAAACCTAGTTGAAATTATTGTATTTTTCCACCCCTTCAACACTTTTATTGTTCCATTCCATCATTTAATCTAAAGGATCTTTTGATATAGATGACTTTCCCCTTGGACCACTCTTGAAATTGTTGCACAATTAAACCTTTTTATGACTCCATAGCCCAATGGACTAAAAACTGGCGTCTATCTATCCTATCAGCCAAAAATTGTTCTCATTATTTACATCTTCACCCCTTTGGAACTCTTTCATTTTAGGAATTTCCACTTAACTAAAATTCATTCTCAACCATCCAAAACCAAACCAAAACCCTTGTCCTTAATAACTAACCTAATATCATACCCAAAAGCCTTAAAGATAAATAAATCTTCGCACTTATAGAGAGAACCCTCTCTGGATTCAGGAGGGCCAGATCCTAGAATCTTAAAGCGGTTCAAGTGTTCTCCCTACATTTTTGGTCTCGCCAATCTTCTGAAATTACAGGGAGCTAATATTTCTGGTGACTCCAATGGGGATTTTGTGTAAATCATTAAAAAAATACACTCAGTGTTCAGTGCAGTACAAGAAGCCTTCTTCAAGCACTACCAAGCTAATGGTAATCATGATATAACCTATTTTGAATCAGTGACAAAATAAGGAAACCTTAGGATTGTCATAAGAGCTTATCAAACCTTGAAGGATTAGCTAGCTTAGCCATAAGAGTAAAATTCCTTTGTCTCAGCATCGTAGCTAAGTGTTGAAACACATTTAGGATACTCTTAGAACCCATAGGACTGAAAAAACTCAGAAAACCAAAAAATATTTCAAGATTGGTATTCAAATAAGCATGGTGGTGGACCATAAAACACTTTACCTCCATAAGAGCTAAAGATTTCCACTTGGTGACTCCAAAAATCATAAAAATACCTTAAGAATCCATTGGGAGGACCCATTATCATCCATAACACCTTATAAACTTAGTTTGAGGACTTTAGGATTAAATTTTTCTTATTTTTAAGATCAGTTAACCTCTTAAAGATTGCCATATTTGGTTAAACTTTTCTTGTTTAGCTGGGTCTGAAAAACACAGCATAGTGGCTCCTAGAAAGAGTCATACTAGAGCTTACCCTGACCCAAACCCTCCTGAGATAGTTGATAACCCTGAAGGAATCCTTAGGAAGTCTCCTGAGATTAAATCTTCAATTATTTTCAGATCTCTCCATAGAGCTAGTTATGTCCCTGAAAACCTTGCAACTCTACTAGAATCACAAGTTGACTTAAGAAATCCATTTCGAACTAGATCACTTGATGATTTAGATTAGGTAGATTCAAAGTCTTCACTTTCATCCCCAGATAAAAGCGAACATCCTAGTAGTAGAGAAACTGCACCACCTGATTTACATTTCCTTCATAATTTTGTTTTCTCTCATCCTAGATTAGCTCAACAATCTATTGCTGGCCCATCCACTTCGGCTACCCATACAACCATTTTCCAAAACACCACAGACTTAGAGCCTATAGGAATGATGTCATGGATTTATTGAAAACGTTTGAGGAATCTCAACTAATCTTTGTCACAAGAGAAAAGAATATCCTTACCCAAAGTTTAGTGTTTGCTGCTAGAACATGCTTAACACGATTTGAAACCAAACAATGCACAACTAAAATTAAATTCAAACCAGTTGTCCCTGATAATGAGAAATATTGGCAAGTGTTTGATGGAGACTGCAGTCAATAAATGAATTTGAACTACCAAGTTCAGATTCAGACTATGAAACAGACTGTCTTAGTGAAGAAAATCTACTTGATGAAGAAGAAAACTCTCCAATGATTGCTGATATTAATCTACTATCTAGAAAACTTGAAAACATAACAGAAATTAATGTAGAGTTAGGAAAAGAAGACTTAGAAACTCTGCAGTCTAACAATCAAAGTTTTCCAAAGGGTCTGGTCCCTTTAGAGGAGTTGTTTGATTTCAACGATGTGGCCAAGAAACCAAAACTGGAGCCTATGGAATCTGAAGTTGAAGAGTGTAATATAGGCAGTGAACTAAAAAAAAAGATGATAAAACTGTCTAAAACTTTACTAGCTCACATCAAACTCAAATACATAAAGTTGTTTCAAGAATTTACTGATGTTTTTGCATGGAGTTATGAGGATCTGAAATCCTATGACACTGAAATAATTCAGCACAAGATACCTCTCAAAGAAAACCAAAAGCCATTTAAAGAAAAACTGCGCAGAATAAACCTTGTTCAGTTACCTTTGGTTGAGAAGGAAATCAAGAAAATGTATGAAGCTGGTATTATTGTCCCTATTAGATATTCCGAGTGGGTAACTAATCTAGTGTCAGTTAAGAAGAAGACATGAGAAATAAGGCTTTGTATAGACTTTAGAAACTTAAACAAAGCCTAATTGAAAGAAAACTACCCTTTACCCAAGATGGACCATATTTTGCAAAGGCTAGTAGGGTCTAAAATCATTTCTTTGATTGATGGTTTCTCAGGGTACAATAAGATTTTAGTGCATCCTGATGATCAATTAAAGACAACTTTTACTACACCTTGGGGCACTTTCATGTTTTTGAAAAGTCCCTTTGGTTTAATGAACGCTGGTGCTACATTCCAAAGAGCCATGGATATTGCATTTTCGGAAGAATTGGGCTACTTCATCATATTTTATCTTGATGATATCACTGTGTTTTCCAAAACAGATGAAGAGCACCTAGAACACTTAAGAATAGTCTTCCAGAAGTGTAGAAAGTATGGGTTATCCTTAAATCCCAAGAAAACCATGTTTGGTCTCCAAGAAGGTAAACTACTTGGACACATTGTATCAGAAGCGGGAATAAGGATTGACCCAAAGATGATTGATGGTATTTTTCAAATCAACCATCCAAGAAACATCAAGGAACTTCAATATTTCATTGGAAAGATTAATTTCTTGAGAGGTTTCATACCCAACTTAGCTGAGCTCCTTAGGAACATAAAAAACATGCTCAGAAAGGGATAAGGGGTTAAGTGGACCTTAGAAGCAAAGAAATCCTTTGAATTGGTCAAACAATCTTTAACCAAAACACCAGTTATTATAAGTCCTGATTTCACAAAAGATTTTTTAATTTTTTCCTTTACATCAGAACATATAGTGGTTGTTGTCCTATTGTAGAAAAATTCAAAGGGACAAGAGCAGCCAAAGTTAGAAAATGAAAAAATAAAAAAGCAATAGAAAGAGAAAAGAGGGCAGATTGTACAAACAGTAAAGGTACAACCCCATACCAAAAAATAGAAACCAAATCTGAAAGTGTGCAAGTTCAAATGCCACTCCTAAGAAATACACTCCTAGTTAGTTATATAACCTAATCGTGACTAATTAGTTCTAAATATACTGCTAATAGGTTAGTGATTTAAATTTTCCAAACAGCTCAATCTTGGCTTATCAGTTAGGTAGATTAGGATAGAAAATAAAGGTTCAAACAAGCCAAAAGTCTAAACCTATGAGTTTCCAAAAGAAGAATGACTCTAATCTGTTTAAATCATGAGTCAAAGATAGAATTAAAATGTTTCTAATAATCCCAAAACTTGAACCAGATAACAAATAAAAAACAACTCAAACAAGCCTCAAAACAGAGCTGAAGAAAAGAGAAGGATGTGCTTAAAACGTTCAGATCTTAAGCCTTCACCATTTTGATTTAGTTTTCTGCAAATAATAATCTATGTGCAGCTTGTTTTTATGCCATAAATCAGCAACAAGTTAGACTGTTCAATCCTGACTTGTATTCTTTTTAAATTTCTTGTTTTAGAATTTAGAGAATAAAAATTTGTTAGACAGTCTAATCCTACCAGATAGTAGATAGGTAGAGAAGCTTATTAAATCAACTGTTTAATCTGAGTTCATGGAGAAATAATAAGTAGAAATAGACTAGTTTTTTTCTTTCAAAAGAATAAAATTTTTGTAAAAGAGTTTTCCAATCCATATGCACTCTCAAAGAAGAAAAAATGTTAGATCAGTGGGATTAGGTAGGTAGAAAGCTTGTGTTGATTTAGTTCCATTATTTTTCATGGCTGCTAACATTGTCAGAACAAAATAATATCAGCAAAGTGAAGAAAGTTGCAGCCCAATGGATGAGGCATTGATCAACTCTCAGAGAATACAAGTCTGAAGTTCTTGAAACCTTTAAGAAGGTGCCATCCCCATGTGGAGCCACTGTTAGCCACCTATAAAATTTTTCATATCAAATGGTGGCTAAATCATTTTTTAAGCCTTCAAGAAACAATTTTATTACCAAAATTGTTAGTTCTTGAAGTCTTATGAAGATAACTTATCCTTAAGTTAATCTTCACTGTTGTTTCCCTCATAAACTTGAAAATATACTATTTTCCTGAAGAAAAATACTGCTAAAAACCCATTTTTCCCTTTAATTTCACCCCTCCTTCCACTCATAAGAAATCCTCCATTTTCCTCACTTCAACCTTCAAATCCACTTCAATGCCCTTTTAAAATCATTTGGTCTCCTACCATTCGGTTTAAAAGGCCTTCTTTTCCCTATCGAAACACTCGAATTTGGCCTAAAAACCTCGTTTTTAGCCTTAAAAACATTTATATTTCATTATGTATAATTTTAGCCCCCAAGGCCTTAACTTCTATAACCTCCACCTCTCATGGGACCATAAACCCCGCAACCAGGTGCTAAAAGTCTTTAAACCCCCATCCGAAACCTTTTCCTCCTTTATATTTCATGAAAAATCCTACTTTCCACTATGTTTTAATAAGTCCAGTAGTTCAAAGTTTTGATGAAAAGTGACCGTTGATCTAAACTGATGAAAAGATCGTCGGTCAATCGCATCACAAACAAACATGCCAACCTTTGTTATTTCCTTCCTTTTTCTCTGATTGTGATTGGCCCCTCTTCTTTATAACCCCTGATCCCTTCATCTTTTCATATAACCATAAGCCCCATTACCAGGCGCTAAAAGTCTTTAAAAACCCTTCCTGAAACACAAAATTTCCTTTGTATTTTATTAAAAAACCCACTTTTCCTATGTTTTTTCAAGACCCGACAGTTCATGCTTTGATGAATGTCTACCATTGATATAAGACCGATGAATGATGGTTGGAACATTGCATCAGAGTTTTTCATTGAACATATTTTAAATGGTTATCGCCCCCCCTCCGATTGGCAAACTTGCGATGGTTTCCCAGCCGTTGATCTTCCCCATCATGCCTAGATCTGACGGCCCACATCGCTCTGTTCCAAAGCCTATCCCTCCACCTTTGACCTTCACAGTTAATTCCTGACTATAGATTTGGTTTTTAGATCGATGGTTTTGATTCAATCGCATCACGAAAAACCATTGTGCCAGTCCTCTCTCCTCCTCCGATTGCAAAGATTGTGATTCAATCTGGACCGTTGAATCCACAAGCACCGACGGCCCAGATTAAATCACCCTCCACCACAGCCCTCTGAAATTTGAATCCACATATTCATTCCCAACCATTTATCTCTGGAAGATCTAACGGCCCTCCTGTAATTGCATCGCAAATTTTCTTTGCACCTTTCCTCTCTCCCCCACCGATTGGCGATCCCACGTTTGGATCTAGGTCATCCATTTTGAAGATCTAACAGTCCATATTTAACCCAGTAGGCCCAACTCATTTGGGACCTACCGCCCTCATTGATTAATCCTAATTGTCCAATCCCTGATCTGACGATCTAGATTAAAACCGCCTTGACCCTCCCCCACCTTTTTCCGCCCGTGCATCTTACCTCCATCATGCTCTCCTCACAACCGTCTGATCTAACGCACCAGATCTGATGGCTAGTGCGGGGTTTCATGTGATTTCGCGTCCAGAGGTTAATGTTTCAAATTTATGTAATATGGTTGGTTTTAAAAAAGCCATGTGTCAAGCGCTAATGCATATCACGTTAAAAAAGGAAATACCACCTTTCCCCATTTTCATCACGCGAAACCAATGGTTTCTTTGGCCAAAACAACCTTTTCCGTTTCCATTACATATTATTATGTTTAATCTTCGCCATTGATCTTTCTGATCTAATGGTCCCAGTTTAATCCAATCATTAAACCATCGCACTCCACCCATCCTCCGAAGGACTTCATAAGAAAATCTTCGCCATTGATCTCCGTGGCTGATCTAATCCGATGGCCCAAAATCTTTCCGAAACCCCAATTTCATTTAACTCTATTTACCCTTCTGCTAAAGGTTTTTTCTTCCATTTTTTATTATTTCCTCCATTTTCATTATAATATGACCCCTTTGTATTATAAAACCTAGATTGATCTCAACCGTTGATCAATATGCATCTACAGCTCAGACATAATCCCTCATTCACCCCTCCAACTGCCTCTCCTTTTAACCTCTGCAAGTCATCCTCGCCGTTGGATTCTTTCATCCAACGGCTGTGCTCTAACCTAAAATTTTGAAGCATTCTTAACTCATCCACGCAGAATTTTATAACTTTTTGTGTATTGTTGCAGGTTGTGAAGCTTTTGCACAATTTCTCAAAAGAAATCAAAGGCCAGGGATGATGATCCCCCAGGTGTTTATTCGTGAAGGAGATCACTCTGTAGGGTTCCATATCATGTTTCATCCATGCCTCATGAGCACTGATGCAATTTTGAAACCCTCTATGTGCCCGCAAAAGCAATAAAAACAGAACAAACCCCACAGACAAAGAGTATCAGTATCCAGAGATGAAATCAAAGTAGAAACATGTTTGAAGATTGTTAACACAGTTTTTGAAGGATTACGGCCTTAAATTCGACTATCAAAAGCCTAATCCATTCAATTGGAGACAATATGAAGAACATAAGACAAAGATTAGGCCTAATTAAGCCTAACACATAGAATTAAAAAAAATTAACAATGTTTTAAGGAATAAGAAAGATATTTATCAGTCCGAGAAGCCTCCACTGCCACATCAGAGGCTAATTGAACCCTCACCTACGGTCAAAAGACACCTGCAGCCTCAAAGAAATAAAAGAAGGCCTGGTTATGACCAGAACAGAAGATATTACCATAAAGATAGCTGAAAAGTTATTTCAAAACAAAGAAACTAATTTAAAAATGTTAGAGAGTTATTAGAAGGATAAGAAAAAAGCCTTAAAGTCAAATATTTTTAATTTACTAAGCCTCAAAATCCAAACAGAGTTATGAAATAGAGATATAGATTGAATGTATTCCTGCCTTATGCCTTGCATGGTTTTCAAGATAGAGAATTTCATTAACTATATAATTTATGATACTTGAACCCTAGAAATATTTCCACCTCCTCATTTTCCTATAAAATCTCTTAAGGAGCAGATTGTAAAGGGTTGGTTGCAGAACTTTGATATATACTTGTGCTCAAAACTTTCTACATGTAAATAGTGTTCATAGGCTTTGAAGCTCTATTTGTGATCAAATAAGTTAGGCTTAGAAGAAAATATGATTGGTGAACTGAAACATTGGACTTGAAGTGTGTAACTAGATTGACATCAATATACAAGCTGATTCTTGGGATCATCGTCTATATCATTGGTGAAGTACTTCTTATTGTGTTATTTTTTTCCCTACATGTATGCCATTTTGTTCACTTATTCTCTGATAAAGAAAAACAAATATAGAGCTAGGATTTATTGTCAAAAGTACCCTACTCTCACTGATAAACTTTATCTCAATGTTTTCCTCCAATTTGTGTATTTAAGAAAGTCTTAGGTTAAGTGTAAACATTATCAAGGAATTTTGGTTTTCCCTTGTCTTGATGTGCAAAGCTTGAAAAGAAGTTCTTAAAATTTTATTTTCATTATCTGCTATGTAGAGTTAGACTACAAAAGTTTATGGTTTGCCCTGTCTTCTAGTTCTTTCTTTAAAGGTTGTTCTGAAAGCTTCCCTAAGAGTATGCTGAAAGCAGGCTAGATTAGAAGTATCTTAATTGATCTTAGGCTGCACTTTGTTTTCTTATCTGTTTTCATCCCTTTTGAAAGTAATTATGTGGATTACTGGATTTTTTGTCTGATAAGTTAGCTTCAATATAAGCTTGTCCAAAGAAGTTTATGGTTAGCCCTATCATTTGGTTGGTTTTAAATAGTTACTTAAAAGGCTTTTCTTGTTTGGAAATATTGATAAATCCTAGTTGAAATTATTGTCTTTTTCCACCCCTTCAAAACTTTTATTGTTCCATTCCATCATTTAATCTATAAAGGATCTTTTGATATAGATCACTTGCCCCTTGGACCACTCTTGAAATTGTTGCACAATTAAACCCTTTTATGACTCCATAGCCCAATGGACTAAAAACCAGTGTCATATCTATCTTATCAGCCAAAACTTGTTCTGATTATTTACATCTTCATCCCTTTGGAACTCTTTCATTTTAGGACTTTCCACTGAACCAAAAATCATTCTCAACCATCCAAAACCAAACAAAAACCCTTGTTCTTAATAACTAGCCTAATATCATAACCAAAAGCCTTAAAAGATAAGTCAATCTTTGCACTTATAGAGAGATCCCTCTCTAGATTTAGGAGGGCTAGATCTTAGAATCCAAAAGTGGTTCAAGTGTTCTCCCTATAGTTTTGGTCTTGCCAATCTTCTAAAATTACAGGGAGCTAACATTTCTGGCTACTCCACTGGGGTTTTTGTTTAAATCCTTAAAACAAGACACTCAGTGTTCAGTGCAGTACAAGCAGCCTTGTTCAAGCACTACCAAGCTAATGGTAATCATGATATAACTTATTTTGAATTAGTGACAAACTAAGGAAACCTTAGGATTCTCATAAGAGCTTATCCAACCTTGAAGGATCAACTATCTTAGCCATAAGAGTAAAATTTCTTTGTCTCATCACCATAGCTAAGTGTTGAAACAAATTTAGGATACTCTTAGAACCCATAGGACTGAAAAAATTTAGAAAACCCAAAAATATTTCAAGATTGGTATTCAAATAAGCATGGTGGTGGACCATAAAACACTTTACCTTCATAAGAGCTAAATATTTCCACCTGGTGACTCCAAAAACCCTAAAAAAACCTTAAAAATCCACTGGGAGGACCCATTATCATCCATAACACCTTATAAACTCAGTTTGAGGACTTTAGGATTAAAGTTTTGTTATTTTTAAGATCAGTTAGCCTCTTAAAGATTGCCATATTTGGTTAAACTTTTCTTGTTTAGTTGGGTCTGGAAAACACAGCATAGTGGCTCCTAGAAAGATTCATACTAGAGCTTACCCTGACCCAAACCCTCCTGAGATAGTTGATAACCCTGAAGGAATCCTTAGGAAGTCTCCTGAGATTAAATATTCAATTGTTTTCATATCACCCCATAGAGCTAGTTCCGTCCCTAAAAACCTTGCAACTCTAGTAGAATCACAATTTGACTTAAGAAATCCATTTCGAACTAGGTCACTTGAAGATTTAGATCAACTAGATTCAGAGTCTTCGCATTCATCCCTAAATAAAAGTGAACATCCTGATAGTAGAGAAACTACACCACTTGATTTACATTTCCTTCATAGTTTTGGTTTCTCTCATCCTAGATCAGCTCAACAATCTATTGTTGGCCCATCCACTTCTGCTGCCCATACACCCATTGTCCAAAACACCCCATACATAGAGCCTATAGGAACGATGTCATAGATTTATTGAAAACTTTTGAGGAATCTCAACTGATCTTTTTCCCAAGAGAAAAGAATATCCTTGTCCACAGTTTAGCATTTGGTGCTAGAATATGCTTAACACCTTTTCAAACCAAACAATACACAACTAAAATTAAATTTAGACCAGTTGTCCCTGATAATGAGAAATATTGGCAAGTGTTTTATGGATACAAACAAATAGAAGACTTCATGCAGTTTAGAAATGAATTTCAACTACCAAGTTCAGATTCAGACTATGAAACAGACTGTCTTAGTGAAGGAAATCTAAGTGATGAAGAAGAAAACTCTCCAACGATTGTTGATATTAATCTAATGTCTAGCAAACTTGAAAAAATAACAAAAATTAATGTAGAGTTAGGAAAATAAGACTTAGAAACTCTGCAGTCTAACAATCAAAGTTTTCCAAAGGTCCTGGTCCCTTTAGAGGAGTTGTTTGATTTCAATGATGTGGCCAAGAAACCAAAACTAGAGCCTGTGGAATCTGAAGTTGAAGAGTGTAATATAGGCATTGAACTAAAAACAAAGATGATAAAATTCCCTTCTAGGTAGGCCAATGACTCTGTCATCATAAAATTCATTGAGACTCATATCCTCTCTAGATTTGGTTGTCCTAGGAAGATCATCACTAATAATGCTGCAGCATTTGGATCCAAGAAGATGGTTGAATTCTGTCATAAATATCAGATAAAATTGGGTCATTCTACTGCTTATTACCCTCAAGGTAATGGGCTAGCAGAATCTTCAAACAAGAGTTTGGTAAACATAATAAAGAAGCTATTGGAGAACAATAAGAAGTCTTGGCACACAAAGCTAGTACATGCACTTTGGGCTGACAGATTAACACTTAATAAATCTATGGGAATGTCACCCTACCAGCTTGTATATGGAATAGATACAATTTTTCCAACCAACCTAGGTGTACCAGTTATGAAGCTGATGCAAGAAGTGCAGTCTGAAGACAATGATATGATCAGAAGGATTAATCAAACTATACATCTTCAACAAACCAGAGCACTACAAAAGCAAGAGAGCATCAAGAAGCTTTTTGACAGAAGGACAAAAGCCAATAATTTTAAGATTGGTGACAAAGTGTTAAAGTTGGATTCAAGGAGAGAAGACGAGGACAAGCATGGGAAATTTTGTAACTTATGGCTTGGCCCTTATCTCATTCATTCTACTGCTGGTAACAATGCTTATTTCTCGCAGGAATTGAATGGATCTGAACTGTTTGGGGGTCCTCTCAATGATAGGATGCTGAAACATTACTTCTCTTGACCATATCAATTTGAAGGAATTTTTATTTTTTCGCATTTTGAATATCATAATTATCATTTCATTCAAAGTTAGAAAATGAAAAAATACAAAAACAATAGAACGAGAAAAGATGGAAGATTGTAAAAACAGTAAAGGTACATCCCCATACCAAAAAATAGAAACCAAATCTAAAAGTGTGCAAGTTCAAATGCCACTCCTAAGAAACACACTCCTAGTTAGTTATACAGCCTAATCATGAATAATTAGTTCTAAATTTACTACTAATAGGTTAGTGATTTAAATTTTCCAAACAACTCAATCTTGGCTTATCAGTTAGGTAGATTAGGATAGAAAATAAAGGTTCAAACAAGCCAAAAATATGAACCTATGAGTTTCCAAAAGAAGAATGACTCTAATCTATTTAAATCATGAGTCAAAGAAAAAATTAAACTGGTTCTAATAAGCCCAAAAATTGAACTAGATAACAAAGAAAAAACATCTCAAAAAAGCCTCAAAACAGAGCTGAAGAAAAGAGAAGGATGTGCTTAAAACGTTCAGATCTTAAGCCTTCACCATTTTGATTTAATTTTCTGCCAATAATAATCTATGTGTAGCTTGTTTTTATGCCATAGATCAGCAACAAGTTAGACTATTCAATCCTGACTTGTATGCTTTTTAAATTTCTTGTTTTAGAATTTAGAGAATAAAAATTTGTTAGACAGTCTAATCCTAACAGATAGTAGATAGGTAGAGAAGCTTATGAACTCAACTATTTAATCTGAGTTCATGGAGAAATAAGAAGTATAAATAGACTATTTTTTTTCTTTCAAAATAATAAAATGTTTGTAAAAGAGTTTTCCAATCCAAATGCATTCTCAAAGAAGAAAAAATGTTAGGTCAGTAGGATTGGGTAGGTAGAAAGCTTGTGTTGCTTTAGTTCCATTCTTTTTCATAGCTCTTAACATTTTCAGAACAAAAGAATATCAGCAAAGTGAAGAAAGTTGCAGCCCAATGGATGAGGCATTGATTAGCTCCCAGAGAATATAAGTCTGAAGTTCTTAACACCTTCAAGAAGGTGCCATCCCCATGTGGAGCCACTGTTAGCCACCTACAAAATTTGTCATATCAAATGGTGGCTAAATCATTTTTTAAGCCTTCAAGAAACACTTTTATTGCAAAAATTGTTAGTTCTTGAAGTATTATGAAGATAACTTATCCTTGAGTAAATCTTCACTATTGTTTCCCTCATAAACTTGAAAAATCTGTTGTTTTCCTGAAGAAAAATACTGCTAAAAACCCATTTTTCCCTTTCGTTTTTCTCTTCCTTCCACTCATAAGAAATACTCCATTTTCCTCACTTAAACCTTGAAAATCACTTCAACACCCTTTTAAAATCATTTTTTCTCCTACCATTTGGTTTAAAAAAACCTTCTTTTCCCTATTGAAACCCTCCAATTTGGCCTGAAAACCCCGTTTTTAGCCTTAAAAACATTTATATTTCATTATGTAGAATTTTAGCCCCCAAGGCCTTAAATTCTACAACCTCCACCTCTCATGGGACCATAAGCCCCACAATCAGGCGCTAAAAGTCTTTAAACTCCCATCTAAAACCTTTTCCTCCATTATATTTCATGAAAAATCCTACTTTCCACTATGTTTTAATAAGTCCGACAGTTCAAAGTTTTGATGAAAAGTGACCGTTGATCTAAATTGATCAAACTATCATCAGTCAATCACATTGCAAACAAACATGCCAACCTTTGTTATTTCCTTCCTTTTTCTCTGATTTCAATTGGCCCCTCTTCTTTATAACCCCCGATCCCTTCGTCTTTTCATATAACAATAAGCCCCATTACCTGGCGCTAAAAGTCTTTAAAAACCCTTCCCGAAACACAAACTTTCCTTTGTATTTGATTAAAAAACCCACTTTTCCTACGTTTTATCAAGACTCGACAGTTCATGGTTTGATGAATGCCTATCGTTGATCTAAGATCGATCAACGATGGTCAGCACATCACATCGGAGTTTTTCATTGAACATATTTTAAATGGTTATTGCCCCCCTTCGATTGGAAAACTTTCGATGGTTTCCAAGCTGTTGATCTTCCCCACCATGCCCAAATCTGACCACCCACATCGCTTCATTCCAAAGCCCGCCCCTCTACCTTTGACCTTCATAGTTCATTCCTGACCGTCGATCTGGTTTTGAGATTGACGGTTCTGATTCAATCGCATCACGAACAACCATTGTGCCATTCCTCTCTCCTACTCCGATTGCAAAGATTGCGATTCAATCTGGACCGTTGAATCCACAAGAACTGATGGCCCAGATTAAATTTCCCTCCACCACAGCCCTCTGACATTTGAACCCACAGACTGATTCTTAATCGTTTAGCTTTGGAAGATCTAACAGTCCTCATGTAATCGCATCGCAAATTTTCTTCGCACCTTTCCTCTCTCCCCTGCCGATTGGCGATCCAGTGATTGGATCTAGGTCATAAATTTTGAAGATCTAACGGTCGATATTTAACTCAGTAGGCCTAACTCATTTGGAACCTACCACCTTCACTGATGAATCCTAACCATCCAATCCCTAATCCGATAGTCCAGATTAAAATCTCCTTAACCCTCCCCCACCTTTTTCTCCCCGTGCATCTTACCTCCATCGCGCTCTCCTCACAACTGTCTGATCTAACACCCTAGATCTGATGGCTAGCACACGGTTTCGCGTGATTTCACGTCCGGAGGTTAATGTTTCAAATTTACGTGACATGGGTGGTTTTAAAAATCCACGTGTCAAGCGCTAACACATATCACGTTCAAAAAGGAAACACCGCCTTTCCTCCTTTTCATCGTGTGAAACCAGTGCTTTCTTTGGCCGAAATTGCCTTTCCCATTTCCATTACATATTCTTATGTTTAATCTTCATTGTTGATTTCTGTGATCTAACGGTCCCAGTTTAATCCAACCATTAAACCATCGCACTCCACCCATCCTCCGAAGGACTTCATAAGTGAATCTTCACCGTTGATCTCTGTGGCTGATCTAATCCGATGACCCAAAAGCTTTCTGAAACCCCAAATTCATTTAACTCTATTCACCCTTTCGCTAAAGGCTTTTTCTTCCATTTTTATTATATTTTCCTCCATTTTCATTATAATTTGACCCCTTCATATTATAAAACCCAGATTGATCTGAACCGTTGATCAATATGCATCTACGGCTTGGACTTAATCCCTCATTCAACCCTCCAATCACCTCTCCTTTTAACCTATGCAAGAAATCCTCACCGTTGGATGCTTTCATCCAACGGCTGTGCTCTAACCTAAACTTTTGAAGCAGTCTTAACTCATCCACGCAGGATTTTATAACATTTTGTGTATTTTTACAGGTTGTGAAGCTTTTACACAGTTTCTCAAAAGAAATCAAAGGCCGGGGATGACGATACCCCAGAGCCTTATTCGTGAAGGAGATCACTCTACATGGTTCTATATCTTGTTTCATCCATGCCTCATGAGCACTGATGTTATTTTGAAACCCTTTGTGCACCTGCAAAAGAAATAAAAACATAGCAAACCCCACAGACAAAGAGTATCAGTATCCAGAGATGAAATCAAAGCGGAAACATGTTTGAAGATTGTTAATACAGTTTTTGAAGGATTACGACCTTAAATTCGACTATCAAAAGCCTAATCCATTCAGTTGGAAATAATATGAAGAACAAAAGACATAGATTAGGCCTAATTAAGCCTAACACACAGAATTAAAAAAAATTAACAATGTTTTAAGGAATAACCAAGATATTTATCAGTCTGAGAAGCCGCCACTGCCACATCAGAGGCTAATTGAACTCTCACCTGTGGTCAAAAGACACCTGCAGCATCAAAGCAATCAAAGAAGGCCTAGTTATGACCAGACTAGAAGATATTAGCATAAAGATAGCTGAAAAATTATTTCAAATCAAAGAAACTAATTTCAAACTGTCAGAGAGTTATTACAAAGACAAGAAAAAAGCCTTAAAGTAAAATATTTTTAATTCACTAAGCCTCAAAAGAAAAAAAAAGTTATGAAAAAGAGATATAGATTGAATGTATTCCTGCCTTACGCCTTGTATGGTTTTCAAGGCAGAGAATTGCATTAACTATAGAATTTATGATACTTGAACCCTATAAATATTTCCACCTCCTCATTTTCCTATAAAATCTCTTGAGGAGCACATTGTAAAGGGTTGGTTGCAGAACTTTGATATATACTTGTGCTCGAAACTTTCTACATGTAAATAGTGTTCAGAGGCTTTGAGGCTCTGTTTGTGATCAAACAAGTTAGGCCGAGAAGAAAAGATGATTGTTGAACTGAAACATTGGACTTGAAGTGTGTAACTGGATTGACATCAATATACAAGCCGATTCTTGGGATCCTCGTCTATATCATTGGTGAAGTACTTCTTACTGTATTATTGTTTTCCTTACATGTATGCATTTTTGTTCACTTGTTCTCTGATAAAGAACAACAAATATAGAGCTAGGATTTACCGTCAATGGTACCCTACTCTCACTTATAAGCTTTATCTCAATGTTTTCCTCCAATTTGTGTATTTAAGAAAGTCTTAGGTTAAGTGTAAACATTATCAAGGAATGTTGGTTTTCCCCTGTCTTGATGTGAAAAGCTTGAAAAGAAGTTCTTCAAATGTTATTTTCATTATCTACTAAGTAGAGTTAGACTAGAAAAGTTTATGGTTTTCCCTGGCTTCTAGTTCTTTCTTTAAAGGTTGTTTTGAAAGTTTCCTTAAGAGTATGCTGAAAGCAGGCTAGATTTAAAAGTATCTTACTTGATCTTAGGTTGCATTTTGTTTTGTTATCTATTTTCATCCCTTCTGAAAGTAATTATGTGGATTACTGGATTGTTTGTCTGATAAGTTAGCTTCAATATAAGCTTGTCCAAAGAAGTTTATGGTTAGCCATGTCCTTTGGTTTGTTTTAAACAGATACTTAAAAGGATTTTTTTGTTTGGAAATACTGATAAATCCTAGTTGAAATTATTGTCTTTTTCCACCCATTCAACACTTTTATTTTTCCATTCCATCATTTAATCTAAAGGATCTTTTGATATAGATGACTTGCCCCTTGGACCACTCTTGAAATTGTTGCACAATTAAACCATTTTATGACTCCATAGCCCAATGGAAAAAAAACTGGCATCATATCTATCCTATCAGCCAAAACTTGTTCTGATTATTTACATCTTCACCCCTTTGGAACTATTTCATTTTGGGACTTTCCACTCAACTAAAAATCATGCTCAACCATCCAAAACCAAACAAAAACCCTTGTTCTTAATAACTAGCCTAATATCATACCCAAAAGCTTTAAAGATAAATAAATATTTTCACTTATAGAGAGATCCATCTCTGGATTTAGGAGGGTTAGATCCTAGAATACCAAAGTGGTTCAAGTTTTCTCCCTGCAGTTTTGGTCTCGCCAATCTTCTGAAATTATAGGGAGCTAACAGAAACGCAGTCACATGCCTCTGGTATCCAAGAGGAAAGTCATCTACCCCATTTTATTGGATGTCAATGGTAAACCTCTCCAAGTTGTTTGTTCCAACTCTGCGAGGGACTCTACTGCATTAGTCAATGGTGGAGTTGCCGCTATAGGTTGTGATTATTTTCTGTAAAAATGATGAAGTACCATTGTTCATGTTAGGCCAACATCTTCATTTTAATGCTTTTATCAGTATTGGATGATTAAAAAAAAAATGGATAACAAAAAAAATAAAAATAATGCTTTTTACCGGAAGCATCCCACTGTGTTCCCAGTGGTAGTGATGTGTCATGGTCACCCCTGAAATCAACCCCTGCATAAGGAAAATCCTCATTAATCATGAATATTTGGCTCCTAATCCATATAAAAAATTGAGGATTATATCGAAACAAAAGACCAACATTGCCACCATGGCGACCCATTAATGAAACCCATCACAACATGTGTGGTTCCCTCATTCTCGTCGGAACTAGTAATGACTATTGAGGTACCGAGAGTGGAATCCTCTCCAAAGAAAATGAAATGAGAATGGATTTGTTATCACTCAAAAAATTCTTATAGTTGTGAGATTTTTAGTTTAGAGAATATTAGAGGTAACCAAAAACCTACTTTTAATCCTGAGGATCTAGCCTTCCTAATGCTCAGAGAGGGCTCTCTCTATATGATTTAACTTTGTTGATTATATTTCATTTTAAGCTAGTTATATAGGGAAAACTGGTTTTGGGTTTTGATTTGATTTGGTGGTGAAATCACTTACTTATATGGATAGCTATAGGTTTGTATCCCATTGGGAAAATGGAGTCAATGTGTGAAGCAATCATATCAGGATCAAGGTCTAAAGGTAAATGCTTATAGGGCAATATAGTTGAATTACTTCAGATCTTCAAAGGCTGATAGTGAAAATAATTTTGATCGGGATAAATGAGCAATTAAGGGTTCCAAAATATGGATTATGAATGAAAAGGCAGAGGTCAATCAAAATCAGGGAGAAATTAAGGGTTCCCTAATATAGATATCAGTTGAAAACATATAAATGATAATCAATCAAAACATAGTGTTTTTAACATATTCTGAAATAAAAATTCCTGATTTATCATTAATATTTGGAAAACATTCAAGTATTGATGGAAAATATAAGAAAATTAACAAGTAACATGTGAAAATACTTCACTCTAGTAGCCCAACACATGAATCCTATAATATGATGCTTTATTTCCCGTGATCCAATCTGTTGACTTAAAATTGATACAAAAAACCCTTAGGTTCAAAATAGTATAACTAAAGAAATGTTCAACAATTCATCCACACTCAATACTTCCAAATGAGAAGTATTTATACAAAAACTTATAAAAAATATGCTAGAATAAACTTAGGAATTTTTTGTAGAAAATAAATATCTTCATGCATGAAGATAGTGACAACTTCCTAACTAATGCTAGTTGTCCTTTTTTATTGAAATAAAATGGCTTGTTGTCTTGATTTTATCATTGTTTTTCGTCTTAGTTTGTTCAATGAATACTGCATCTAGACAATGAGGTGTCCTTCTTGATTGCAGACTCATGTTTGCTCTGATTTATGTTTTTAACCTTTCATCTGATACACATTCATCTTGATACTCTTTACTGATACTCTTTTACTGCATGAAACTATCAATGCTAGTGTAAAAAACAGCAAACTCTGTTTTTACTTTCACTGCTCTGTAATTACTGTAATCTAATCTTTACAGTAGATCAATCAACTTCTCCTAGAACTCATCTTTTGGAAATTTTATCTTCATAGGTCTTCTGAAGTTTTCATCAGCTTCAGTATATTTTGAAAATGTTGGTTTTTTCACAAACAAGTGTTTTACTTCATGCTGTAAGTAAAACAAATTTTTAAAATTATTATATTGTACCTTCCCTGTTGGGATTCCCTACAAACCTGATTTATTTACCTGCTCTTTGGCAAACTCTCTTATATTTTTGTCATAATCCTCTTTCTTCATTAATTTATCATTAATCACTAGAGGATTGGGAAGGCCTTTTTGCCTTAGAACATCAAAATTAATCATGAATCCTATGATTTCCATTTCCATATTCTGGGAATTTTCCTCTAATTGTCTCATCAAATTATTCTTTGAGATTACCGTCTTATCTTCTAGGATGGTTTCTGTTCTGTTAGTAATTCCAATTTCTTCCAGTTCTTGTTTATTTTTGGAATTGAGAAATTTAATGATTTCTAGAGCTTCTTCAGTCTTTTTACCTAGCTCTTCTTTTGTCTTCTGTATTGCTTCTTTTGCTTCTTTCACTAAATCTTTCTGCTCATAGATGACCTGTATAGATGGCCAAATATCCTTGATTGCTTCAATGATATTGGACCATAATTGTTTCTTAACATGTGCCATAGGCTCTTTCAAAGTTAACTATTTTTCCGACTTCTTTAGTTGTTCATTCAATCTGTTGACCTTTTGTTCTTCATTCTTGGCATTTATTTGTGAAATTTTCTTAGCATCTTCAAGATTTTTGATCTATTCTTTTAACCTATTTATCACATTGGTTTGGATTGACATATCTTGCATTTCCTTTACTAATTTTCTTTCTTCATCTGATTTTTTTCTTGTTTTTGTTGAAGATTCAGTGGCTGAAGTTGTATATGAAGTGACTGGAACTTCTGTGGGCATTGGGACATTTGGAGCCAGTGTTTTTGCCAAAGTAGATGGTACATCTATTGTAACTGTAGTAATCATAGTGGCAGAAACTTCGTGTACTTTGTTGAATTCTTTCTCTTGGACCTATTTGTCCATGGCAATTTCCATTTCTTTAATCTAAGCTGTTAATTGTAGAATGAGACTAATAACCTCCACTTTTTGGCTGGAATCCTATAAAAACCTCCTTGGATTGAGGATTCTCTGTAGGAGGAAGTTTCAATTTTTTCTTAAGTGAAACAATATCAAAATTCTTATTTTTGATCAATTCCTCTGCAGCTTTTATATTCTGAGGATCATATCCTACTTCAATCACTAGCTCTTCTAAGGATTTGATTATGATATCATTTGCATATGAAGATGCATTCTCTAATTTGAGTTGATCTCTTACATTTATCGAAGTGTTTTGAAGTTTTTGTGCACTCATTGCCTTGGTGATCATTATGGAATAAATCATCTCTCTTACCTGCTTATGAAATTCAATTTGATCCGGAGGATGAATATCCTAGACTGGAACTTCAAAATCAATATTTTTATAATCAAAGGATGATTTATAAGTTGGAAATATGGGCTGAAGCACTGTCATAAGCATATTTTTGTTCTTGTAGCCAAACGCTAAAAGAAACCTCTTATAAATTCTAGGAGTCTACTTTAGGTACCGAGAATATATTTCATTTTTTATTTCTTCATTTCTAGCCTTAATTACCTTGTATCTTTCCTTGATGTCCATTTCCTTTTCTTCTGCTTTCTTGGATGAAGGAACTTATATACTATGTTGTTTCTGAGTATATTGTGTATTAGAAGTGGTTGTTTCAGGAAATAACTCCCTAGAGGTTTGTTGGGTCAAAACCTCCATAGATCAGGGCATGCTATTCAAGAAGGACTCACACAACCACACTTGTATGCTAAAAATTAGATAACATCAATGCTAGAACTCACTCGTAGTCCTACGTTTGATGTAGATCTCGTGGGGTCCAAACCCCCAACAACCCTTCTTCCTCCTCAACCTGAAAACCAAGAAGAAACGTGCATGGAAATCTAGTTGCACATCATATATCTATCCTAAATGTCAGTGAAATCCATGTGAAACATCATATAAACAATAATAAATGCTTAAATAATAATCTTTTCACATATGAAAGCAGATAATAACACGTGAATTCAGGAACAAGATGGTTCTTCTTCATTACTAACAGCATGTACAGTAATAAAAAGTGGAGAGATCTCCTGAATCCTTCCACGATCTTCGAACAGACTGTCATCTGGATCTATCCCGCCCTTGCCTCGCTAGGATACTTTCAATACTTTTGCACATGAGATGACATATAAATAGATGAACATCTCTAGGAAACAAGGGTTTCTTGTAAAAATCTGGGAAAGTGCAGGAGGCATGCGAAATTAGACTTGAATTGGGATTCCAACAGAGTATAATGTCTATAAATTTCTCTCTCCCTTAGGCCATGCACATGAGGGGCTTTTATACTCCCTCAAAGTAGTTTCAATCAGTTGGAAATAGTTGGCCATGTGTTGGGGTGGTTGAACTACTGGAGTAACCATCAACCCAGCCCGAAAATAGGGAATTTTTATATATTTTTTAATGATTTTAATGGCATACGCGGAAAAGTGTGTATGGAATCACGTATACACGCGGAAAAGTCTGGGCATACCCGCTTATGGGACTTTTAACACTGCTTTTTATGAATTTTGTTCAAGTTTGTGGGAATGGGTGCCCAAGGCCAAAGAGACAATCATGAATCACATGATGGTGAAAAATGATGCTATAACAGATGCCCCCTAATATATGAGGTTAGATGGGGTACATGATGGCCAAAATGTATTATGCACATAGAAAGAACTTCGCAAGGACAAGAGAGGACTTCACCAGATTTCAGCCTGCCAAAAACCAATGAAAGAAAACAGAGAGTCAACTCATGCTGAGGCGGGCATACCCATGCTCAGTCAAAAATACATCATATAGAAAGTAAAGATTTGATGCAGAATGTATACAAGTATAGCTGAACTGAAAGTACATAATGAATCATCTGAGCAGGGCCCGGAAATACAAGTCGGAATCAATGTCCAAGTATCACATATAGAAAGTTGATCAATGATGCTGAAACTGGATGTCTGATCATAAAAGTAACTGAATCTCCAAGTACCAAATCATAAGGGGTGGAACACATGGTACAATCACGCAACTCGGGAGCCAACATATAGGATGTTGCTGTACTGACACTGCAACATATAAGGGTGGACGACATCACTGGCAGAAACTGAATGGACTGTCAAAAGTGAACCGAAAAATGCTGATGCAACCCGAGGTCTTCACCGATCTCGATGGCACAATTCTACACAATGGGAATAAATGAGCTGAAGTCGACCATGTGAGAAATCGTTGGATTACCGGTCAATAATGTAAACCGTTAACCAACGTGAGACAACCCACCAATAATGAAAATGAGTGTCAAGGTGCCCCAGTACAATCTAACAAGTGCGAATAAATGAGTTGAAGTCGAACACTTGGAAGAATCTACCAATCAGGAGGCAATGATGAATCCCCACTGTCGATAGCGAAGAGTCTGCCACTGATGACTGCAAACCCTAAGGTACTGACAAAAATACTCTAGATCTTATTCCCAGAGCAATGAGTCGGAGTCGATGGGAAAAGATCTGCTGGAAGGAAGGCATTAAGGCATCCCACATCAGTCCAGCGCGAGTGTAACCCGCAGGCCAAGATTTGGAAGGAATCGGACGAAGTAGAGTGATGGAACCAAAAACCGAAGTACGTTTCCGACATGCACAAGATGAAGCTAGTGCACGGAAGAAACCCTCTGAACCAACCAATAATGAAAGCTAACACAGAGGCGAGAAATCCACCGATAGGGTCAAATGGAAATCAAGGTACTGCACGAATCCCAAGTGTGATAATGTGTGCTGACGTCGAACACAGGGGAAACCACTCAATCAAAGACCCATAATGATGATCAAATGCTGAGCACAAGGTCACCTATCAATGATGGAAATAGGGCCAGGGTGCAGCTCTAGGTTTTCTCTCAGAGCAATGTGTCGTAGTCGATAAGAGACAAACCTGCCAGCAAGAAGTCAATGGAGACCTTCTTAAACCAGCACGAGTGGAAGACCAAAACATCTGATGTGATAGAACAAGATACTAACAAAACCGGGAAGGCCAGCTGAATAATGAGTCAAGAGACACCGCAGAATGGCCGACTCTAGTTAGAGTTCCCTTGAACAAAAGCACAACTCATGATGACCATGGCAGTAAAAAGTGACATTGTATAACTCTGTTATGCAGGAGGCAAAACAAACTCTCTATATGATTGGAAGAGATAACCAACCGGGGGAGGACTGACAAGTGAAACAAGGCAAAGGCTGAACCTAGGTCAAAAACTAAAACCATCCCAAATGGAGGAAATATATAAGTGTATGTGCTTTGTTCAAGGGCGACGAACTGACACTGTACTACCATCAAATTACGAAGTTATATCCCGTTCCCGCTCTTTTTTTTATATTTGATTTTTTTGTCTTTTTCATATAATAAGCCTGAAAAAGAATAAAAGAATGCTATAGTACAATGGATAGAACGAGTATCAAGAAATAGATGCACTAGTTCCTGGGATAGGAACAATCCTATGCTCAATGCAAGGTGGCGGAAACTGGTAAGCGATACTCAAAGGAATGTTCCATCCATGGGTAAAAGGGTGTCAAGTCGCGATAGCTAAGTGCATGCAATGGTTAACTTGTACAGATAGTCAAGGTCAAAAGTTGGCTTAAACATCGAGTCCAAAATGAAGCCGGCTAAAGGCCAGGATAAACAAGTAGCCAATATGCAATGCAATAATACAACTTAACAACACCAGGGAGCCTCTAGGGTAATGGCCAGAAAAATGATAGTGAAGAAGAAGAAGAATGAAGCTTCAACACATAAGTCATGGCGGGACTAAAGAGGACTCCCAAGCCTACATAAAATGTAGCATGGGCAACAAGTGATAGCGAGGAACTAACTAGGAAGCCCATGTAAAGGAAGGCTCTACCACGAAGTCATGATTAAATAATCGGCGAGTGAATTGGGTGAAATACTCATGACCTGATGGGATCGACCCTATGGCAAGTGATCAGAATGGAGGATAGTATGCAAAATGCAACGGAAAGTAGATTCCCTAACCTATATTCCAGTGAAGATCATATACCTGCCATGACGAGTCAGTAGTCATGGATCAGAACAAAAAGAAATCTCGATTTCATCAAAATGTACCTGAAAATATACCAATCTGGGCACTTCCAAGCATCCGGGTTATGCAGCTTAAGATAGATTGAAAAAATAAGAATAACAATTTTTTGCAAAAATATTCAACTTTTTGGGCATAAATACACAAGTTACCTCACATTTGGTTCATTGTGACTTGCTGAATTAGGAAAAAGAGCTCTGGAGAAAAAGCCTCTTTCGTCAAAACAGGAGCAATCGACCGTCAAACTTCGCCGAATTTGTTAGGTAAGCTCTTAATCCATCCTTGTTATCAATTTTGTCCGTTCATAAGTTAAAAATATGGAAATTTCACCGTATAATTAGTTGTTTAAAAATACGGTTCTGCGCATACGCGGGTTTATATTGACCAAGCCACGTATATACGTGACTGTGTATAGAGAAAGTCACGTATGCGCAACCTGAAATGAAAAAACATGATTCTAATGGAAGAATTATTGAATTTTTGCAAGATGACTATATCATGTAGAGAACGTGAGCACAGTTCCATTGAAAATGAAGTAATGCAGGACCAATTATCGCTCAATATTCTCCGAAACTATGGATTACTCAAATTTTTCAAAATGCCAAATATGAAGAGTAATGTCTAGTTGCTCGAAATGCTTGTGAATTATTGGGAACTAGAAGAAGATTGTTTCATAATAGATCAAATGCCCATATGTATCGAGGTGGAAGATATCTATTTTATTATTGGACTCTCCCGAAGGGGGGAGCCAGTAGATTTACATGGAAAACCTTTGGGAGGGCTCACCATGGAAGATTACCTCCACGTCTACTACATAGAGGGTTCCAAGAAAGTTGGGACTCAAATTGCTATCAAAGATTTAAGAGACTTGCACATGAAAATCCTCCTATTTACCATTGGCAGGGTAGCAGGATCTGCTTCCCTACACTAGGCATCCAGGACTCAAATGAGTATAGCTGTGGAATGCTTAACTCATATATATGATTGGTGCACAGCTCTACTAATGAACATGAAGAAACAATTGACTTCCATCCGAAAAAAAAAAAGAAATTTTTTTTTGTATATAGTACAATCTTGATGACATCCTTCTTCGAGAAGATTCTTGGGCTGAGACCCAAAGTGATCTCTTCTATCAGCAGCCCAAGGGACCCAAGAATTGCCTGATGGGCAGAATTTATGAAGAGACTAGGGGGAAGTGAAGTTCCCCGAACCACCTAGGATGACGAGTTCTTCCAATGGTGGGGAGAAAAAATCATCGCTATGGAGGACTTTCCCTATGCCGAGATGGATTTACGTGGCGATCCCGACCTCGTCCTTCCACCTGGCGCAGCATGGGGTACAGTCGGTAAGATTGCAATTTTTTAACTTATATGATTTTTTGGAATTTTTCAATATGTATGAAAAAATGAAACATGTTTTTGTTTGGATTCAAAGTGACTTAAAATATTGTAATGATCCTGATATAGATATTGGACCATTCCGTCCTGATGGTTACCCACGACACAAGTGCCACAGAGGCGAGGCAGATATAGTAGACTCAGACAGAACCCACCATGTTGTACAAAGGAACTTGGAGGGTTTAACCCACCAAGTACATATGGCTGCAGTGGAAGATCTACCTGAGGCCATCCAGAGATGGGTAGTAGGAGTACCTCGTGACTGGGTGCGGTTATTCCACCGAGTCGCGACTGTGATCGTGTTCTACAGGAACAGAAATTCTGGGCAGGGCCCACGGGAGTAGATAGATATGATTTACCAAATGACTGTATATTTTTTGAGATTTGAACATGATCGGGCATAAGCCCAAATTTTGTACGACTTATGGATCCAAATTTTGTATAGTTTTTGAACACTCTGATGATATATATACAACGATTGTTGATGTGATGTGACAAATGTATAAAAATGTATGATGTTTTTTATAATTAAATTTTAATGTATTTAATGATTAATATGCCAATCAATTGCTTGATTAGCTAATGAGTCTGCCATCCAATTGTTAGCTCGAGGAATATGAATGAAAGTTAAAAATTGAAATGATCTTCATAACAAATGTACCCTCAAGAACAACCAGAATAAAAATGGATCTCGAACCCGATAAATTGTTCAACTGTGACACCACCAGTTGGGAGTCCAAGAAAAATACCAACGAATCAACACCCAAAGATATTGCCTCCGAGAGTAGATAAATAATTGTAGTGTATTTTGCGATATTATTGAAAGCAGGACCAATGCAGACTCCTCTTGATACTAACAGCTGACCGGATGGATGATGAAGCATCCAAGCTACGGAAGCCAAGTTCCGGGTGTGTCTACTAGCACCATCGGTGAAACCAAAATGACTCATGACATTCGACACAACCTGCCAAAGCAGATCAAAAACATCACCATCCCATCAAAGATCTAAAAACCAGATATGTACAAAGAAAAACTACTATATACAAAAGAAAAATGCCAGGCTGAAGCCTAGGCATAATACTTTTTCAAATAGAGCCCATTTCTAGGCTCCGGCAACTCATTCCCTTCAAAATAAACCAAGGTATATGCTCCTTTTTTAAGGAATTTTTTAACAATAAAGGGGCCATACCACATAGACTTAAACTTTCTTGCCCCTAGGGCATCTTTCTCTTGGGCATAGACCAAAACAAGGTCGCCTTCCGAGAAAACCGTGGGTTTGACCACCTTATCGTACTGAACTTTAACTCAGTTTTTATGCGCTTCATTCATCGTGGCAGCATCCCGACGCTGCTCATCGAGATGTTCTAGATGAAGGAGACGTTCTTCAAGACTAGAAGTGTCAGGAAGAAGTTCAACAACTAACTTAAGAGAAGGAATCTCACATTCAATGGGAAATACGGATTCCAACCCGTGCACTAGCTAAAACGGAGTAAAGCCAGTTGCAGTTTTCACTAACGTCCTGTATGCCCAAAGTGCAGGATATATAATAATATGCCATTTGGATCGAGCTTTATTGATTTTCCTTTGAAGAATTGTCTTCAAGGATTTATTCACGGCTTCCACTTGCCCATTGGCTTGAGGATAATACAGAGATGAATGCTCCTGCCGGAAACCTAATTTTAGAGCCAATTCAGCCATCATGCTATTCTGAAAATGACTGCCATGATCAGTGACAATCTCTCTAGGAATACCAAAATGAGCAATAACCTGGTTGAAAAGAAAAAGAGCTGCTGTCTCACCATCATTCCCAAAAGTAGGCATAGCCTCGACCCACTTCGTAAAGTAGTCTACTGCTACAATAATGTACTTGTGACCTTTAGCCGAAGGCGAGTTACAAGTAGTATAATCAATACCCCACTTTGTAAAGGGACCGATAGTAATGACTGGAAAAAGTGGAGCTGGATGAGCGCGCATTTTTCGAGTATAAACTTGACACGGATGACACTTTTTGACCGACTCCACACAATCTTTGAAAATCGAAGGCCAAAAGTACCCAGCACGCAAGATTTTTTGGGCTGTAGCAAGCCCAGATAAATGACCACCACAAGCTCCACTGTGGCAATCATTCAGCACAGCCTCAGCTTCTTCAAGAGTTAAGCAACGTCTTAGGATTGAATCAACCCCTCGACGGTATAAAGCATCACCAATAATCAAGTAATTTTTAGCCAAGTGACGCAACTTACGGTGCTCATCTTTCGAAAAAGTAGAGGGAAACTTCGCAGTCTGAAGATACACAATGATATCTCCATACCAAGGATCCTGTGGAGAGATAAGAAACAAATGTTCATCCGGGAAGGATTCATCATAGACTATCTCTTCCCCACAGGGCAACTCGGAGATCAATTCCACGAAAACCAATGATTTTTTGGACTTGGCAGACATAAAATCAAGATCAAATTCCTGCAAAATCACAATCCATCTATTGTATTTGCCCCCAATCACTCGCCTACTGAGGACAAACTGAAATGGATTGGCTGCTGCCAAAACATAAGTTTTTCGTAGAAGAATGTAATGCCAGAGTCACTGCACAGCATGAACAGCTGCTAAAGCTAACTTTTCTATCAGAGTATACCAGAGTTCAGGTCCTACCAAGCCTCGACTAAGATAGTATATAACATGCTCTGCAAGAGCATCATCCTCCTGAACCAGAACCATACCAATGGTAGATTCTGCTGCTGCAAGATACAAAAGGAAATCCCTGCTATAATCAGGTGGACTCAATAAAGGAGCAGAGGTCAATGATTTTTTCAAAGCATCGAATGAGCATTGAGCGAAGTCATCCCAAAGAAATGGAACTCCCTTCTTCAACAATCTCATAAATCCCTTGGTAACTTCAGCATAATTTACGATAAATCTCCGAAGAAAATTAGACTTTCCTTGTAGACTTTGAAGTTGACGAATAGAGGATGGGGGAGGCAACCGAAGTATTGCCTCAACCTTGAAGGGATCTACCCTAATCCCTTCCCTAGACACAATGAATCCCAATAACCGACCGGATGTGACCGCGAAAACACACTTGTTCGGATTCAACCTAATCTTGTAGAAACAACATCGTTCAAATACTTGACGGAGGTGAGCAGGATGATCCATTCTCTTTCGAGAATGAGCAGCTAAATCATCCAAATATGCCTCAATAATATGTTTGATGTCGTGGAAGGCATATGACATGGCCCGCTGAAACGTAGCTCCGGAATTTTTAAGACCAAAAGGCATCTTCTTGTAAGCAAAAGTACCCCAGGGACAAATAAAGGCAGTCTTATGCTGATCTTCGGGACGGATAGTAATTTGATTATATCCGGAGAAACCGTCCATGAAGGAAAAAATCTCATTACCGGCACACTCATCAATAATCTGATCTATAAATGGTGTGGGGTAATTATCTTTAGGACATGCTTTATTAAGGTCTCTGAAATCAATGCAAACTCGAATTGTTCCTTGTTTTTTATCTACGGGAACAGGGTTTGAAACCCATTCAGTCAAAGGAACAAGGAAAATGAATCCCGCCTTGAGCAGCTTCTCTACCTCGGCTTTGATAGCTGCTGCCTTCCTAGAATTGACCGAACGAAGTTTTTGCCTCACAGGCTTAGCATTTTCATAAGTCTTGATCTCATGCTGGACAATAGATGGATCTATACCAGGCATTTCCTCATAAGACCAAGCGAACACATCCCTATACTCTTTAAAGAGATCGGTGTAAATCTGAATCTCTTCAGGGGAACATTCAGCTCCGATGAAGACATTCTCTATAACATTGGGATCCCTGGAAATGTTCACCGGGATAGTTGGAGAAATCATAGCCATGTTCCCTTCAGCATATACCTGTGTTGGTGCTAAAGGGTTCAGGACTGGGCGAACAGGACCAGGAGACAAAGGACTTGGAAAACTTGATTCAACTTCACTCAAATCAGGTAAAAAGTAAGACCAATGATGCAAATCATCCCACGGTCTATCTATACCAGTCATAGCTTCCAGGATGGCCTCTTCAGATGGAAGAGTGGTATCAAGGCAATCCTGGGCAGAAGAAGAACTAAGTGTCCAAGCCGGAGCCACATCGCCATCCAATTCCTCTGGAGAAAGAGGAGCTGGAATGGACTCTGCAGAGTCAACAATAGATTGATAAGCAATCTTAGCTGCAGACATCGGAAATGCCATTCCACCCACTTGACCTTCCGCTAATGTGGCTGTAGGGGAAGGTAAGGTCCAAGGGTCCGAAAAATAATGAGTTCTGAAGAAATCTCTTCGAAGAGGAGCCCTGGAGGATGAAATTGCATTTATATGAATAGTAGGAGGTGGAATATCAAAGTACCCATCAAAGAAGAATACATTCCAACCCCTAAATTCTCAACAGGCGCCTTGGCCTTATCCAACTTTGGAATAGTTGAGTCAGTAGACGCATTTGGGTCTACAGGAGAACAGTCCAGTTGATCCACCGTAACAATCCTCCCTTCGTGAGGGAAACAAATAATCTGAAATAATGAAGATGCAATGGCATCCATCTCATAAATCCAGTTTCTCCCCAACAGAAGGTTGTAGTCCAAGCTTGCATCAACTATCTCAACCTCTATATTTACAGTTTTTCCCCCAACATAGATGGGAAAAGCTGGGACAATACCATGCGGTCTGTGAGAATGACCATCAAACGCAGTCAGAAGAGTAGCAGATGGAACAGCTGCGGGAGATCCAATTCCCTTCCAACATGTGAGAGACATCACACATGTGGAAGCACCCTCATCAACGACCGTCCGGAAAATATTGCATTTCCGGTACGATGATTTAATATGAAAATCCATATGATGGGGGAGTCTCTTTTTAAAATTAGTCATATCGAATGTAATCATAAGAGAGTTCTTTGGATCGACAGCCCCAAGAGCAGTGAGCAGAGCACTGCGCTGAGCCGGACAAGACTGGAGCACCTCAAGAGCCGACATGGCACAAGGACTCTGCGCCAAATCTTCCACAATAGAGTAGTTTTGGGCAGCCCTGGCATTTGGATTAATCGTCGTACGCTTAGTAGATGCTTTGGGCATCTGAGGTATAGGCTCAACAGTAGGCTTCGTGATGTGAAGCGGCTCAGTAGCATCGGGAGCACCCTTGGCTTTCGAAGACTCATCTTCGCCATAATCACGGGATCTCGTGGCGACATCCACGTGAGCACTCATCATGTATATGTTTGATGGAATTTCCCCTTCCTGGGTGCCCCCAGAGGAAGCCCCAGTATTTTGATTTGTGCCAACAACTAGCTGTTTCCCTTGGGGAAAAGGGTTTGTCAACACAGCCTGGGAACTAGAAGAACCCTGTTGAGCTAACAAGCGCTGCGCATCCTGAATTTTAGGGCAAAGGTGAGTAAGATGGTCTCCAACACATAACTTGCATGGAAACTTCACTTTCTTTTTATCCTTTGGACCCTCACCAACATGCTCGTTGGATTTATTTGCATTACCCTTCCCATTCTTTCCCTTTTTCTTATTACGTCCCTTCTTCTTCCCTTCGGATTGTTGATTTTCTTTAGGGTTAGAAGTCTGAACAACATTTACCAACAAAGATTGAGAAGGCGATGACTCAGTAGGCACAACCTGACCAGAAGAAGCAGATTGTATAGACAACTACTGCAATTGACTAAGCAGGTTAGCTGCACCACTATTGATCGACCCAATAAGTCCATCACCATGAGGACCGGGTTTAGTCTTGGATAAATCTAATTTGGAGCGAGGAGCATTAGGCAAATATTTATGAAGGACTCCAGACTGAGAATATATCAATTCAATCTGCTGGGCCCTAAAAATGGCCTGCTCCTCGGAAAATACCTCGGACAGGGATACATCCTTAGAAATATCTAACTGCAGAGATTTCAGAAACCATTCCAAAAGGAATTCTCCTGGAATATGAGCTTTAATAAGCCTCTTCCTTCTTCGCCATTCTTGAATATGATCAGAAATGTGGGTTGCATCGTCCTGCTTAAAATTAGCTAGGAGTTCAGTCACGGCATCATAAAGGACAGGCAACTGGAAATGATTTAGAAATGTTGTAGCCAGATCTCCAAACGTAGCAAAACTGCCCCCAGTTAACTCAATATACCACTTGGCAGCGTTTCCAGTTAAGGTGCGTTGAAACAATCTCAACCTAATCGAATCGTCGATCAGGGAGTTAGAAGAACACCATAAATGGAAGGTGGTGATATGGTCAGCCGGGTCCTCTCCATTCTTGCCTTCAAACTTTGGAATGTTTGAAGGTAGTTTGGTGGGAACCGGAGGCCACCCCGGACTATATCGGATCGGATCATTCGTCAATTTCGACAGATCTGGCAAGTTTAACGTTGCCAGAAAAGGTAAACGAGGCGGAGCCTGAGGATTCCATCCTTGATGGGATGAATTCCCTACATTCTGAAAAGAATACCCTGGATTTGATGAGGCACCAGGTTGCCAAAAAGAACTCGTAGAAAATGTTGGGCCAAATGACCCAACATTTGGAGAAGGACCCCCTCCCAACGTAGAGTTACCAAACACCGGACCAGTTCCCCACGATGACGAATGACCCACGATAGGGGTTCCAAGCATTAGAAAGAGGGGAAAAAGTCTGATAAGCACTCGATGAAGGGAAAGAAACATTCCCTTGGTGACCAGCGTAAAATTGATTCTGTGCCCCTGTTGTTGTAAATACAGGGTTCCAACCTGTAAAAGTAGTTGAACTCTGGCCTCCAGACCAAGGGTTAAAACTCTGAGTCTGAGAAGTAAAAGGAAAAGACCCTAAAGAAGGATTTGAACTAGGAATATGCCCAGTTCCAAAGGGGAACCCTTGAAAAGAAGCTGACCCACTAGCCATGGAAGACATGGGTGTAGATGCAGCTGCAGCAGCGGAAAAGGAAAAAGAAGGAATCCCACTAGTGGGAATTCCAAAACAAAAGGGACCAGATTGAGAAGCATGTGCTTGGGTGAAACTAGAGCCAAACACAGCAGTACTAGAAGCAATCGAAGATATAGCAATAGTGCCTCCTCCTTCAACTGAAGCAGGAGTCTGAATTCCTGCAGCACTCACAGCAGAATCCGCGTTCCCAGTCGTGGCCATCGAAAGGTATGAATAAAATGGAGGATCTTTTCGTCTTGCAGACTCAGGTCCGATGTACCCAAAAAAAACGGATAATCAGGAGGAAGAGGAGATGGAAGTGATTGAGGAGACTCAGGTACTTCCTCTACTTCTATTCCTAACTCTCCCGGAAATAAGACTCTCGAGGTGAGCAGAACGCTCCTCTCGGAACCAACACCAGAACTAACTACAAAACCTTCAATCCCTTGTGGAGGATCACTCTCCACTACGTCAGATACCACTGGGTGATATTCACCTACTATGTTACTCCTACGCCTTCTTGAAGAAGGCTCTGCACTCTCGGGAGATAACCCCCGGATTCTCCTCGATCGACGAGGTGCTTGATCAGCCACTTTAACAAATTTTAATTAGACTCAAAAAAAGTATAAAGCTAAGCAAGCTAGGAGCAAAGAGCACTCACTACAAAAAATCCCTAGGATACAACCAAGCAAGCAGCCTTCAGTTATTTCCGCTCTGGGTGATTAGGACCAGACACCAAAATACGGGAAAGCGAAAAATAGGACCTCCCGAAAGTAGTCTGGGATAATTACGGCCCAAGCCTACTAGCGGAGGTAACAGAAATAGTTACGCCGACCTCCTAACAACAGCCTTTTCCGGCACAAGTACCCAAGCTTCGCAAGGGCATCCCCCAGAAGTACTGCTGGAAGTGATACGACGTCTGTCTCAGGTACCACGGGTATTCCCCCTCGCAGTCACCTGTGTGGAACCTAGGAATGGCAACTATGGGCACCAATCCGTGTCAGAAGTCGGGCGGAACGGTCTTGAGGCAAGATCCAGCAAATCAGAGAGGGGGTATCTCTCTTCTCAGCCTTCACTTCCCCTCGCGCTTGACTCTCTGGAGGAGAGCTTTCCCGGTCCACCTAACGGAGTTGGATTTCGCTCAATTAATAAACTTCTATGTTTTAGTTTGAGCGGCCTTGGAGAGTTAACTCTCCACTCACCTAATCCAAGGCCCTACAACCTAGCTAGTTGGTGTATGACACTTAATAAAAAACTTGCTAGTTGTTTTTAAATTATAGTGCTTATTTTAATTGGTTGTTATATTAGGTCAATGGGATATGGAAATGAAACTTGTGGTGTTTTATGACGCAGAAAAGAAATTAATGAAAACCAAACTACATGAAAATGCAGTAATTTCCTTTCGATGAAAATAAATTTCTACACGGGTTCTACGAGACTATATATATATTTTTTTCTTTTCAAATATCAAACTCACACTCGCAAAATCTATGAAAAAGACTACAAATGCTTAAGTGCACCTAATGCAAATAACTAAGAGCATGCAAATTCTAAGATGCAAAATCTAACAAAGCAAAGAGAAATTTCCCAAGAATCCTTCAGTTTTATCACTTTTCGGTTGTCCACTAAACTAGTTCCCAAAATCAGAAACTCTCAGTATAAAGACACCAAAAAATGCTTGACACAAGAGGAAGAAACCAATGACAATTCCCTTCCCAAATCAAGTCAAAAACCAAAGGCAAGAAATCTCAACAAAGCTTCAAAAGATGTAACGAAACGAAAACAAAAATGCAAAACAAAAGCAAATGACAAAACAAAATGTTTTTTGAGCTTTTGAATTTTATAAAAAGAAGAGCTCGAAGAGACCAAGAAAACTATCCAATTACCAGGCCAAACAACTCTGAATTTCAAGAAAAACTTCAAAAACGCTCCAAATCTTATAGTGCCACTTAGTAGCAAGATTTATATGAGCAAAAGAAGACAAGAAACTCAGTAACTCAGCCTAGAAGAATAGTACAACCTTGCAACAAACAAAAACTTCAAAGAACCAAGAAAGACTCTTCAAAAATTGCAACAAGACCTAGTCAAATGAACTCAAGAAAACCAACCAGAAGCAGGCAAAAATCCAAGTGCAAAGAAAAACATAAAATGAGGAAAGAGTGTATGAGCAGAAGCTCTCTGTTTTGATTAAGCAGAACAGCCAAGAATCTCCAGAAAGAGATCTTGGTACTCGAACCAGAAATGCAAGCACTAAAAAACAAGATTTGCCTAATAAGTCAGTCTTCAATCAAACAAGAGAGAAAAAGACGAATAACCACTATCAACACAATCCAGAGACTATAAAGACACTGCAAGAATAGGTCTCCACAGGCAGACAAGACCTAAAAGTCAAGAAATCAAAAATTTCAAAATTTACCCAGGCATACGCTACTTGACAGTTTTGAAACAAGCGTGCATACGTGACTATGTCAAAGGAAACCCGCGTATACGCGACTTCCTTTAACAAAAACTGCGAGTATACGCGACTGTGTACAGAAAAACTCGCGTATGAAAAGGTAAATAATGAAAAACAAAAATGATCAAGCCTGGATAAAGAACCAGGTCTTCAGTCTGACTGAGAAAAAGTTAACTGGACTGGAAATAATGATTAAAACTATTGGAAACCTTTCAAACAGCTGAAACCACCCAACAGGGGAATCACAAGAATGTGATCCCCAGTGGAGTCACCAGTTCTGTTTCGGGAAATAACTCCCTAGAGGTTTGTTGGGTCAAAACCTCCACAGATCAGGGCATGCTATTCAAGAAGGACTCACACAACCACACTTGTATGCTAAAAACTAGATAACATCGATAGTAGAACTCACCCGTAATCCTACGTTTGATGTAGATCCCGCGGGGTCCAAACCCCCAGCAACCCTTCTTCCACTTCAACCTGGAAATCAAGAAAGAACATGCACAGAAATCTAGTTGTACAGCATATATCTATCCTAAATGTAGGTGAAATCCATGTGAAACATCATATAAACCATAATAAATGCTTAAATAATAATCTTTTCACATATGCAAGCAGATATTAACACGTGAATTCAGGAACAAGATGGTTCTTCTTCATTACGAACAACATGTACAGTAATAAAAAGTGGAGAGATCACCTGAATCCTTCCACGATCTTCGAACAGACCGTCGTCCGGATCCGTCCTGCCCTTGCCTCGCTAGGATACTTTCAAGACTTGTGCACACGAGATGACATATAAACGGATGAACATCTCCAGGAAACAAGGGTTTCCTGTAAAAATCTGGGAAAGTGCAGGAGGCACGAGAAATCAGACTTGAATTGGGATTCCAACAGAGTATAATGTCTATAAATTTCTCTCTCCCTTAGGCCATGCACATGAGGGGCATTTATACTCCCTCAAATTAGTTTCAATCAGTTGGAAATAGTTGGCCACGCGCTGGGGTGGTTGAACTACTGGAGTAACCATCAACCCAGCGTGAAAATAGGGAATTTTTATATATATTTTAATGATTTTAATGGCATACGCAGAAAAGTGTGTATGGACTCGCGTATACATGTGGAAAAGTCTGGGCATACCCGCGTATGGGATTTTTAACACTGTTTTTTATGAATTTTGTTCAATTATGTGGGAATGAGTGCCCAAGGCCAAAGAGACAATCATGAATCACATGAGGGTGAAAAATGATGCTATAACAGATTGTGGGAGGTACAACATCTTTTTCTGCAATTTCTGTGTCATTGACCTTTACTGTTTCTTTTTCTTTACTTGCAGGGTTTACCTTTAGCTTTCTTTTGTATCTTAGTTTGAATTTTGTCTCTGTAGTAGTTTCAACTGTATAAGATCCTTACTTCGTGTTCCTTTTTACACTTTTGTCTTCTTGGGATGGAGTTTGTAAAGTTTGACTAGTATCACTTTTCTTCTGAGCCTCTAGCAACGTATTCTTTAACAGTTCAGATTGGTTTGATAATTTCTCAATTTCAGGCTTCTTTTCATTTATGTATGGATTTAATTTGCATTTAACTCTCATTTTTATGATAATACCAAGGGGATCATAATAACAAAGAAAACTAGGGCTGAATTCGAACTCTGGCAACTGCTTTTCTGCCTCTGGACATGCTTCTCTATTATTACAGATAAATGGGCCAACCTGGTTCTTCAACTTAAACTGAGTTTTATTCTTCACAATTATGAAATTGATAGCATCTGAATTTAAAATTTGCCTTATATACTCCATAGCAAATAACCTCATAGGGAGGTATTTTGGTAATTTGTAAGGAATAAGGCTTGACCCATAAAATTTGATTTCAGTGTGAATTTGGTACAAGTACCACTCACGTGTCCTACTGTGCTTAGAAAATTGTAAAAACTTCTTGATTTCATTTCTAATTCTAGGATGTACATTGTTGTTTAGCAAATTGAAAAAGGGATGGATGAAAGAATCTGTGAACTCTAAATAAATAAACTCATTTGACTCCCTCCTTATCAAGGAAGTCTAGAATATGATAGATTCTGGATTTCCTTCCACATCAAGCTTTTGAAGTATTATAGGAAACTTTCCAGACTAAAAATAAAGGAACATGTAGAACATAAGTGAAGAATACCTAAAAATACCTTAAGAAGGTAGTTTGACTAATTTATCATGGATAGTGTCGGAAATATATTTGGAAAGTTAAAGATGACAGCAGGAGGATGACCAAGTACAAAAATGGACAAGAAACCAAGTACTGCTACATCAACATGTTAATCTGTGAAATAACCAAGGATAAAGTCAACATGGAAATAGTATGTCTAGTCCTTTCTGAGAATTTAGCATAGGAGTATGGAGGATTGAGATTGGGAATTTTCACATAGGATGGCATGAAGGTTTGAAAAATCTGGAATCTCCTGGGAAAATCCAGATTCAATTAGAACCCGGTGAGGGCTTTAATAGATAAAGGAACTTCATTTGGCCCAGGCTGTAACTGAAGCATCTGGTTGATAGACTCAATTGTAATCGTAAACAAGACTTCCTTTTCAACGTTCACAATGGCTCTTTGATCTAGAGAACAGAATGATTGTTAGAGTCTGATTAGTTCTGGGCATTGATGAGTGTGAGGAACAACATATTTAGGCAAGTTTGATTCACAGATAAACACTTCATCAGCCTGAACAAGGGATTTATCTTGGATCCAATAGTGGAGCTCAAGAAGGTTGAACTCCATAACATTATCATTAATTTTGAGGTATACATGTGCCAGTGGAATATGCTCTACATCTACAACAGGGGGTTGTAGAGAGTTCATCAAAAGAGTTCTTTTGGAATCCATAGTTTTTTTTTACTAATCAATTTCAATACTATTGACCTTTAAAGCATTGATTTAGACCTGTGAAACACTTCAGTAAGTTTAAACAGTTTTTGGAAGGATTTTAGATATGAAAGGGGTTCTATATTTTGTCTGTAAAGGGGTAATTCTGATCAATTTAACTCAAACTGTAACTTCTGTATCAAAAAGAGAAATTCTAAGACCTTATAACTTCTGCAAATGATATCTAGGGTATACAATGGACTTTCTGTGAGATAAAAATCTTTAGGACATAAAAAAGGGTACTCAAGTACTGTAAGAAAGGTTTTTAAAGGTCTCATAGGCTTTCTTAGGTCTAGGCTAAACTTAATAAAAGTTTGTTTTAAAATAGGTCAAATCTTTAGAATCTATGAGTAAATACTCAGGGTTTACAAAATCAATGAATTTATGAAGCAACCAGATTTATTTTAGGTTTACAGGCTCCAAACTAATTCAATTAACTGTAAAACTCTTTTATATTGATGAATGAGTCTTTTTTCCTCTAAAGAATACTTGGGAAATTTGAATTTCCCTATGTAGAAGGGTTTTTGGGGTTTGAAAGCTTTCATCAGCTTTGTTGGTCTTTATTTGCACTCTGATGGATCCTGTAGTGCTTGTAGCAGTCAAATTTGGTGATTTCTGTTTGGTTTTGGGCTAAAACAGAGTCGGAATCCATCTAACTCAGTCTGGAATGCTCTTCTTCATAGAAAAAGGTAACATACAGGTAAGAATGAATGCATTCAGGTTTTTTTATAAACAATTTTAATCAATAGTGAATGCATTAAATGCGAGTTTAATTCAAATAGGAGGGTTGTTTAGGCGTGGGGAAGGAAAAACAGTTAGGTGGTTTTCGCATGATTGAAAAGTGGTAAGCGGGATTGGATCAATCAGTGTGATCCAATTGAATTAAGATTCATGGAGGTTAGAGAAAACCCAAAAGCTATGTTTATCGCAAGATTTGGGTTTGTTTAATCATCGCGCTGAGAAATGTGTGATATGAGATCTCCACCGTTAGATCTGGGAGATGGAGAGTGAACAGTGTGGAGCGTGCAATAAAGTTGTGGGGTGGAATGGCATGGGGATCAATTTTTTAATACATCAGGAAGTGGAATATGTATTTAAACATAAAGTTTAATACATAGTTTTGGATAGGTGAATATTAATGCTTTAATCAAATTAAATGCAGGCATATGTAACTTTAGCATTGGCAAGATTATTATATAGTGGAGCCGTATAATTAATAGTTTGAACCTATGGGAGGAGCGAGAAATTATATCACATGGGGAAATAATGCATAGGTTAAAATTTAATAATGGGTTGGGATATATTATATTTAAAGGAATTAATCTAATACGGGCTTCAAAGGTGAATATAGGAGTTAATATATAAATTAATGTGTTAGTAATGAATGAAATGAGGGAAAATACACTAAACCTAGTGTGAAACATGATATAGGGATAAATTTATTTGTTGTGGGTCCTGGCATAATGTTTCTACACTTAGGATAATGTATTTTTTGAGTTTTCGGGTAAAAGGGAAATTAGTTAAAGTGTTTTAATTTCCTTAAGTATAATGAGTTTTAAACTTATGAAAAAGGGATTTTTGCAAGTCAAAAGTAAATAATAATGGGAAAAAAGAAAAATGGAGGCGAAATAATGAAAATGGAGGGGTTGAAGTATTTTTACAAGGGGATGATTTTTTGAAGGAAGTTAGTGACTGAAATGACCAAATTTCTGCTTATCCATGATTGTAAAATTGCTTCTACTTACCCATATTCTACCCTCTCTTTTTTATTTTTCATTTACATGTGTGCATTTGAGCTTGCAAACACTTGTTCATTTTTCTTTTAAAATAACAAACTAACTAATTCTATCCTTATTTCTTCCAAGGGCTTAGATTAAGCTGTTGAGCTCCTTATTTATTCTCTACTTAACTAATGACCTGCCAAGATTAAACTATTTGGCTAGATCTTTATTCTCTATCTAACAATAAGAAATTTAAAGCATGAGAGGTTAAGATTAAACTGTTTAATCTTCATGGATTTTGGCATTTTGAACAAGCTGCACATAATATTTATTTTGCAGTAAAAGTAAATAGTAGTGGCATTTGGGTTTGCATCACTTTCATGTTTTATTTTTATTTCTTTTTTGTTTGGGGTCCATTTATTATTCTTTTTTGATATTTTTTCTTATAAGTCCTTTGTTTTTTATTTTAGGACTTTTACCCGTTACATTTTTTTTATTTCATTTTTCTGATATGGGAAAAAAATTTGTAGAAAGAAAAGTATGTACATATTACAAAACTAATCAATATCAATTCAAAATTTTTGAATCCGATTATTATAGGACCCTAACAGTGGCTCCACATGGGGATGGCATTTCTTGGTGAAATGTCAAGAACTTTGAGACTAATAGCCTTAAAATTTTGACTGGCCTTGGAACTGTTTTTTTAGCTTTGCATTATTCTTACTTATGATATTTTATCCTTCAAAGCTTAAGGCCTTCTCTCTGGGCTTCAAACTTGTTAGAAAAACATCCAATCAAATCTAAAATATGCATTGTTATGTACAATGAGTAAAGTAAACAAAGTGAACTATTTTTTATTCTGAGGAATAACAATGCTTCAGCATTATACCATTGACAGATCCACCTGGTAGATCCGATCCATCCAAATCCTTCAAAAATAAAGCATTGTTACCTCTGTAACCATAAATAAAATAAGGGCCTTTCCATAAGAAATAAAAATTCCCATGTTTACCTTTCTCTTCTCTCATTGAATCCCACTTTAGAACTTTGTAACCTATATAAAAATCATCTTCCTTAGTCTTCTTATCAAGTAACTTTTTAATATTTCCTTGAACAAATTTAGACTTGAGGTAGACTTCTTCCCTGGTTTGCTGCAATTGTATGGTTTGGTTTATTCTTCTCTGGATATCATTGGTTTCAACTTACAGTTCTTGGATTATCTTCATTACTCGTACTCCTAAATAAGATGGAAAAATAACATCCATCCCATAAATAATATGGTAAAGGGATGTACCAATAGATTTCTTTGTGGTAAGTCTATCTACGCATAAGGCATTCGCTAACCTTTTGTTCTAGGTTTTCTTATTGTCTTCTAGTAGTTTCATGATGATGTTCACAAGGCTTTTATTTGAGGGTTCCGCAAGGCCATTATCTTGAGGGTAATATGTAGTAGAATGGCCAAGAGTAATGTGGTATCTCTTACAGAATTCAATCATCTTTTTGGACTTGAATGCAACTGCATTATCAGTGATGATATTTTGGGGGCATCCAAATCTTGAGAGTATGTTGTTTTAAAAAAATTAAATTATGATAGTGTCAGTGGTTTTCCTAGAAGGTATGCATTCTATCCACTTAAATAAATAGTCTGTGGCTATCAAAATCCACTTATGTTGGGCTGAGGATGGAAAGTTAATTTCACCAATGAATTCAAGACCCCATTGCTCAAAATGCATTTCTGTTGAGATGGGTTTCAAGGGCAAAGGTAGCAACTTTTTCTTTCCTTCAAATATTTGGCACTTGTGACAAGAGGTCACATACTTTTTTACATCTACAAACAGTGTTGGCCAGTAAAAACCAACTCTCAAGATTTTATCTGCAGTAGTCTTTGAGTAAAAATTTCCTCCATAGTCACTTGCATGAAACTCTTCCAAAAATTTATCAGCTTCTTCTTTAATCAAACAATTCAATAAAATTCCACCATGATCTTTCTAAAACAATGCGTTGTCTATGATACCAAACTTCATTGCCTTTAACTTTAAAAATCTAGCTTTAGTTCTTGATAATTCAGGAGGAGCTTGTAAATTTAGTAATACAAATATAATATGTGCATACCATGGTGAGTCTGAAAAAGCTTCACTGATCTCTGGAGTCACCATCTCTTCCTGATCATCTATTTGGGCAATAAAATTGATATCTGAAGCACGAAATTTGATTCAGCCATGATTTTGGCTAAACCTTGACCTTTTATGAGTTTGGTGGGTTTGATTTCAATGTCATATTCCAAAATGGTGGCAATCCACTTGCCTCTTTTACCACCAAGTCCATATTGTGTTATAATTTCCTTTACCACTGCATTTGGAACATAAGCAATGATATGTGAATAAAGGATGTACACTCTAAAGTATTTGGTAGCTTTCACTAAAGATAGTGCCTACTTTTCCATTACGTTATACTTTAAAGTGGAAACTCTAAGTGACTTGTTGAAAAAAGAAATGGGATGATCATAGCCCTAATAATTTTTCTGCAGTAAAACTGCAAAAAAGGAGAAAATAATGAAATATTTTTTGAAATCAAGACTTATAAGGACTGGTTTTTTTTTCAAGGCTTGTTTAATGGATTCAAATTATTGTTTTTTCTCCACATTCCATTTAAAACTGAGTCTTTTTTCAACATATTGTTAAGTTCTCTAATTATTCCAACTGGATTTGAGATGAATCTTCTGAGAAAATCAATTTTACCTAAGAAAGCTTGCAATTCTTCAATATTCCTCGGATGACTAATTTTTCGAATATCCTCTATTCTAGCTGGGTCTATCCTAATTCCCTCTTTGGATATGATATTTCCTAATACTTTACCTTCTTCCCATCCAACTAGAGTCTTTTGAGGATTTAGAGAAATGCCAAATTTCCTACATTTGATAAAGACTTGTTTGAGGTGATCTAGATGTTCATTGTTAGTCTTTGAAAATAAGGTAATATCATCCAGATAAATCACAAGGAATCCATGAATCTCCTTAGAAAAGGCTACATTCATAGCTCTTTGAAAAATGGCTCCTGCATTCATTAATCCAAAAGGCATTTTCACATACATGAAAGTGCCCCAAGGAGTAGTAAAAATTGTTTTAGGTTAGTCCACTGGTTAAAATAGAGTCTAATTATATCCAAAGAACCCATCAAGTAATGAAATTTTGGAAGAACCAATCACCCTCTATAAAATGTGATCCATCTTGGGGAGATGGTAGTTGTCCTTTAAGGACACTTTATTCAAATTCTGGAAATCAACACACAGTCTGATTTCCCCTGTCTTTTTCCTAGTGGGAACTAGATTTGAAACCCAATCAGAATATCTGATTGGTGAAATTATTTTGGCTTCATTTATTATCTTAACCTCTTTCTCAATTAAAGGCATAAGAATAGGAATTATCCTTCTAAGTTTCCGTTTGAAAGGTTTTTGATCTTATTTTATGGGTATTTTGTGTTGTATTATGCTAGTGTCATAGGAATTTATGTCCTCATAAATCCATGCAAATGCATCCTGAAATTCCTTAAACAAAGATATGTACTTGAATTTTTATTCTTGAGGTAAGGCTTTTGAAATTTTTATCATCTTAGGCTTTAATTCTATTCCTATATTTCACTCTTCAATATCATATCTTAATGGTTCCATCTTAGGTTCCTTAGAACATCATTAGAATAAACAATATCTTATAAAGGGGTTAATCCCTTAGGTAAAAAGTTGTTCTTAAGGTTTAAAATATCAGAATCATCACTTGCTAACTCTTCAATCTCTACCTTCTCTAAATTATCTATTTCTACTTGTGTAAATTTAGTGGGTTTAGAAAATTCTATGTCATTTATGTCTACATTATTTATATCAATCTCACTATCTATGGTTTGATCTCTCCATATTACAATTCTGAAATTCTCCTTCATTTTTCATGAAATGATAAATATGTTCATCTTGTGAAAATATTTGCCAATATTTTAGATTATATGGTATTGTAGGCCTGTGTTTAACTTCTGTTGTATATTTATGATTTGGTTGAAATTGTAGATTACATGTACTAGCAAAAGTTGCTAAGTTGTGTGCATGTATGTTTTGTTTTCTAGGAATTGCGGCAAAGTCACATTCAAGAAGTTTCTTTATCAGATCTTAAAAATTATCTCTATATTGCCTTAATCTTGGATATATAGAATATTCACCTATTATCTATTTCACAATTAACTCAGAGTCTCCCATGATTGACACTCTTTTGGCTCCCAAATTTCTAACAATTTGCAGTCCTAAAATAAGAGCTTCATATTTAGCCATGTTGTTTGTACATTTTATATTTAATATAAAATCATGACCTTCTGCATGATTGTTTTCCATATTATATATCCAAACTCTTGCTCCTGCTCCTAATTTATTAACTGATCCATCAAAATCTAGGTGCCACATTGATTTATGAAAAATGTTGTCACTGTCTGGTGCTTTCTTTTTTGTTTTATTTCAATATTGTTTTCAATTATAGTTTCAGAATTACATAAAATGAATGAATCCATATCAGTAGGTGTAGATTAAATAGGATAATTCTGAGGTATTTCTACACTACTAACCATGTATTTCATTAATGTCTCTCTGTAAACTTTCTTGGGTTGGCCAAAAACTGATATTGTTGCGTAAGACATATCAAGTTGTAGATATCCTTGCAATTTAGCTCCCCATGAGCGAGATAACAACATTCCATATTTGGGAGGGATGTCAGCTACCACAATATCCATGACTATGCTTTTTCTAGGGTATTGAACTAAAGTAACACATAAATCTTTTATCGAGCCTAAAAATTTCACTTTACTGGAGTCAAATGAGAAGAGATATTTATAAGGTCTAGTGATGTCTAAATTCAAGGTTTCCATTATTTCTTTTGGCATCAAATTCTGTGACGCCCCTGAATCTAGCATTCCATTATGTAAAATATGATCATGAACAGTTAAGCTAATGTAGAAAGGTGGAACTGTTCCATCTTGGTGTTTCCCGTTAACATCAGGACCAAATATTAGTTCTGGTTGATCGTCACTCAATTTTACATAATATTCTCCATCATTCATGTTTATATTTTCAGCAATATATGTGTTTTTTATATGTCATGTTTTACCAACTCTATCAAAGGATTTTGTATCTTTAATTTGGCAATTTTAGCTTGGATATTAAATGGTGCTTCTGATTTTCCTAGCTGAATTATTTCTTCTTTTGTAATTGTAGTTTGGGTGTGTTTGTCTTCTTTTTATACAATTGGTTTTTCATTCTCAGTTTGTATTTACACTTTCTTACTGATTTTAATTTGATTTTCAGGGACAATTTGAGATGAAGTGGAAGTCCTTGCAGATTTTGTGGTTTCAGCAACAGTTTTAGTAGTGGTTCTTTTAGGATCAGCTGATTTTGGATTAGCAGTAGATGTTTTTGAGTCTAAAATTGTTGTTTTAGCATAAATTGTTGTCTTGGCAGCAAAAATTTTTTGAGGATCTATCGATGTTTGGACAACATAATTTTTGATGTCAAAAATTTTAGGACCAGGTGCAATTTTGGGACTTGAAATTTTCTGAGTTGAATTAGAATTTTGCTTGGTTTCCCATGGGAGAATTTGAAGAAATTTAGTGGTAGGAGCCTCTACTATTTTCTTTTGTGTTTGGATAGATTTATTAATAGGAGGCTCTATATTTTTCTTTTTCCTAAGGTTATATTGCTTATGAAATTCATTAATTGCAAACTCATGACCTTGCTTTGTAATCAAAAGATTCACCAGAATCTAATTGTAGTTGTTCTAATTCATATAAATCATGTTTTTATTGTGGAAGAAAAAAAGTGTTATCATCAGTAATTCCCATTATATTAATGGTGTCTTCATCATATTCATTTTGATGAGAAATTTCAGCATAGTTCTCTTGGAAATGTGGTCTTATTGTTTGGTCATGTGTTGATTCTCTAGATTTTTGCAGTGTTGGTGTTTTTCTTGAAATTGGGATTTATAATTTGAGGTCCTTGTTGTTGATTATCCCACTGTGGTTTCCTTTCCATATTATCTAACCTATCCATCATTATCTCTAATGTTTTTTCTAATTTATCTATTTTCAAATCTGAAGTAGATGTTTCTTCTTTTATTGTCACTCTACTTTCATTTCTTAATCTAGCTTTCTTTGTTAACAAGTTTTCCTCTACACTAACAACATTACGTTGCATCTGCTCTAAGGTTTTTGAATTTATCTCTCTCGGTTGATAAGCTATATCTGTATCAAATCCATCAGGGAATTTGATAAGGACAGAGTCTGGAGGAGGTTTAAGATTAGCAGGAATTGCATTATAAATACTGTTACATCTAGTACAATAATATTGGATTGTTTCATTCCGTTCTCTTTTTATGCTTTCAAATTAAGATAATATTTGTAGTGGATTTTTATTCTTCTCCCATATATTAAGAATTAATCTATGAAAAACTCCTAAATCGGCAATACTACCAGCATTCAAACCTTTAAACCACTTTTTTACCTCACTAGTTAAAGTTTGAGAAAAAAGTCTCATTTGGACATCATCATCATCAATTTCATGTAGTTCAAAATAGTATGTCACCTTATTAACATGTTGTTGTGTAGTATAGTGAGTGGTTCCATCAAATTGAGGGATTTTACCTTGATAATCCTGGGGCATGTCATGTAACTTTGTTTGTAGGACCAAGGGAGCATATCTGGCAGCCATGGCTTGGAGTCTAGCTTGGCTAGAAGGTAAGTTTGAATTACTTGGAGAATAAATATAATTACTTATCGATGTAGCTAAAGAACTTGCAGATGAGATTGGGATATAAGAAAATGTACTGGAAAATATGGTTGAGAAACTAGAAGATAAAGTTGGGATGCTAGAAGAAGTGCTTGGGAATGAGAACGATGTATTGGAAAATGCAGCAGAAATACTAGGGGATGAACTTAATGTGGTGGAAGATGGAAATAAAACTCTAGGTTGAAATGGTTGCTTAGGAAAAAAATGAATCTATGGAACGAAGTCTGGTGGAAATAATGGATGAAGTGGTAGTGAATAGGCATGAACCTATAGATTCTAAAAGGATGGTATCTAAGTGGCTAATAGAAGGCTTAGGGGTATAGGATGATAAAGCACTCAATTCAACTGAATGTTGTAAATAAGCTTCATCTATTTATTTAATAAAATATGTAGTTATGGCAACAAGCTTATCATATACTTCAAAAATGTTTTACTTAGAATCAATTGAAAGAGTTTCCTTTTTAGTTTCAATGAATGAAATAAAATCAATATCTCTTACAGTATTATGTAAGTCACTTTTTGATTTAGTTCTAAACAAAGATTGTTCAAAATTTAAATCAAATTCAATGTCTTGTAAACATGACAGTTTTTTGGGAAGGGAATTTTGTTTGACTAACAAAATATTATTACCTAAATCATCTACTCTTTTGTTTTTATTTCCAATTATGTCATGATTATCTACTGTGATAGCAAGTTATGGATCTAGATTGGACCTGGTATAGTAGAATCTTCTAGAAGCCAGAATTACAGTTTTTATAAAAATATACTCACAACTTATTTAAAACAATCTTAAGGTGAAAAGATAAATGAAAATTTTTCCTTTAATATCTATTTAAAAACTAAGGATTGGTTAGTTCCCAAGTGGAGTTTCTAGTATGTTATCTCTCCAATAATTATTATATTTGTGATATTTTTAGTTTAAATAATATTAGAGGTAACCACAAACCTACTTTTAAGCCTTAGGATCCATTCTTCCTAATCCTCAGAGAGGGATCTCTCTATACGATTTAACTTTGTTGATTATATTTTATTTTAGGCTAGCTATATAGGCAAAATTGGTTTTGGGTTTTGATTTGATTTGGTGGTGAAATCACTTACTTAGATGGATAGCTCTAGGTATGTATCCCATTGGTAAAATGGAGTGAATGTGTTAAGAAATCATATAAATATCAATGTCTAAAGGTAAATGTTTACAGGGAAATATAGCTAAGTTACTTCGGATCTTCAAAGGCTGATGGTGAAAATGATTTTTATGGGGATAAAAGAGCAATTAAGGGTTCTTAAATCCGGATTATGAATGAAAAGGTAGAGGTCAATAGAAATGAGGGAGCAGTTAAGGGTTCCCTAATCTAGATATCACTTGAAATCATATAAATGATAATTAGTCAAAACAGAGTGATTTTAACATATTCTAAAATAAAAATTCCTAATTTCTCATTAAGATTTGGAAAACATTCAAGTAATGATGGAAAAAATAAGAAAATTGACAAGTAACATGTGAAAATACTTCACTGTAGTAGACCGACACATGAATCCTGTAATATGATGCTTTATTTTCTGTGATCTAGTCTGTTGACTTGAAATTGATACAAAAAACCCTTAGGTTCAGAATAATATAACTTCAATAATGTTCAACAATTCATCCACACTAAATACTTCTAAATGAGAAGTATTTATACAAAAAAATATACAAAATATCTTAGAATAAACTTAGGAAATTTTTATGGAAAAGAAATATCTTCATGTAGGAAGATAGTGACAGCTTCCTAACTAATGCTAGTTGTTCTTTTTTATTCAAATAAAATGGCTTGCTGTCTTGATTTTATCACTATTTTCCCTCTTAGTTTGTTCAAAGAATACTGAAGCTGGACAATGAGGTGTTCTTCTTGCTGGCAGATTCATCTTTGCTCTGATTGATGTCTTTAACCTTTCATCTGATACAATTTCATACTGATACTCTTTTACTACAGAAAAATGTCAATGTTGTTGTAAAAAACATCAAACTCTATTTTTACTTTCACTGCTTTGTGCTTACTGTAATCCGATCTTTACAATAGATGAGTCAACTTCTCGCATAACTCAGCTTCTGAAATTTTTTTCTTCACAAGCATGGAAAATTTTAGGGGCTAATATTCGCAGATGGGCTAATTTTCCATGGTTTTTCCAAAAAAAAGATTCGCCAATTTCCATTTTTTTATAAAAACGATTCGCCCAATTTTTACAATATAAAATTATTTTACATTAAAAATCGCCAAAATTATATAGACAATATATATAATATCATTATAATTTGAATAATTTTACAAATACATCAACAAAAATTTTATAGTTTGCATATTAGGGACTAGTGAGATTCGCCAATTTTTTAAACTTCAAGATAATTTCCCATCCTTAAAATTTTCCCTGTTCACAAGTCTTCTGAAGTTTTCATCAACTTCAATATATTTTGAAAATATTGGTTTGTTCACAAACAAGTGTTTTACTTCATGCTGTAAGTAAAAAAAAAAAATCAAAATTCTTATATAGTACCTTCCCTGTTGGGATTCTCTGCAAAGCTGATTTATTTACCTGCTCTTTGACAAACTCTCTGATATTTTTTTCGTAATCCTCTTGCTTCATTAATTTATCATTAATCACTAGAGGATTGGGAAGGCCTTTTTTCCTTAGACCATCAAACTTAATTACGAATCTTGTGATTGCCATTTCCATATTCTGGCACTTTCCTCTAATTGTGTCATCAAATTCTTCTTTGAGATTACCTTCCTATATTCTAGGATGGTTTCTGTTCTGTCAATAATTCCAATTTCTTCCAATTCTTGTTTATTTTTGGAATTGAGAAATTTAATGATTTCTAGAGCTTCTTCAGGCTTTTTACTTAGCTCTTCTTTTGTCTTCTGTATTGCTTCTTTTTCTTCTTTCACTAAATATCTTTTGCTCATATATGAGCTGTATAGATGGACAAGTATCATTGATTGCTTCAATGATATTGGACAATAATTTATTCTTAACATGTGCCATAGGTTCTTTCAAAGTTAATTATTTTTCCAACTTCTTTAGTTGTTCATTCAATCTGTTGGCCTTTTCCCTTCATTCTTGGCATTTAATTGTGCAATTTTCTTAGAATATTCAAGATATTTGATCTGTTATTTTAACATGTTTATCTCATTGGTTTGGATTGACATAACCTGAATTTCCTTTACTAATTTTCTTTCTTCATCTAATTGTTGTGTTGTTTTTGTTGAAGATTCAGTGGTTGAATTTCTAGATGAAGTGACTGGAACTGCTATGGCGATTGGGACATTTGGAGCCAGTGTTTCTACCTAAGTAGACGGTACAACTGTTGTAACTACATGAATCAAAGTGGAAGGAACTTCATGTACTTTGTTGACTTCTTTCTCTTGGAACATTTTTTCCATTTCTTTAATCTAAGTTGTTAATTGTAGAATGAGACTCATCATCTCATCTTTTTTATTGGAATCCTGTATAACCTCCTTGGCTTGAGGATTCTTTGTAGGAGGCAATTTCAATTTTTTCTTAGTGCACCAATATCAACATTATTATTTTTGATCAATTCCTTCGCAACTTTTATATTATGAGGATCATATCCTACTTCAACCACTAGCTCTTCTAAGGATTTGATTCTGATATCCTTTGCATATGAAAATGCCTTCTCCAATTTGAGCTAATCTCTTACATTTATCATAGTGTTTTGAAGTTTTCTGTGCACTCATGGAATTGGTGGGCATTGTGGAATAAATCATCTCTCCTGCCTCCTTATGAAATTCAATTTTATCCAGAGGATGAATATCCTGGACTGGAAATTCAAAATCGATCTTTTTATAATCATAGGATGATTTAGGAGTTGGAACTGTGGGCTGAAGAATTGTCATCAACATCTTTTTGTTCTTGTAGTCAATGGTTGAAAGTAGCCTGTTCTGAATGCTAGGAGTCTGTTTTACGTACTAAGAATATATTTAATTTTTTATTTCTTCATTTTTAGCCTTAATTTTCTTGTATCTTTCCTTGATTTCCATGTTCTTTTCTTCTTCTTTCTTGGATGAAGACATTTATATACTGTGTTGTTTCCGAATTAATTTTGTATTAGAAGTGGTTGGTTGTTGTTCCTCTTCAATGATTGTAGGAGGTACAATAATTTTTTCTGCAACTTCCGTGTCAATGACCTCTACTATTTTTTTTTCTTTACTTGCAGAGTTTACCTTTGGATTTTTGCTGTATCTTATTTTGAATTTTGTCTTTGTAGTACTTTCAGTTGTATAAGGCCCTTCCTCCCTATTTATTTTCACACTTCTATCTTCTTGGGATGGATTTTACAAAGTTTGACTAGTATCACATTGCTTCTCAGCCTCTACCAATGTATTCTCTAACCACTTAGATTGGATTGGGAATTTCTCAATTTTAGGATTCTTTTCATGTATATATGGAGTTAATTTTCATTTAACTCTCATTTTGCTGATAATACCAATGGGATCATAATATCAAAGAATGTTAGGACTAAATTTGAACTCTACCAACTGCTTTTCTACCTCCAGATCAACTTCTCTATTATTACAGATGAATGGGCCATTCTGGTTCTTCAACTTAAACTTAGTTTTATTCTTTGCAATTAAGAAATTGACAGCATTTGAATTTAAAATATACCTTATATACTCCAGAGAAAATAACCTCATAGAAAGGTATTTTAGCAATTTTTAAGGAATAAGGCTTGACCCATAAACTATTATTTTAGTGTGATTTTGGTACAAGTACCAATCACCTGTTCTATTGTGCTCACAATTGTAAAACCTTCTTGATTTCATTGCTAAATATAGGCTGTACACTGATTTTTAGCAAATTGACCAAGGGATGGATGAAAGAATCTATGAACTATGAATAGGTAAACTCATTTTACTCCTTCCTTATCAAGGAAGTATAGAATATGACAAATTGTGGATTTCGTTCCACATCAAGCTTATGAAGACTTATAGGAAACTTTTCAGACTGGAAATAAAGGAGCATGTGGAATATAATTGAAGAATACCTAAAAAACACCTTCAGAAGGCAGTTTGACTAATTGCTCATGGATACTATCAGCAATACATTTGGAAAAGTTAAAGATGATAGCAGGAGGATGACCAGGTACAAAAATGGACAAGAAACAAAGTATTGCTACATCAGATGTTCATCTGTGAAATAGCCAAGGATAAAAGACAACATGTAAATAATATTTCTAGTCCTTTATGAGAATTTAGTAGAGGATTATGGAGGATTGAGATTGTGAAAATCTTTAATCTCTTGGGAAAATCCAGATCCAAGTAGAGCTTAGTGAGGGCTTCAATAGATAAAGGAAATTCATTTGGCCCAGGCTGTAACTGAAGCATATGGTTGATAGACTCAGCTATAATGTAATGGTAAACAATACTTCCTTTTCAGGGTTCACAATGGCTCTTTGACCTCAAGAATAGCATGATTGGAAGAGTCTAATTACTTCTGGGCATTGATGAATGTGAGGAACAACATATTTAGGAAAGCTTGATTCCGAGATAAACACTACGTCAGCCTAATCTAGGGATTTGTCTTGGCTCCAGTATTGGAGCTCAAGAAGGTTGAACTTTGTAACAATATCAATAATTTTGAAGTCTACATCTACCAGGGGAATATGCTCTACATCTACAATAGGGTGTTGTAGAAAGTTGATCATGAGAGTGCTTTTGGAAGCCATAGATTTGTTTGATTTATCAATTTCAATACTATTGACCTTTAAAACACTGATTTCGTCTTGTGAAACACTTCTGTAAGTTTTATAAGTTTGCAGAAGGATTTTAGATATGAAATGGGTTCTATCTTTTGTCTACAAAAGGGTAATTCTGATTAATTTAACTCAAATTGTAACTTATGTATCAAAAAGAGCAATTTTAAGACCTTATAACTTCTACAAATGATATCTAGGAGATACAATGGACTTTCTATGATAAAAAAATCTTTAGGAAAACAAAAAGGATGCCTAAGTACTGTAAGAAAGGTTTTTAAAGGTATCAAAGGCTTTATCAGGTCTATAGATGGCTAAACTTAATCAAACTTTGTTTTAAAATAGGTTAAAGCTTCAGAATCTGTGAGTAAAAAATCAGGTTTTACAAAATCAATGAATTTATGAAGAAATAGGATTTATTTTAGGTTTTTATGCTCCAAAATGATTCAATTAACTGTAAAAATCTTTTATATTGATGAATGAGTATTTTTCCTCTGAAGAATACCTAGGAAATTTGGATTTTCGCTATGTAGAAGTGTTTCTAAGGTTGGAAAGCTTTCAGAAGCTTTGTTGGTCTTTATAGGAACTCTGATGGCTTCTGTAGTGATTGTAGCAGTCAGATTTGGTGATTTAGGTTGGTTTTCGGGCTAAAAAAGAGTCGGCAGTGGTCTAACTCGGTCTGGAATGCTCTTCTGTGTGGAAAAAAGTAACAGAAAGGTAAGAATGAATGCATTTCGACATTTTTATAACCAATTTTAAAGAAAAGTGAATGCATTAAATGCATGGTTAATTCAAATAGGATTGTGGTTTATGCGTGGGGAAGGAAAAACCATCATGTGGTTTTTGCACGGTTGAAAAGTGGTAAGAAGGATTGGATCAATCGGTGAAAACCAGTGGAATTAAGATGCGTGGAGCTAAAAGAAAAACCTGAAAATTGCATTTATCGTAAGCTTTGGGTTTGTTTAATCATCGCGCTGAGAAATGTGCGATATGGGATCTCCACCGTTCGATCTTGGAGATGGAGAGCGAATGTTGTAGATCGTGCGATAAAGCTACAGGGTGGAATGGTGTGGGGCCCTGGTTTTTAATACAACGGGAAGTGGAATATGTATTTATACATAAAGTTTAATACATAGTTTCAGGATAGGCGAATATTAATGTTTTAATCAAATGAAATGCAGGCATATGTAACATTAGCATTTGCAAGATTATTATATAGTGGGGTTGTATAATTAATATTTTTAACCTATGGGAGGAGCGGGAATTTATATCACATGGGGAAATAATACATAAGTTAAAATTTAAATATGGGTGGGAATATATTATATTTAAAGGAATTAATCTAATGTGGGATTAAAAGGTGAATATAGGTGTTAATATATAAATTAATGTGTTAGTAATGAATGAAATGAGGGAAAATACACTAAACATAGCGTAAGACATGATATAGGGATAAATTCCTTTGTTGTGGGCCCTGGCATAATTTTTTTACACTTAGGATAAAGTATTTTTTGGGTTTTTGGGTAAAAGGGAAATTAGTTAAAGGGTTTTACTTTCCTTAAGTATAATGGTTTTTAAACTTAGTAAAAGGGGATTTTTGCAAGTGAAACTGAATGATAATGGGAAAAAGGAAAAATGAAGGGGAAATAATGAAAATGGAGGGGATGAAGTATTTTTACAAAGGGATGAATTTTTGAAGGAAGTTAGTGACTGAAATGACCAAATTTATGCTTATCCATGATTTTACAACTGCTTCTGCCTACCCATATGCTACCATAGCATTTTTTTTTTCATTTACCTAGGTGCATTTGAGCTTGCAAAACCTTGTTCATTTTTCTTTTAAAACATCAAACGAACTAATTATATTGTTATTTCTACCAAGGGCTCAGATTATGCTATTGAGCTCCTTATTTATTCTCTACCTAACTATTGATCTCCCAAAATTAAACTGTTTGGCTAGATCTTTATTCTCTATCTAATAATAGGAAATTTAAAGCATGAGAGGTTAAGATTAAGCTATTTAATCTTCATGGATCATGGCATTTTGAACAAGATACACATAATCTTTATTTTGTAGTAGAAGTAAATAGTAGTGGCATTTGGATTTTCATCACTTTCATGTTTAAATTTTATCTCTTTTTTGTTTGGGGTCCATTTTCTTATTCTTTTTTGATATTTTTTCTTTTAATTCCTTTTATTTTTCTTTTAGGACTTTTACCCTCTTTACATTTTTTTATTTTATTTTTCTAATATGGGAAATCAATTTTCAAAAATAAAAGTATGTACATATTACAAGACTAATCAAGGTCAATTCAAAATTTATGAATCCTATTATTATAGGACCCTAACCGGATCCATAGATGAAGTTCTTCAGTTTTACATTCTTTTCTCTCGTGAGTTGGCCTTTCACGTTGACCAAAACTCCTTTGCACCAGATAAAAATTGTTTTCCTAGAACTCTCAACAACATTTTGCATTTGTGCTTTCGTAGACACATGAGGAGTTGCACTGCCATACAATTGGCTAACTGTAAAAGAAATGATCTTAATGTCTAGTAATTCAATGGTATTTATGTCAATATGATGATACATCATGTGAATCATGTGTGAGATAATGAACCATATAAGAAGCAATAGGCATTCCCCCTCACCGTGTCTCGCATAAGGAAATGTCTCTTCCTCTTCTAGGTAAACTAGTAGGGAAACACATATCCTTTTTCTTGATCAAAAGCCTCCAATCCCCGATGATGAAACATTTTTCCTGGACATCCCAAGCATTGACCAGCCAGGTCATGAGTTCGACTTGTGCTTCCATTCCTTGTATTGCCAAATATTTTTATAAAAGACAATTCTTCAACACATGAAGCATTTCTGGGCTCTCCATGGCTTCATTATCGTGAAATTCATGCTCTATTTCTCTCCACTCAAGCATTATTGGTGACCTACAAATAATCATTTAGGAACATTAGAAAATTTATGAGAGAATTTGGAGCCATTTTTATAGATAGAAATTTAATTTTTGAAAACCCCACGTGCTTGCACATCTTTTATTGATAAAAAGTTCTTTTTTCGAACAATTTATATATAAAAACTGTAAGGACACAGTGATTTTTTATATTAAAAAATCATCGGGGTGCAGAGGTTCTGCAACAAAAACCTGTGCACCCTCAAGGATGCATTCTAAAACCTTTTTTCCTAAAAAAAATGATCTAAAAAATTAAATTGAAAAACTAAATTGATGAAAATCAAGACAATGAAGTTATGGAATACCTGGAATTGATGTTTTGCAAAATGGTTGGCTAGTTCTCCTGATATCTTCTCCGAAAGATTTATGGTAAAAACTCCTTTTCACTGCTCTGGAAATCAAAAGGTAAATATGATTTTTTTTTATCAATTTTTATAGGTTTTCATGAATAAAATAATATTATTTTTTTTATTTTGACCTTTAGAAATAATTTTTTGAATGTTTTTGCCATGATTGAGAGCACATTATTATAATTTTTTGAGTTTTTGTGTAGAGAATAGGTGGTGTCTGGAAACGAATCATTTTGAAAATAAGTAAATGTTTATGAGTTTTTTGAGCTCTCAAAAAATATAAAAAATCGAAGCCATGGAGTCCCCTTTTAAGCCCTTTTCATACTCTCTAAACATGAAAAGATTGTCGAGTACTTGACTATTTTCACTCGTTAAAATAAATGAACATTCATCTATTTAGTCTAAGTTTACCCCTTTTCCAGATTGAACTAGACTAATTACGAAAAAGGTAAATGTTGACTAAGCATGGTCAATAGAGTTCACTCCTACATAGTTTTATTCTTTTTCGGGTTTGAGAGACTAAACTTACGAAAAAGAACATTACGGACTTCACTTATGTTTTTCTTATGACTCCCTAAAACTGAAAAACACTGAGTTAATCCTATGCGTTAAAAATAAACAGTATAGGACCTATTGATTACAACGAGACTTAACCACTCCTTCTTAGGGTTCGTTAAAAATAATGATATGGACTCATCCGAAGGATGACCTTACATCACAAGAAAATGTTATCCTGCTCAAGCTTGATGAAAATAAAGAGGTACTTTCCAGTAATGGTGGGGAAAAAAGTGAGGAAAATAATCCATATTATATACTTGTTTTTAAAAGCATCATGTCTCTCCTGAACATGACAATTTGTCGCACTTGTGTCTGAGTTGGGTGATCATTTTTTCTTACAGTTAATCAAAGCTCATTGAAAATTTTCAACTAGTTAATCAAACTTTGTTCACGTATTTGCATCTGTATCATTGTTTCAATGTTACTTTTAATTTTTGGAAGTTTCATGGAGTTCTCGAGAGTGGAATAAGTTATGACCTTGAAAAAGAGGCACAAAATCTGGATTCATTGACACATAACTACCTGGAAAAGAACCCAGTGGTAGACATGTCTTGTCATGGGAGAAATTGGAGGGTCCTAGTTTCATCCATGCACATGTCAAGGGAGTGACTGAGGCTTTAATGCAACAAAATGTTAGGTTGTTTGAGGGTTTGGACACTTGGAAGGATTTGATGGTTCTTGGGGGTTCTGTTGCATGTGTAGAAGGTCATGTTGGTTGTGTTCCATTGGTTCCACTAACTTATTAATACATAGGGAGTTGAATCATATCATATTTTATCTTCCTCACATGTTTATGCCATTTGATCGGTTACTTGTGTATATGTGGGAGGAGAGTGTTATAAAGTGGTATCAAAGCATGGTTCAGCCCCTAGACTAGATCGGCGGTGTTTTCTGTTCATGCATTCATGTTGATTGAATATGTTTCTTTATGATTGTGGTCTATTGCATCTACATGGTGTTGGTCATAGTTGCAGTGGCGTCACCATGTGAAAGTTGATGGTGTTTTTCATTGGATGTAGTTGTCATTAGTGTATGTTGGTTATGCATTTGTTATGCATGTCAGTGTCAATAGGTTGTTGTGAATGCATTTTTATGGTTATGGTTATGCATGCATAATATGTTATATATGAATTGTGAGGTAATTGTATGTAGTTATGTCATCATGATATTGTTGATAAGATACGATGCTGATATGTTTACTAAGATAGAGTAGGAGATGAAGACTATTAGAGTGAGGTTGCAGCACTAAACTTTAGGGTAAGAGCATAACATCATACATGTATTGAATGTTTGGATTGCAATTATTTTAGTTAATGGATTTTTATATGCATTAGGTTCATATATTTAGAACATGTGCTTGACACGTGTGAGCATTACAAGGTAACATATTTTTTATTACCAAGATAAGGTATTATGTGATGTGTTTATATAACTAACAGTTAGGTGATGTGACAATACAGAGTAAGAATTGATTGCAACAAGGTAAAAATGGTAAAGAAAAGAAATTGTGTAAGAATACTTTTGACTATGTTTGGAAATGCTAATTCTAAACAAATAAGTTATTTTCAGACACGAAGTCTTCTTAACCTTGATTTTGTTTGACATTATCTGGATATATGTTATATTCAACATGCATTTGACATGTATATTAGCTAGTTTCCAGTTATGGATGGATTTGTCAAGGGAATTGGAGACCCTTAAGAGATGGCATGGACGTGTTCAGTTACAAGGCAGTGTGATTGGCACAAGAAGGTAACATGTATATTTTCATATTTTTTTATAAACTGATTGTTATTTTTTATGGAATTTGATGCATGGGATTGCATGGAAAAATAGACTACCATGAAATCTTGAAGAAGGCTCGATTTGATCTTTCCTTGGGAACCATGGGGATTGAGTCATGGTGTTTGTTGCTAGTCATGTGAGTTTTTTCTTCTGTGATTTTTTGTGCTTGATTTGTGGATTTTTTTATATATAGTGCAAGGCCTTGCCACTTTCTTTGTGGTGTCCTACTATTTTTTTTTCATGATTTTCTTCTAGTTTGTTTCTTGTTCTTGCATATTATGTTTTGAGGGTCTTGGGAATTGGTTGGGAAGGAGGAAATTTAATGGGTCTTGGGAAAAGTTGAATGAAACCCAACATGTGATGCAAGACTCTAATGAAGCTTGGTTCATGTACAAGGGAAGCTAAAGGTAATAATATGACAGTCGGTTGGACTAGTTGGGTCCATTATGTTAAACAGATGATGGTTGTACATACATGAGAAACGTAAACAGAAAGGTAAAGTAAATGGATTTGAGGCAACATATGTTGATACAAGTGGATGTTAGTGGCCACCCACCTATTCGACTTGGACCCCCACCATTTTTTCTTTCAATTTTTCAATTTCCATAATTGTAGCACAATTTACTATTTTTAGCGCTTTTTCGTGACCTGAACTTTCGGAACCATTTTGAGGCCCTAAGTGATGTTTTTTGGAGAAAATTGAGATGAAAATTGGCTTTTAACTAATACTAGTCACTCAAAATTTCTAGTCCTTGGATATATATTTCTAATGAGGTATTGTACATGTCAAACAAACATCATATGTTAAAGCTATGTCCCTTGGAAGTTGATATACCAATTTACCCAAACATGGCCCATAGTTTTAGTGCTTTGGTATAGGGTAATATGCTTGGGTAGTGGTTATCGAATATCTCTCTCTAGGCTTTCTGGTGCCCAAGGTAGACAACCAGATTAGTTGTATAGTTCACAAAGATGTTGCACATATGTTAATGATAATTTATATTATTTAATAAAATGAGATGGGAGATTACCTCTTTTCCGATCCCGGATCCTTTGGAGAACACTAAGCAGCGAAGCAGGGATCGTCCTTCACCAGCTCCAAATTCAAGTCCTGCGATCAAATAAAGCACTCGTGTAATCTCTACAACAATATACTTCTTATTAACTAAATTAGCATATGAAAAACATAAAACAATGCAGATCTAAGCCATTCATGTCATGCTATATTAATAATTGAAAAACAATGGAAATATTAAAGCATCGAACGGAAAAAACATATACAATTCTATTGATTTATAAAAAGGAGGACTACAACCATCCATTGCACCAAGATCTCCTCAGTCTCCTTGTATGTGATAGTGATCAAGGAAGTAAGATCTCAATGAAATTCACTGATCCTCAACTACCACATTGCAACAACGTAGCTCTACTTCACATGTATTAAAAAAACCTTCGACCTTGGACTAATAGCCCACAACTCTATTTTATGGGAGACGGAGAGGGAAAACCTTGCTCAACTCTTTCAACTAGTTCAAAAAGGAAAAAACCAAGATGGTTCCTTAGCCTTCCATGCTTTTTCCTTCCTTGAGAGTCTAGTTGCTTTTGGCAAGGCCTAATAAGAGGCTAGTGCCTTTCGGTTTCTATTTTGCACTGACTCCTCATCAGAAAAAATTGGATTTTCCAATCATTATCGGTGAGATTTTTACTGTTTCATATTTAAACATGGGTAATGCTGCCCTCTGGGCAATATAGAGCATTTCCCTAGTCACTAATCTGACCTTTACATGGCTCAAAAGTGTTATAACGTATTTTAGCTGTTTCTTGGGTGCGTTACCTTGGCATAAATGGGTTTTGTATAGGTCACTTTCTTCCTTCCATATTACCTTCTCCTCTGAGCTGATGAGGAGCTCACTTGTCCTGTAATAGATGCCCCCTAATGTGTGAGGTCAGAGACGAAGATGATGGCCAAAATACTTTATAATATGTGTAGTAGAATTAGAGAGATTGGAGGTCTGAGGAAAACCTGAAACAACAACATATGTCAGAAAATATAGTATCTCTCTTGAATTGGGCATTCCCATGCTCAGTAGCTAATCAACATGATTTCTCTAAAATAGAGATATGAATAGTGTCCACCGATAAGCCTAATGTGGAAGTGTTTGTCACAATAGGATCAATACTGAAAAGCTGTCTCCATAAACAATATGGCAACTTGAGGAAGGAAACACAACTATAATGGTGCAACCTTTGCCCCAAGGTCTTGGCCGCTGCTTCACTTAAACTACATATTTCCATACATGTGAATGGAGGAGTTGTCATTGAACATGTGGGAAATCATTTGATTACTAGTCAATAAGGAAAATTGTTAATAGATGCGATGGTGGCCACCAATAATGATGATGGTCCCTAAGATGCACAGTACAATATAGCGAGTGTGAATAAAATGAGTTGATGTAGAACACTCATAGAATATTTCGATCGGGAGCCAATAATGAAGACCCCCAACCAAATACAAGATGACCTACCATTGATGTCTGCACGTATCTGGGTACTGATGTGTTTCTGGATCAACTTCCTAGAGAAGATGTTGCAGTCGATAAGAATATACCTGTCAAAAGGTAGGCACTGAGATGTCCTACATCAGTCAAAATGAAACAGGAAAAGATGATGTTGTTCTTGATGGAAAATATGAAGAGAAAATGGGAATAACTAACGACAAATAATTTCTGGCATTATGATCGTTTTGGTTGATATGAGGAGTAGTATATAGCGAGATCTGTTTGAACAATAGAAGGCACTCTAACAAGGTACTAGGCAGCTTAGGCTTAATTAAAACCAAAGGGTATTTAGGATCTGACCAGTGTAGGAACATAGATGAAGGCTAAACTCATAGATGGTAGGGTTCGGCTAAATGCGAAAGAGTTTTTTGGGAATTGCCATGTTTGAGATTTTTGCTGCCAAATCGACCTTTCTTAAATGTAATAGAACAAGTATCCATTTTTTCCAAATTTTTCCTCGTCTCATTAATTTTAACGAGTCCAGACAGGTAAACTCTGTTATAGGTCAATTTGGGCACCATTCCTAATGAGATGGTTAACTGCGCATCATCTCCAGGACCGATGATCAAGGGTTTATCATTCCCTATCATCTCAGTTGCTATATTCCCTAAGATAGGAAACAACATGAATCAAACAAGAATTTCATCAAGCAAGGGTTTCCATGGTTTGAAGCTTATTATAAAACATATGAGAGCTCACCAACGCAGGCTCTAAGGGGCCTAAGTCAGTTTCATATGCAGGTAGCCCCATTCAAGGCTACTCTACAGAGCACTTCCTGACATTCAAAGGTGCGTTGGTCACATTGAAAGTGAAATTCTCATTGTTCCAGAATCTCCACTTGGCCAGTGTCTTCTAGAAGGGTTCACAGGTGTCAAGCTTCGGATCCAAGTGTCCATTTTACATCTACATTACTAGAAACATGTCTTGCCTATTTTTTTAATGCTATTGATTACAAAACAACCTACAACTCATCTATAAATTGAACACAGATCTAAGTGTTTGAGGAGGAATAATTTGAGTAGAGAAATGCTGGAAAATTTTCAATTGAGTTTGATTTGTGGTGCTACTACTAGAGAGACTTATACTGTGATGAGACTTGGGAACTCTGCTGGAAGGTCACTTCAAATTAGTCACTAGGTTGTAACCTCTCCTTCTATCATCAATAAAGAGTACTTCTTATTTTAACCTACATGCATCTATGTTAACTTTGATTTTCCATATTGTAATATCTTGATTGATGAATGTATTTTATGCTTAACTGATTTAGCTAACTAGCTTGAATAGATATCTATATTATTGCATCTTCTGTTTTTTCAGTGTTCTTTCTTGCAAGAAGAATTCAACCATCAAACAGCCTGAATTTGAAGTTGTAGTGGAAGCGACAGAAAGGAGCCATTTGGAAGCAACTGAAACAAGTAAGCCTCCAATCCTCTTTGTGTATCTATTTTGAGCTAGGAGAAATGGTAGTATAGTATTTCACCTATTGTTATACACTAAACACTGGTCTAGGGAAGCGTAGTTTATCCGTAGATTATAATTCTCGCCCAACAATCTGGTGAATCTTTCATATTTAGAGAGTCTGAAAAATGTCGTAAAAGACAACTCTGAGGGGTACCTTTTTCATGTCTTGATAACCGGGCATGATAAAGGGAGAATAGTAAGCCCGAAATGGTTCATTTTCCATGAGTTTGTTCATCGAAGCCGAAAAAATGAGAAATCTATGTTCGATGGACGTCTACCTCATTTTGTTATGAGTATGAGGAGACGAAGTAAAATCAATATTCTTTGTGAAATTTTAACAAGTCCCACAGAGAAAAACTTGATGCTCTGCATGAAGTTTTAACAAGTCACACAGAGAAAAACTTGGTTCCTTTTTCCATTTAAAGAGCTTTGAAAAAGATGAAAAGAATGGCTCATAATCTTCTGTCGTGGTAGTTTAACGAGCCTGACAAAAGCAACTCAGAGTTTTTTTGGTTTTACGAGATAGAAAAAGTCCCGAAAAAGAAAGCTCGTTGCTTCTTTGTGTTAGTTTTAACGAGCCTGAAGAATAAAACTCGAGGTTTTTCGGATTAACGAGCAGGAAAAATACCATAAAAAGAATGCTCGATTCAGGGTCGAATATGGTCATATCTACATATAGACATTAAAAACTCATAAGAACATCAATAACCAAAATCAATAGTTGCAACAAACATGCAGCCGAAATTCACTACTTTTTGTAGACTAACTAAGTGAGTCTTTCCAGAAACCTGGAGGTTTTAAGCATGGGTGTACCACCTCTTCCCATGAGAGAGATTCCAATTCATCTACAGTGGCATGCTATAGGTGTGTCGGAGAGATACCAAGTGCCTCTGAGGAGGATAGCCAGGGCAGTTGTTTGTTATTTTGAGTAGGAGGCGTAGCTGGAGGAGTAGATGTGTAAATGTCATAGCGAGGCTTAGTGTAGCCAAGTTTTGTAAAAAAACCCAAGTTTTGAGAGATTTTTTTATGTAATTTTGAACCGGACACGACATATATATATATATATATATATATATATATATATATATATATATATATATATATATATATATATATATATACATACTTTTGGCGATTTTTTTTCTTATGTGTTTTTTAATGTTTATGCATTTTCTATGGTAAACAATATATACTTATGTGTAAATATTTTTATAACAAGTGTGACAAATGCCAATCTAATACATAGTTTTTCCAATGAATCGACCAATGCATTAAATTCTCTAGGAATGTGCTTAAACGAGATGGTTTGAAAACGATGTTATAAAAGTCTTACCCTTAAAAAATAACGTAAAAATACTATATGAAAGATGCGATAATGATTGTTCAACTGCATAACTACGAGATGGGAATATAACCTGACCACTAGATTGAAGATGTCGTGAGATACAAATTTCGTAAGTATTTGTATCACCCACATGTACTCATCAATTTTATTGGTGGAATTTCCCACGAAAATTCCCCCGGAACCAAGCAATTCTGACTCAAGTGTATATAGAACCCAAGTAGCTGAAGCAATGTGTCTAGTATGACGACTAGCACCGTCTGTGTATCCGACGTATGATAAGGAGGATGATGAAATCTGTGCGAAATAAAAGTATTGTATTTGAGGAAAAACAATTAAAAAAACAAAAAATATCCAGAGACATCGAAATATAGGCAAAAATTATAGACATAAAATTACAAAGCATATGCCTAGTTGAAAACTAGGAAAAATATTTCTTCAAATAGAGCCCATTGCAGGGCTCCACGAGTTGAATTCTATTACAGTCCTGAAGTTCATAAGCTACTTTTGAGAGGACTTTGGTGACTATGTAAGGACTAAGACATAGTGGTTGAAGTGCTCCTCCTCCTAAGACGTCGTGTCTCTGATCGTAGAGTAGTATGAGATCACCCTCTTGGAAAGAATGAGGCTTGACAAATTTTTCATATTAAGCTTTGAATCAGTGTTTGCGGGCTTCAATTTATGGCGGTGGTGCCAGGTAGGATTTCAACAACGAGCTTGAGTGATCGAATCTCACACTTGATTGGGATTACTGCCTCTAGGCCAAATGCGAGTTGGAATGGCGTGAAGCCTATGGCAGTTTTAACTGAGGTACGGTATGCCCATAACACAAAATATAACTTCCAATGCCATGTGGTTTTATGATTTCCAACTAACCAACGAATCATGGTTTTGAGGATGTCATTTATGGCTTCAACTTGACCATTCACTTGCGGATAGTAGGATGAAGACTAATCTTGTCGAAATCCTAGCATGGAAGTTAATTTCATCATCATATGGTTCTAAAAATGTTATCCATGATCTTTGACAATTGAAAGGGGTACACCGAAATGACAGATAACCTAATTGAACAGGAATAGAGCTGTGGTTTCTCCATCGGCCCTAAAAGTGGGAATGGCCTCTGCCCATTTCATAAAGTAGTTGACTGCCACAACAATGTAGTTGTGTCCATCGACTGAAGTGGGGTTGCATGTAGCAAAGTATATTCCTCATTTAGCGAAAGCACCAATCGATACAACGAGGTGGAGAGGGGCGGGGTGAGCACGCATTTTCTTCGTGAAAATTTGACACGGATGACACTTCTGGATTGTTGTGATGCACTTTTTAAACAAAGTGGACCAATAATAGCCTGCACGCAAGATTTTATGTGGAGTAACTATGCCAGAAATATGACCTCCACACGCCCCTGCATGACAGTCATTTAAAACGCATTCTTCTTCATTAATAGTGATACAACACCGAAGAATAGTATCGACACCATGACGATATAAAGTATCGTTGAGTACAAGGTAGTCTTTCGCTTGGTGGTGAATACGATGACATTCGTCGGATGTGAGAGTTGGGTGGAAGGGTTGAGTTTGGAGGTAGACAAAAATTTCTCCATACCAAGGATCAGAAGAATATACTGAGAAGATGGATTCATGAGGGAATGGATCATGAGCTACATCTCATGGGTCGATTCTAGGAAGGTCCAACAATAATTCGGTGGAGACTAGAGATTTCTTTGCTTTGGCAGCAGTGAATACTAAGTCATATTGTTGGAGGATCACTATCCATTTGGAATATTTTCCTCCAATAACTTGGCAAGACAAAATGTGTCACATGGGATTCTCCAAAGAAATAACAGTAGTCTAGCGTAGTAATATATAGTGTCGAAGTCGGGTGGCAGCAAAGACCACCGTGAGAGAGATTTTTTCCACATGTGAATATCATAGTTTGGGTCCAATGAGACCTTTTGAAAATTAATGTATCACATGTTCACTATCATAATTGTGAACTTGAACCAGAACCATGCCAAGTGAGGATGGTGAGACTTCCAGGTAGAGGAGATATTCACATGAATAATTGGGGGCACTAAAAAGTAGGGTAGAAACGAGTGCTTGTTTGAAGGCTTCAAATGACCTTTGAGCTTCGTCATCCCATAAATATAGTGTTCCCTTCAATAATAAGAGCATAAGGCCTTTCCTCATCTTGACATAGTTCACTATGAAATGATGTAAAAAGTTTTCCTTCCCTTGCAAACGTTGGAGTTGTAGAATGGATTGTGGTGTGGGTAACTCAATGATTGCCTTAACCTTATTGGGATCAACCCTAATCCCATGCTTGAAGACAATAAAACCTAGAAGGCATCGAGACTTGACAAAAAAGTATGCACTTATGTGGATTTAGACGTATATTGTAGAACCTACACTGAGCGAAGATTTTTTTTAGGTGTGCAAGGTGATGTGATCGCTTCTTGGAATGGGCCGGAAGGTCATCCAAGTAAGCTTGTACAATATGCCTAATTTCATGAAAGGCGTAGTTCATAGCCATTTGAAAATTTTCTCCCACATTCTTCAGACCAAATGGGAGTTTACAATATGTAAATGTGCCCCAAGGACAGATGAAAGCGGTTTTATGTTGGTCATCTTTTTTAATCGCAATCTGGTTATACCCAGAGAAACCATCCATAAAAGAAAAAGACTCACATCTAGAGCAATCATCAAGGATCTGATCTATGAACGGCGTAGGATAATTGTCTTTGGGACAGAAACGTTTAAATCATGATAATCAACACAAACTCAGATGGTGCCTTGTTTTTTGTATACAAGGACTAGATTGGAAACCCATTCTGTCAAAGGAATGGGATAGATAAAACCAGCGTTCAAAATTTTTTCTACTTCAGCTTTGATGGTGGCTTCTTTGTGTGCGTGGACAGGTCTGAGTTGCTGTCGAATAGGTTTGGCATTGGCATAAAATTTAATTTCATGCTTGACTATAGACGGATCTATGCCAGGAATTTCGTCGTAAGACCAAGCAAACATATCACAAAATTTCTTAAAGAGGGATGTGAAGTGTGAAATTTCCTTGGGATTGCAATCTGCTCCAATCTGAATGTTTTCCATGATACCTATTTTGTCCAAGATATCTATGAGCATTGTCTTAGAAATATTTCCCATGTTCCCTTCCGAGTCGATGGTTTGAACAGTCGTGTAAACGGAGGGGACCATCTCAAGTGGGTCAAAGGATGGGATTTGAGTAGTTATCACGTCCGAATTAAACATGAAGCGTGATGGTGGAACCTTCCCCAAGGTCATTCTTCTAGAGAAATGATCTCTCGAATTGCTTCATCCGTAGGTAGGACTTCATCAAGGAGATCCTTAGAAAGACTTGTGATGGGTGGGAGGTTTATACCATTGATCGAAACCATAGCTGTGGAGGGTTCAGATGTAATTTGGATGGCTTGGTAAGCCAACTTAGCTGGTGAGAGCCGCATCTAATCTCTGTAGGAATCAATGTCTGAAGGTGCCAGTAGGATCCATGGGATGATAGAGACATCCAACGTGGTGGATATCATTGCAACTATTTTTGGAACCTTGGGTGGCATTATAGGAAAGAAACCCATTAGGGAAGATGCCTTCAGAAGACTGGTTCTAATACTGACATAAGGGTCAGGAAAGCCTACGATTAAGGGTACACTAATACTTTGTAATGTGGTATAATCTAGGGTGCAGAAGGATAAATGATCGACTGTGATTGTTTTCCCATCCAATGGAAAGAGGATGAGTTGGAAGACCGAAGAAACAATGGCGGTCATGGCATAAGACCAACTGCGACCTCGTAATAGGTTATAGTCTGGATGATGATCTACGATTTCAATGTCCATGGTTATCGTTTTCCCACTAAGTGTAATGGAAAAGATAGAAAGGTATCCTTTAGGAGGAAAGTGTGGCCATCAAAATATTTGAGTGAGTTCGAAAGTGGGGACGAAGCAGGAGAACCTAAAGCGAGCCATCAAGTAGTTGACATAACGCAGGTCGAAGCCCCTCGTCTATGAGAGTATGATGGATTGGTCTCCCTTTCGACACAACTTGTACCTGGAATGAAAGTTGGTGTGAAAGGTGAGGTTTATATTTTTCCATGTCAAAAATATCTAGTGTAGAATCCTGGGGGTCAATCCCACCAATGGTCGAAAGCAATTCTTTCCTTTGTGTTGGGCAAGTTTGCAATACTTTAAGAATAGACATAGTTGGCGGTTCCTGTGCCAAATATTCTACAATATTGTAGTTTTGGGTGGCACGTGCAAAGGTGTTATGAGTCATGCGTCGAAGTTTCCCTTTGGGGCGACAAATCATGGGGTCAGCAGTGGGCCATTCGATATGAAAACCATTGGGCGACGGTGGATTTGAACTGGTACCAGGTTCCTGAGTGTCAATGACAGGATTTCCATGAATTTTAGCTCGTGTCTAAATTTCAACACTTTCTATGCCATAAATGGTGGATGATCCTTCACCGGAAGGATATGAACCACCACTGCCCCTTTGCGAGGCTTGTTGTGGTTTTGCAACCATGTGTTGTTGTTACTGTTGTGGATTAGGGAAGGGATTATGAAGGATGGCAAGTATCCTCCTAGAGTCCTTGTTTGCGATAAAATTTGTGCATTCCTGTAGCCAAGGACGTTTGTATGTTAAGTGGTTCTCCACACAGATTTTGCAAGTAAATTTCACGCGTTTATCCTTCCCTTTGTCATTTTTAGCAGCATTTTTCTGATTGGGATTATTATGATGGTCCAACTGCTCTTCCGAAGAAGATGTCTTCTTCTTGTTCTTTTTATTTTTTCCACTAGGTTTTTGTGATATTTGCATAGAATTTACCTCAGTCGTAGGAAGAGTAGTCGAATGGTTAGGGACAGTGGCAGCCAAAGATGGCTAGGAGGTTTGCCCCCAAGATTGTTTTGTGGCTATGCCAGAGATTGTGCCAATGAGACCGTTGAGGTGGGCTCTGGGTTTCTGAGTAGTGGGATAATTTGGATTACCAGGGGCATGGGGGAGTAAATCATATAGTGTGCTAGATTGCAAAGAGATTAAATATAAATGTTGGGCAAGACGAATGGATTGATCTTCTGTGATCACACCAGATAGGCCAATGTCTTTAGCTAGGGTTGGTAAGAGAGACTTACAAAACCAATTAGCTAAGAGATGATCCAGGATTGGAAATTTGACCAGCTCCTACACCTCCATTCATGAATGTGATTGGAGATGTGGGTGTCATTGTCTTGGCACAGCGATGTTAAAAGTTCTGTGTTGGTTTCATATCTGATAGGTAATTGGAATTTTTTTAGAAATTTCGTAGTTAAGGAGCCAAAAGTGTTGATGGCGATGCGTGGTAATTCAATATAACACTTGGCAGCATTTCTAGTGAGAGTGCAGGGGAATAGCCGAAGCCGGATACTATCATCCACCATGGAATTAGATATAGACCATAGATGAAAGGTGGTGATGTGTGAAGCCAGATCATCCCCTTTTTTCCTGGCAAATTTAGGGATGTTAGATGGAATCTTGTGTGGTACCAGAGGCTAGAGCAAGTTGTGATTGATGGGATCATTAGTTAGTTTATATATGTCAGGGATGTCTAGAGCAACTAAAAATGGCAATTGTGTGTTTTCCCCCTGATCTATCCAAGGAAGTATTGGCTGACTATTTGGACCATAGGGTCCACCCATCAATGTGTTACCAGTAGGATAAGTAGGACTTTGTTGATAAAAATTTCCTATGGGCGGAGGTGTAGGGATATATAGTTGTTGTCTGTAGGGCATATTGTATTGTGGGGCGAATGGTTGGTTGCCCCTAGGTTAGAATTCCCCCCCTTGTCCAGATGGATGTTGGCGTGGACTGGCCCATATGGACGCAATAGAGCTGGTGGGAGGCATGCTGCTATGTGCATAATTAAGCAACGACATGGAACCTATACTGAGATTTAGACCAATTAACGGAATAATTTTAACAATAGGTTGTCTGGTTTGTCCTAACAATTTTAGGGGTAGCGAAATGCCCCTCGTTGTCTGCGTGTTGGTGATTCTGCCCCCTAGTATGGAGGCCAAGGGGTTTTAACTTAGCAAGTATTCCAACCAAAAGGGTTGCTAAAAGGATCCGAAGTAGTCCCACTCGTGGGAGAGGGAATCATAGGTCTCGATGTGGTCACCGTAGGAGTAGATCCTGAAGGACTCAAGGATCCATTGACAGTTAGGATGAATTTAGGGTTGGGACTAGGTATAGGTTGACTACTGGGGTTACCGATTATTGGCATAGAACTTACTTCCGGTGGGGAGGGTGGTGGCGAACCTTGGTTGGTTTCCATTGGTACCAACACCATAGGTGGCAGTTGTGAAACGGATGTTGGTGTGGCCGAAGAAATCTCTCGGTGCGGTGTAATATAAACTATCACAGTTTCCAACAGATTAGTGAGTGGAGGATTGTAAGGAGGTACAACGCCTTCCGTAAAAGGGTCCTCTGGAAATTCCGTGTGATAGGGGGCTATGTGAAAATTAGGTTTGTCAATGGAGACTTCTTTTTCGTAGAAGGCACGGGTTCACCAAGACTCAATTATTCCCTCGATGTCAAAGGAGGGAGACCTTGCTATCGTCGAGACAGATGGCGATGGTCGGAAGACGCCACGGTGACTTGATTATTTTTAGCAAATTTTAATGATTTGTGATGTATTATAAAGTCTCATTGACAGTAACCACACACCTAAAAAATAAAAAATAAAAAAAATAAACAAGGATTCTCTAAAAATCAATCAACAAGCAGCCAGAATTGGGTGCCATGTCTGAGTACTACAATTTTCTAGAGATGAAACACAGTATCACAATAGCATACAGAGAGGGTTGGTCGTGAGTACAGTTACGGTTACTCTGGAGCTTCTCCCGAACCTTATACAATAGGTGTAAGTACTCTCGTGGAGACAAGTACCCTCCTAAATACTGAAGACTGAGTAGGTCCATCTGTTTTAGGTACCAGGATAGCCCATCTCAGTCACCTTCTGTAAGTCCCTAAAATTTTGGCCACTGAAGACACCTCAAATCATAGAAATCATCAGGGGGGTCACGGTCTTAGACAGAACGCTATATGGGCAGAACACCTAGATCCCCGATCTAGCTTCGACATCCCCAAAGGGAACCCAAATATATAGAATGCCCACTGAATGAACTCAAAGGTGCACTACCTTCTTATGCACCTAGGTGTTGTCTTGCACTTAGCTCCAGTAGTGGAGTTGTCCTGATAATATGAGTGCAGTATGATTTCGCTTATTAATGACTCTAGTTTCAAGTTTTGAGATCTTGGGTGATTTTCTCACTTCTCCTACCCCAAGATCCTAGCCTAAACTACTGTTGGTGTGAGCTCAGAAAAATTTATATGATTTATTTTACTATCGCTTGATTATTAGTGTACTTTGATTATTAGTCTTGCAGAGGGGGAGTGGACGTATAATTTTTGATGAGACTCTGACTCAAAAACCATGCAAAAATATGCTCTAAATATTCAATTCAATGAAGAGTATTTTCTACAAAGAGAGGTTTTCTCTCAAAATCCATGCACCAAACATTAAAATAACACAATTCAACCTTAAATATTTAGACATCCAATTATCTCTTCTTAATAGTGTTTTAACCAAAAAAATTTCAAAATTAATTCAGCTTGACTTTTAAAATGAGAGAAAAAGAAAGAAATGCTAGCTGGTAAACAAGCATATGGATTTAGTAAGAGAAGCTATTTTGATAGGCAAGAAATTTACAACAAAAAGGAAACACAACACAGGTGTAAGAAGCAAATTTTTGGTTGGGTAACGCACTGTATCTAAGCCTTGACCGCGTTAATGCAGGGGCTAATGCACTGTTTCTAAGCCTAGACCATGTTATAATGCTTTGGAAGACTAACAATGGTAGTGTTAGTCAAGGTAAAGTTCTTCAAATGGCTAAGCTGGATTTGATCTGGACTCTGCGAGCTTTTGAGATGTCTACTGAGCATATAAACTAGTCGGAAGGATATGCGAACAGAAGGAAAAAAGGGAGAGTGATAGGAATAGTCTGGAAACTTGGGGTTTCATCCTCATTGGAGTTGCCAATTCTACTATAGGGTAATATGCTTGGGTAGTGTTTATCTAATATCCCTCTCTAAGCTTTCCGATGCCTGAGGCAGATAGTCAGATTAGCTCTATAGTTCACAAAGATGTTGCACATATGTTCGTGATAATTTATATTATTTAATAAAATGAGATGGGATATTACCTCTTTTCTGATCCTGGATCCTTTGGAGAACACTGAGAAGCGAAGTAGGGATCCTCCTTCACCAGCTCCAAATTCATATCCTATGATTAATCAAAGCAATCGTGTAATCTCTACAACAATACTTCTTATTAACTAAATCAACATATGAAAAAAATAAAACAATGCAGGCCTAATCCATTCATGTCATGCTATATTAAAAATTGAACAAAAATGGCAATATTAAAGCATCGAATGGAAAATAACAGATACAGTTCTATTGATTTATAAAAAGGAGGATTACAACCTTCGGTTGCACCAAGCTCTCCTCAGTCTCCCAATCTCTCTCTCTCTTTCCTTGTATGTGATGGCGATCAAGGTCATAAGTTCTCAATGAAATTCACTGATACTCAACTACCACATTGCAACAACATAGCTCTGCTTCACATGTATTCAAAAAACCTTTGACCTTGGACTAATAGCCCACAGGTCCATTTTATAGGAGATGGAGAGGGAAAACCTTGCCCCACTCTTTCAACCAGTTCAAAAAGGAAAAAAACAAGATGTTTTCTTAGCCTTCTATGCTTTTTACTTCCTTGAGAGTCTAGTTGCTTTTGGTAAGGCCTAATAAGAGGTTAGTGCCTTTCAGTTTCTATTTTGCACTGACTTTTCATGAGAAAAAACTAGATTTTCCAATCATTATCTGCGGGATTTTTCCTGTTTCATATTTAAACATGGGTAACACTGACCTCTAGGAAATATAAAGCGTTTCCCTAGTCACTAACGTGACCTTTACATGGCTTAGAAGCATTATAACAAACTTTATCTATTTCTGGGGCGCGTTACCTTGGCAGAAATGGGTTTTTTCTAGCTCATTTTCTTCCTTCCATATTACCTTCTCCTCTGAGCTGATGAGGAGGTCATTTGTCCTTTAACATGCTTCATCTCATAGGTTTATGTTTTTGGATGTTTATCATTTTCCATTATTTCCAAATAGTAAATAGGCCATTGAGCCTCATTGTAACGAAGTTCATAGGATGTATCCACCACATATATTCTCAAAGATAAGCTACCATCGCCCAAGCAAGCTTATTCCATTATTTTTGTAAGAAATTTCAGTGTTTGATAGTAATGAAATGAAGTGTTATTCCTACTGCATCTTTGCGTTTATGTTTATTTATGTATTTTATTGTGTTATAGCATAAGTTAGGATCGAATGCCTTGGCTATGCTGGGAATTGTTGTTCTCAATGTTGTGCATGTTATGCATAGATAAAGGGCGTTCTCTTAACCTTTACCTTATGCTATATGGTAATTATCCTGTGATCATGATTATGTTTATTTTTATATACATATACATGTATGTACGTATGTATGTATCTATGTTGTGTCTGATAGTGTCGTCATGGATCATGATTGTTTAATTCTAATGTTTATAGGTATATATGTGTCTATGTATGTCATTTTCTGATAGGAACATGATTTTTTTATGCTAATGTGTGTGTGTGTGTGTGTGTGTGTGTGTGTGTGTGTGTGTGTGTGTATATATATATATATATATATATATATATATATATATGTATATATGTATATATGTATATATGTATGTATGTATGTATGTATGTTACTATTTGACAGGGATATCAATGACCATTCTTCGAGAGGAATGACTTCTTATGCAGGTGAATAGCATGAAGATGTTCCTGGTATCATGAGGAATCAAGTGGGAAGAGTAGTCCTCACAAATATATCAGATCGATATCATGTGGATATGAATTGATATTATGTGATTATACTATGTCTAAGTTATGGTAGGTAATACTGAGGGATACATCAACAAAATCAAATCATTATGATCTGTGACATGTTAGGGGAACCATGGATGGTGGTGTTATGAATATAATTCATAACAAATAAAATAAATAAAAATAAATATAATTATTAATAAAAAGATAAGGATTATGTTGATTAGTCATTATGTTAGTGAAAGGGCATATCTAAATGACATGCCTAGTCAAGAAAGGCCACCTACGTAGGTATATAAGCAGGTCCTCATTGTAACATTTATCATCACTTGTACATTTTTATATATAATAAAATATTATTACGAATATCTCTTGTGTATTTTACAATTAAGTCAATAATCCGACGGTTTTTTTCTCCATTTAGTATCAGAGCCAGTTCACATTGTGACTACCTTCTACTACTACTGGCTGCATTCAACTGTTACAAGAGGTGTTGCTGCTACCACATTCAACATTCCTTGAAATTGTTTCTGCTCGATGTCTTAATTAGTGTCAATGCTCGATGTCAACAAAAGGTTGATCAATCTTGAAAGTAAGATCAATAATAATTCCAATGAATTCACTAAAAGACTAATTGATCTTGAGGATAAGGTTACAGGACATTCCAACGACTTCAAAAAACTTCAAGACATGACAAATCGGATAGAAAGACAAATTTGGCAAAACCATAGTGAGTCCATAGACAATCATAACAAAGAAATGAAGAATTTTAACGCCATTTGTGAAAAGATAAATCCGACGCAAGAACCAATATTCCCAAATATTGGACATAATCAACATAACAATTCAGCCGATTCAGAGAATTCAAAAGACAATCATGAAGAATCATTACATTCTACAGAAGATCAAGTTATGAAAATTTCAGATTTAGATGAAGATGATGTGAAGGAAGAATATTTTGAGAAACAAGAAGATGACTATGAATATGATTATAATGATGAAGATGACCTTGAAACACTTGAAGTTGTGCAACATGTTCCCTTAAATGAATTTGGTAAACTTGACCCACCAACTGATGAGGAAGAATTTATAGTTAAATTGGTTGTCAACGAGGAATACCAGAATAAGGTACTAGTACAACACACCAACATTGATATTAGTAGAATATTTTTGGAATGTCTCAAACCTGACCTCCAGCTTACTAGTGATCTAATTACTCCTCATAGAGAACCAATTACTCCTGGTGCCCAATTTAGGCAAGGTCATGTTCGAACTCGCTCTCGGCCACCATATCAAACAATATCAGAACAACGATTACCGTAATTAATGATTGCCAATAGCATTCAATCTCCGCAGCAATTTCAAAGAGTTCCTTATCAATTAAAGTTTCATGGCAACTTTAAAGAGGCCAGAGCTTGGGCCCAAAGAAATGATATTGAACATATTATTTTCTTGCAGATTTATGATTTTTTTGAGGAAGCTGCAGTTGATGCTTTATTAGATCACCAACAAAATTAGTTCAATGATCAGATATTATTATGATTTCTCCATGAACTCAGCTCTATAATTAAAAAAAAACCCGCAATTGTTAACTCAAGAGAGGGTTTTCTATTTTTGAGTAATCTAATAGCGGGACGCACGATGGATTCGATGTTTGATTCTATTAAGTGGGTGTGATATTCTGTGGGCTTGCTGGCTAATGTCTACAACTATAACAATGAGCTTGACCTCGAGGTTTACCTACATAAAACCCTACCACTTCTTGACAAATAATGTGTCAGAATTCACAACGCGAACTGTTAGTCAGGCTTGGTAAACTTAATCCATTCAATAATGGCATCTAAGGAGAAAAAAAATAATCATAGAGGAATCGTAAGAGATTTTTCTTCTTAAATTCTAAGTCTCGACCACGGTCAATTTCATAGAATCAAAATGAAAAATTGAAATCATAATAGTAAGTAATCCTTCGAAGAAATAGTATCCATCGATATCCCCTCTCAAATCAACATCACCATATTTCTATACAATTGCGTGGTAATGAGAACACAGAGGAAGTAGGACGTTCGCAATGATGAGATTGTGATTCTAAAGATCTCCAATTGAAAAATATTCGTCGTGCCAAAAGCGGTAGCATTGTATTTGGTGATAATAAATAAGGTAGCAGAGGACTTTGGCACTGAAAATCCCATGTCGTTTGTGTCCAGCAATGTTTTAGAAAATATTAAACACCCAATAGCCAGGCTAAACACCCCATTGGAAGGCCTCATCCTTCCCTCTTCATTTCCCATGCCTCTTGAAACCCTTACTCCGGCAGGTCTGGTGAGCTAAACTGAATCTTCCATGTGTTGGACTATGCAACGCTCCGGACAATGACAAGGCCGAGCAGAGTAATTAAGCCCTGAGTTACATGCATTTTATTTATATAATATCTTTTGCAGAACACAATGCCACCACACAATGAAAGCCGATGGAGAAGGAAACAACCTTACGAATATCTCATGACTATTAGTCATAAATTTAATAAAACAAAGAATGTTTAATAATTAATTCCTTTATAAAATTATTAAAGTTACTTTATAAATTTATAAAGACACTTTATTAAAAAAAATTTATAAAGTCACTTAATAAAAAGTAAAAATTAAATAAGATATATATATATATATATATATATATATATATATATATATATATATATAATTAAAAATAATAATAATAATAATTTAAAACTAGTTCCAAACTAATACATGTTGAGGTACTTGTGACCACTCAGATTTATTAAAAAATGACCTGAGGAAAGTGAAGGCAGTTGTTCGAGATCAAGCTGAAGTAAATTTCCTATAATTAAGCTTTGAGGACAAAGCTTTTTGGAAAAGAGGGCAATGTTATGAATATAATTCATAACAAATAGAATAAATACAAATAAATATAATTATTAATAGTCAAATAAGGATTATGTTAAGTAGTCATTAAGTTAGAGAAAGTGCATGTCTAAAAGACATGCCTAGTCATGAAAGGGCACCTGCATAGGTATATAAGGAGGGCCTCATTGTAACATTTATCATCACTTATACATTTTTATGTATAATAAATTATTATTATGAATATATCTTGTGTATTTTAGAATTAAGTCAATAATCCTGTGGTTTTGTTGCTCCAGGTGGAAGGACACTAGAAGCAAGGTCGCATGGTAGACACAATGTGGTTTGGATGTGCACGACTATTGTTGTGTATGTGTTGTACATATTGTAAATTAAATGATTGTACCTATGGATTTTTGTGCATATGGTGTTGTGCGCATGTTGGATATGCGGCGTTGTGTACATATGATGCTATGTACATGTTGAATATGCAGTTCTATCTACATATGATGTTGTGGCCATCTTGTACATGTCGTACTATGTACACATGGTGCTGTGTTCGTGATTGTACATTTGGTGCTATGTCCACGTGGTATTGTGTACATGTTTTACATGTTTTGTTATGTGGAGGTGTTGTTATGTACATGTTGTGCAAGTGATGTTGTGTACATGTGGTGTCATGTACATGTCATGCATGTGGTCTCATGTACATGTTGCACATGTAGTGTTGTGTACACGTTGTAGAGCTAGTAAGATGTACGTGCAGCGTCATGTAAACTTTCTGCGGGTGGTGTTGTGTACATGTGATGTTATGAAAACATTGCCCACGTGGTGATATGTACATGTGGTATCGTGTACATGTTGTACATATGGTACTGGTGCACATGTGGTATTTTGTTCATGTCGTACATGTTGTGTTGTGAACATGCAGTACTTCGTATGTGCATTATGTAGTCGTGGTGTTGTGACATGTGTATTCCTTATGTTGTACTATGTGTATGTATATGTATTGTGGTGTGATGTAAATAAGATGTAGGTGTATTTATTGCATTGTGTTGTACGTCGGTGTAGGTGTAGGTGTATGTAATGCATTTTGTTGTACAATGGGTGTAGGTGTAGGTGTATGTGTTTTATGTCAGGTGTAGGTGCATGTATGGTAAGGTGTTGTGTGTTGTGTATGGTTGTATGTGTGCGATGCACACTATTTGTATAATTGAATGGCTAAAGAGAAGGAATGGGTGTTTGTAGAGTGTGGTAACTAATCTTGTTTGCATACGGAAATGATCGATTAAAGGATAAGTGTATGTATTTTATATCATTTTTATTATGCATTTAATCTATGATAGTAGTTTATGATGGCTACATGCGGTTTGTGATTTTTGTTATGATGGTTTCATTTTTAGTTAGCCATATGTGATATGTTTTTACATGATGATTTTATCGAAGAGCTAGTTTAACTTGTTGTGACAAGAAGTGAGTAGAATTTCAATTCTACCTTATTGATGAGCTACCAATTAGGTATGTTGTGAATTTATTTCAATTTATTTTGAATCTAATGGAAGTTATGTGCTTGATATACGGACGCATGGAAAATGCATGGGTTGGGTGGTTGGAATTGATTGCAAAAATTAGCAGTAGAAGCAAAAGGAATTGGAACATGAAGAACTATGTTGGTAAATCACTACAAGAGCAGACCCATTATGTGACAGCGGTACTGAATACTATCCATTGATTTCCTTGAGCATTATATAACAACTATGATGGTTTTTAGATAGGTATATGCCTTAATTTTTTATCTTCATCTGTGAGGAAGCCCTTCCAAGGAATGGATAACCTGATATAGGGGATGTTAGGGAACTTGGAAGGCGAGTGACAGTACAGAAGGGGGTTACTAGATTTCCATAGGGACTATATAGAAGATAAGGGAAGTCCAGGGATGGATTGATTTTGGTCATTATCATTACCAGATGGAATCACATGCACATTGCGAGTGTGTGGCCTAGAACAATGAGTCAATAATTGTTCACTGAGAGGAAAAATGGCATATGATTGTAGCATTGGACATTGGATGTAGCTTTGAATTTGGCAGTGGATTCTTGACTTCCTGGGAAGGAGGTGAATCTTGGAACTACTTTTGAGGGTGGAGGTGTGAGCCTCTGGTTTCCCTTGTTGCAGATACAAGCATTGCATGCTTATATTTTTTGGTTGAGAAAATGTGCATATATTTTTATGTATATATTATTGTAAATACTATATCAAGCTAGATTTATAAAGCTCCATAAAAAATATGGTTATTTGTTGGTTGAATAAAATGTGAATAATTATATGTGGTGGCTATTGTAAATTATATAATTAGTTGTGTTATAAATCTATAGTAAACGTTATGTTTGTCATGTTTTTAGTAGTGTTCATTGTAACTATTGCAACGAGTTATATTTTAAATCTCCATGGGTATTATGTCTTTATTTTAGTATTCTTGTTGGTTGTAGGTGTCATTTATCACCAAGGACAGTGTTCCCCCAAGGGGGAGGGTTTTATAACAACTTGGGTGAAAATTACATGTAATAAAAGTTAATAAAGGAAAAATAATAACGAAGGTCATGTGACATGTATTCCAAGCTGAATGTTGGGAAAAACATCCTAGTGGGTGTTCATTTTGGTTTATCAAAGGATTTGGAAATGAAAAAAAGGAACTATTTGGAATTTTGTTTATGAAAATAATGAAAATTAGGATAAAATGGAGGTGAAGAGTCACATGCTCCATGTGAGGAGGAAATTGAAGGAAAATAATGGAAAATTTAAGAAAATAGAGGCCACATTAATAAAAATCCTTCTAAAAATCAGTTGTTGGCCTTATGATAGGTTTTGGGTGGAGCTATCATTATATTCTCCCTCTCATATTCTTTGAAAATTCAATTTCCTATAGCACTCTTGGAGGAATGTTTCATACTTGGGATTTGGATCAAGAAGGCAAAGGAAAAGAAATAACGTGCAAGAGTACATCGGGATCAGTAGCTACAATGGGTTTTTCTTGCAGGTACCAAATTCCATGTATGATTTCCTCACTAGTTTTGGCATGTGTGTCATCTACATATGGTTAATTGTTTATGATTTTTCATTGGCATGGAGAATTTCCTGGATTGACAATGGTTTTTCCTAAAATTTCCATTTCCTAGATAGTCGTGTTGTTGTGGGTTTTTTTTTTTTTTTTCTGGTTGGTTTTCTTGTGGCTTTGAAAGTGGTTTGAGTTATTAGTTCCTTGAAAGCTTGGATGGAAAACCACTATGGAATCCCTGCAAGCTCTTGGGTTGATTTTCTAATACTAGAATACTTGGTTGTAAAAACACTCTAGAAGCCATTGGTAGGTTGAGTTATTAGTCTTGGAATCCGTAGTTGGACAAACAATATGGAAGCCAAAAGAAAGTTGTGGATTGAGTTAGTAGTCTTGGAAGCCCTGGTTGGAACAAACACTCTAGAGCCATGGAAAATTTGGGTAGAGACCAATCTTGTGATGGTTAGTGATGTATGAAATTGAAGTGGAATCATTTGTTGAGGGTTGAGGTGGTTTGACCCCTCCAAGCTCTGGTTTGATTTTTATTGACTTGTTTTATGAGATCCCACATTCCTGATTGGCATATGGCATGTGGGTGACTAGATGAAATAAATATTTGGTTCAGCCTAGTCTACGGTCAGGTGGTTCATGGAAGTCCCATACCTGGTCGAACTATGAAATAAGCAGTATGATTTTGTTCTCATTGGTATTTTTATGGGTAAATATACTTGTTTATATGTGTCTTATATGGGTGTTATATCCTTGATATTTATGTTGGTTATATTCTGGTTATGAGTGAGCTTTATGACAGTGATAATGTATGGCTCTTATCATGTTTTGATTAATCCTTGAATAAATAATGAATATATGGACTAATGGATGGTAATTCAGTTATTGTGATGAGGCATCAATGCTTCTTAGCGATTCTCATATAAGTGTGAGACCCCTATTCTCATATCTATTGTTTAAACCAGTAGAATGCATATTTGTGACATGTTTAATGAAATGTTTGTAATGTCTAGTAAGGGTCCAGTCAAGTCCTTAATCAATTATTTTCATCTGTATCATTTTTTTGATGCTAATTTTAATTTATGGAAGCTTCATTGAGTCCTGAGTAGTGGCCTGAGTCTTGGCCACTAACAAAGTGGCACAAAATTGAGATTTTTTGGCACAAAACTACATGGAAAAGTCCCCATTTGTAGGTATGCCTTAATGTGGGAGAAACTGGAAGGTCTAAGTCGCATTCATGCCCATGTCAAGGGAATGACTCAGGCTTTAATGCAACAAAATGTCAGCTTATATCAGGGGTTGATCACCAAGAAGGGTTAGATGGATCTTGGGAGATTTGTTTCATGTGTAGAAGTTCAGGTTGGTTGTGTTCCATCTGTTCTAGTTCCTTAACTGACACATAGGGATTTGAATCATATCATAGTAACTCTTCATCACATGTTTACACCAGTTGGTCAGTTACTTGGGTAGATGTAGGAGGGGGGTGTTACAAAAAAATTGAGGAGCAAACTTGGCACAACCCCCTGAGTGTAAAGTGCTTCTTTTAGCTTTTACTCATACATACATGTGATCCAAAACTTGAAATTCTTGATAAATTCACTTTTTATCAGTGCAGGCCTTGTATCTGTCCTGTGTGGCCTTAAAATTCACTTACATTTTTCAGAGTACCCTCCATTTATTTCATGACATCGAGCTCCAACACTAGTTTATCTTCAAGCTTATTCCAATTAATAGGTGTTATACAGTTATTTCCATATAATACCTCAAATGGACTCATTTTTAAGGAGGTATGATAACTATTATAGTAGGAAAATTCCATCAAGTTAAGGTAATCTTCCCATTTTTTGGGTTGTCGCATCACATACATTCTTAACATATCCTTCAAACCTTGGTTCACTCATTTATCTTGTCCATCAATTTGAGGATGATAAGAAATACTAAATTGTATTTGTGTACCCGTTCTAGTGAAAGGGATTTCCGAAAGGAAGATGTGAATTTCAAATCCCTATCTGATACTACCTCTTTGGGCATACCGTGCAATTTAAAAATTCCTCTCATAAAAATGTTAGCAATTTGAATCATTTTATAGGTAGATTCCACTGGTATAAAATGTGGTGCCTTACTTTATTTATCTACTACCATCACTATGCAATCATTTTTCGTCCTATATTTAGGTAAACCAGTAATGAAATAAAGTTCAATAATCTCCCATTTCCATTCAGGAATGAGAAATGGATAAAACAATACGGCTATGTGTTTGTGTTTAGCCTTTACGAGTCGACATTCTAAGAACTTGGTCAAATATTATGCTACTTATTTTTTCATGCTAGGACAGAAATAGTTTTTCCTCAGAGCATTAAGTAAATGTTGATAGAAAAAATCATAAGCATAAGGGATTTTATCGTATTCATCTAGGATTAGTTGTTTTAATCTTGTTGATTTGGGACATAGATTGTGCCTCTGTAAATTAGCACATTGTATTCATTAATATCATATCCCAAATGTTTTTCATTTTTTTTTTTTCTTATTTTTCTTTCTGCTATAGAAATTGGTATTATGGGCCCCTTAGACAAAAATCTTAATTTGTTCTATAAAATCATTTTTAACTTTGCTAAATGGGATTTCATATAGAAAACTTAGTTTCCTTCTTAAGGCATTCGCTACTCAATTTTCTTTTCCCTTTAGATGTTTAATGTCAAAGTAAAATTCACTCAAAAAAACATCACATGGTGCTTGTTGTGAATTTAATGTGGTTTGTTTAAAATAGTTGGTTAAAATACTGTGATTCATCATTAATATAAATTTAATTCCTAGTAAATCGTGTCGCCATACTTCAAAAACCTGAATCATTGTTTTCAGCTCCAAATCATCTGTTGAATATTTTGGTTTGTGCTATTTTAATTTTTGAGACTCGTAGGCGAAAAATTTTCCCTCTTGCATCATAACTCATCTGACCCCTTCCTTACTAGCATTTGTGCAATCCAGAAATTTATTCTCAAGATAAACAATCCTTAAAATGGGATTTGTGGGAAGTACCTTAAAATGGGATTTGTGGGAAGTAAATGTTTCAGCTAGTCAAATATTATTTGAAATTCAGATATCCACTGAAATTTTATTTCCTTTTTCTGTATAAAATTAATGGGGTAGGACACCCTTTAAAATCCTCAAATAAAATTTCGATGATACCCATCTAACCCCATGATAGATCTAATATTAGTTACATTCTTAGAAACATGCCACTCCATTATCATCTTGATCTTTTTTCAACCTACTGGTATCCCTTGTTGAGTTATTGTGTGTCCGAAGTATTGAATTTGGTCTTTATAAAATTCATACATACTATACCTTGCATATAGTTGATGTTCCCTTAAAATTTTCAAAACTATCTATAAATTCCTCTTATCCTTTTCTAAACTATTGGAGATAATAATATCATCAATGAAAATAAATATAAATCTATCAAGGTATTGGTGAAATATACCATTCACAAGGCACAAAAACGTTTTTGGGGTGTCACTGATTCTAAAGGGTAAAAATACGAAGTCATAATTCCCATAACGATTTATGATATTTTTTTACATATATCCTCCTCCTTTATTTTTATTTGATGATACTTAGAGTGCAGGTAATTTTTTGATAATATGGTAGCACCCTTTACTTGATCAAATAGATCATTGATCGTGGGAAGTGGGTATTTATTCTTAGCAGTTATTTTATTTAAATTTCTATAATAAATGCACAGTCTTAAGATACCATCCTTATTACGAATGAATATTACATAGGCTCGCCAAAGAGAAACACTTGGGAGAATATATTTTTTATCTAGCAGTTCCTGCCACTGCATTTTTAATTAAGTTAACTCATGGATACTCATGTGGTATGGTCCCCTAATTACTAGAGAAACTCCTAGAATTAATTTAGTAGTAAAATATATGTCTCTCTTAGGAGGAAATCTAGGGATTAGTTAATGGAAAGCATCAATAAACTCTTGCACAATGGGTAAGTTTTCTATTACCATAGTCTTTTTCTTAGAACTAGTGTACCCCACTTAGACAACATAGATTTGATGCCATTTTCTAAGGCACTTTTCCAATTGTGAGGATGTAATGGGCCTTAATTTCAAAGTCCTCTTAATTCCCCAAACTTCCTTTCTAAAATATTCTTAATTTAGGAATCTAACTATTTTATCTCTACAATTTATGAGAGACTAGTGTTTCTCTAGCTAGTCCATGAAAATTAAAATTTCATATAACCGCAAGGGTAACACATTCAATTTTTTTATTATTGGATGATCTACCAATATAATAGGGAAATTTTCCACTTTAGTTCTCGCCCTCCTATTGGCCCCTGTAGAGAACTGTACCAACCATGGGTTTTTGAACTTTATTACTTGTAAATGACAATTTTCTATAATTTTAGGACTTCAGTAACTTAGAATGGCTCTGGAGTCAATTAAAATAGAAATCTTGGTTAAATACCTTACCTTCAAACTCCACCATAGTTGTTTGGTATTCTTATCGATGATATTCTGATGCCATGTTGATATTTGGGAAACTCCTAGCTACTTCTCCCACTCTGGATGCCTCTTGAGTATGTGTTAACCGGTATGTTACCTTTCAATACAGACAATTTTTGACATACTGAGGCCATCCACATCCCCAAGACTGTAGTGAGGGTTTTGTTACTTGGCCAAATTCAGGTTTATTGAGATCTTATGTATCCTTTGATTCACTTGTATCTTACGATTTTGATGCAATCTCCGTGAATTTTTATTCTACTTATTTTTGTATGGACCCTTGAAATTTGTAGCCTTTATACCCTTAGCAGTATAGAGGTGTTTCTTCCCTTTCTTATATGTCCACATTATTTTATTATCCCCCTTCTTATTTATCTATTGGTGGCATATTCAGACCTTTCGAATGGTTTCATCCATCATATTTGGGTTGTTGGATTCTAACCATTCCTTCACAAATGCAGGAAGACTGGTAATAAATCATTGTTTTTAATTTTAATTTTCCTCTCGTATGTACGAAACGTATCTGTGAAAATATTTAAATTTTTTTATAAAATCATCCATGGAAATTTGTATAAGCTTAAGTTCATGGAAATCATTTATTTTTTGATTGTAAAATTATTTTGTTATATATTTTTCTTTGCAACACCCCTTGAATTTTTCCCATTGCACCTCCTGTTATTTAATACCTAGTACTATTTTAACCTCTTCGATTTTCCTTGTAGCTGATAAATCGCCAACATAGCCTTCAATTTGTTACCATACTCATAAATATGAAAATATTTGTTCATATTAATCAACTAGGCTTCAATAATTTCTTCCACCTTTTCTTCCACCTTACTATTGAATGTACGGGGTTTAGTTTTCTTAAATTGTCCCTATAATTCAATTTTATGTCTCTTAGATCCTTTGTTAGTAGACACATTCCCATATTCCACCTCATTATTTTCTTCATCACCTTTAGATTTTGGGTTCTCATCTGTGCCTGTGCCCCCATTCCATTTCCATGATCAAGGCTTGGAATGGGAGGCTTATGGTTTTTTCGATTTAAAAAACATTTCATGATCCTTTCTTGTTCTTGCATCATAATTTCATTATCAGCCCTCAATATTTCCATTTCCATTTCATCTTTTAATTGTTGAATAGTTTCAAATAATGAAACATTTGTATTTCGATTTTCCACCACTAGTTCAACCCACATATTTGGGTTAGCTTTAGTAAAAGGAACCAACCTTGCTTCTATCAACGGTCTAAGGATTAGTGTATTTGAAAATCCTCTCCTGATCATGATTCCTCTCCATAAAGACAAACACATTATGTTATTCTCCTCATTTCCCATTCAGGCCACAATATTAGACCTCGTCTCTGATACTGCCTGTAATATACCCAAACAACACTCAATATTTTTTTGCTTTTCTACTTAGTATTATTGTTATGTTATTTTCCATAAAGGCTTCCATTTCATTACTCTTATCGTATAATAATATTAATTATTCGGGTACATTTTGGGGTATGTTTATAATTTTATCATGGTACGTCGGTCTCATAACTTAATACGCCGTTGAAATTATGTGTGTGATCTTCATTATACATTGGTTAATGTGATTATATAATACAAGACTTAACATAGGCTTTTATTACTAGTCCTATTTGTAATATGATCGTAATGGAAGTCTCTCAAACTTCCAGATAACTTGTCAAATATACTCATGCATATACGAAATTTTTCTCCATGCATGCCATTCATTTACTTAGGTTTTAATCTAATTGTTCATATTTCAAAAAGGAAATTAAGGGTAACCAACCCTCCTTCTGCCTCACCAATGACTGGCTAGAATACCGGTTTACTACAGCTCCGTAGTGAACCCTAGTGAATCGGAGTTTCTCCTATCCATAGGCAATATCTTCATAAGTGAAGGACTTTCTTTTCTTGGTAATCAGTCATTACCACCAGTATAACATAGTTCCCATTTCTCTACTTATTTTAGTTTCTTATTAGAGTGATTCTTGTTGATACCGTAGTCGATGGATACCACTCCACCAGTGAAAAAATGATGCGGACAAGTTGGGATCTATGGTGTGCGTTCCAATTAAATTCCTTACCTTGACATGTGATTTTTGCTACAAAATTTCAAAACAGGTTCTAATTATCTCTATTATTGCTTTTACACTATAGGTTTCCTTTCTTGACAACGAGTTGGAACCAAGAAATACCAACCCCTTTTGAGTTCAATAATTTTCATACTTTTCTTTTTTAACCTTACCCAATTATTCCATTCTAGCATGAATGTTTATCTATGTTTCCTGGAATTTGTTTTACAGGTAGGGGTTCTCTAGCTGCACGAAACCATTTTATTTTTCTTGTCCTGTTAATAGAGTTCAACTATTCAACATGGCATCCTTATGAGCTCCTTCTTCTTATTCGAGGAGCTTTGAATCTATGCCTTGCTAGCCCAAGGGTTTCTCTTCTTTGTTTTATTGTAAAGTAGAAGGGCCACAAGTCACCCTTTATTTGTAATTGAGGGTTAGATTATTATTTTGTTTACTTATCTAACTACGATATTAAATGGTTGTAAGAATAATATTCAAAGGTATTTTGACTCCCTCCATCTAACACTTAAATGTAGAATATTATTTACTACTATCTGTTAAAACATGTGTAAGAATTTTTTTTGTTTAATGAAGAAAAAACCCTACTGTTGTTTCTAGAATTTGAATTAGCATATCAGCCATTTACTATGAATTTATGAATCTTTTCATTGATTGTTAGGAAGCCAGTTTCTCAATGGCCATCATTCTAAATATTCCTTTTATTATGGATGTCAATTTCGGCGTGTAATTGTTTTTGAATTTTTTTAACTTACGGTTTTATTCTCGTACCTTGGAATTTTGTTCCTGTATATGATTGGAGAGTATGAATTCGGGAAAATTAGTTTTTCTCTTACTCGAGCATCATAATTCCTCAGATTTAAATCCTTTTATTTATATATGATATTTTTGGCTTCGCCTTAGTTATTTTTATCATGTTTTTAATTGCTCGTAAATATTATTTTTTTGGGTTATAACAAATGTTGTGTATAGAAATAAATGTAACAATAGTTGCTCATTTATTATCTATTAGCTCTTTAATTTCCTTCATGTTCACCTTTAATTCAATTTTCAGCCTCCTTATTATAACTTGTTATTAATGGTTTACCTTATGTATTCGAATGCACAAAGGGTTCGTGAGTCACTTATATTTAACTACTACAATTTTCTAGTTACCTATACAATTAATGTTCCTTACTTTTAGAGGATTAAGGGATTGCTTTCCAATATCTAGTAACCTAGATTAGCTAGAAAACTAACCCGATCCCTTATTTTTCAATCGTATATATTATTATGCTTAACAATCATTTTCACATTTTTACTGGCCAGTATTCCAACTACCATTATGCACAACTACCAAACCATTTTCAGTGCATGTTAACTTTATTTAGTTATTTCATCATATATAGAGCATTAATAATTCCATTCCATTTGTTCCCTTATGAGACTTAACATTCCGAACTTTGAGCCACAACATACAATACTTCTTACCACGCCTTATCACAATTTTAAACATGGAAAAATAAAAAGAAACATAAACTATTGATTAGATAGTTACGTGTACTTGTTTCTCACTCAGTGAAGGAAACAATCATTAGGAATACAATGTTCTACCCAACCAATGATACCATTCTTTAACATTGCATCTCGCCCTAAGCCTGCTTCACCCCCATACTAGTTCATAAAAGTAACCAGTACTAAACTAGATTCCCAAGTGCTATCTGATCCCAACCAGACTTAGCCAAGGGTTTAAAATATAATAATCCAACCTTTAGATGGACTCCACTGGTCGACCAACTCTAGATTTTGTTAAGAATAATGTTTTATTATATTTATATAGTCTCCTCTCCTCCCCTTCTACCTCAATTTCTTCCTTACCCTCTTGGATTTATTTTTGGAAGTTTTATTTCCGAGGAGGACCTTGGGAAGATAATTTCCCTGTCCATAACTATTCAACTAGCTAGGTTTGAGCATGTCTAGCATTATTTCCCATTATGATTTCATGCCCATTGTATAAAAATTATGAAATTAGTAATTAAAATAGAAATGTATGTCTATGTGAAATATTATTTTTTCCTTCTCCATCGCCCGCAACGTAAAACAATGTCTTTTAACTGCAATAAACTAGCATATACCAACTTACACTTATAGACTAAATGACCCTTTTTCAGGAAATATTTATGGTTAATTTTAATCAAAATTTGGTAGATATTTTATAAAGATTGAGTTTCAATTGTTTAATATATATACTTCGAGTACTCAAGGGGTTTTCAAGGTGATGAATCAATTTATGCATTCAAAAATGCATTTTAAAGAACAAAAAACTACATTTTTTCTTCAAATTGTTTTACCAAATTCTGGTGAAAAGCCTATTTCGTCTATAAGATAGACTACATAATTTTAATACTTCTATAATTTTTAATTTATTTTATTTTGAATATATGAAATTAGATATATATTGAAAATAAACATTCACATACATGTATAATATAAAACCTATGACATTTATATCTCTGTGTGTAAAGTTTTTAAATTTTAATTTAATTATAAATCATTATTAAATATATGATAAGATTCACTAAAATATATTGTGGAAAACGTTATCTTCACCCAAACATTTTGAAATCCCAAGTGTTAGTTTCTATTTGGATTCATTTTTGAACTAGACTTTTAAATTTTTAAATTTTGTATACTAAAAGTCAATTAAAATTATTTTGAAATTATCAAATTAGTTATGCATTAAAAATTACCATTCAATTAGGTATATAATATAATACATGTTATATATATATATATATATAAATTTTAATTTAATTATAAATAATTATTAAATATAAGGTAAGATTTACTCATTGATACTTGTGTAGAAACTAATCTTGTCCCTTTATTATGTCTTCTCACTTTGAAGTGCGACATGTTAATTTCTATTTGGATTCAGTCTTGGTTTGGACATTTAAGTTTTCCAATTTGTATCACTACTACAATTGGGAGAAATTTTCAACGATGAAATCTGATGGAATGGATAAAATCAAAAAAAGCATCGAAAGTTAAATTATGTTTTTTTTCTAAAACCCCGATGCCATGAAATATCTAACATCAATTTTATGTAAGTAAAATATTTGAAGGAATACCCTATCATGTCGATTATCAAATGTTTTATTATAATCCCTCATGTCCTCGAATAACAGACGATAGTTCTTTTACCATGGATTTTTTCACTGACAATGTCTAACGTGGGACGGCTTTATATTTTTTTTTGTAACCCAGCAGAACCAGCAATCCGCCTGACACATAATTACTAGCCAACCTTTAAGGGGTGATGATATGTCCTCCTCCCCACATCCCGAGTCATATCAGGGGTGATATGATCCTGGGTCTTTCGAGTTACAACAATTTCACATTTCTCAGGTTAACCAATTAAGTTGATGCCCTAATAATTTTGACCGCTTTATGTTGATCAGTGTGACTAATTAAAATAAATATAACATTAATATTATAATCAAAGATAATATTATTTATATTTATTCATATTAATATATTTAATATATTAATATTAATATTAATATTATTATTATATTATAAGATATATATATATATATATATATATATATATATATATATACTACTATAATTATTATGTGTGTGTGTGTGTGTGTGTGTGTGTGTGTGGAGGCCCTAACATCATATAAAATTGACATATTTTCTATATATATAAGTTGTGATTGTTTTGAAAGTTTGTAGGCTTCTTTTAAGGATAACTTTTTAACAAAATCATCACTGAAACTTTCATCATGAAAAATGTTGCATAACATTCCTCAAGGAGACCAAGGATACGTGGGATCGACATTGAGGGCTTCTAAAGATGGAGAATGTTATTTCCACTGTAGAAATTGCAGGGGATTGAGGCTAAGGAAATTCTAATATAATTATCTTAAAACATTTTACAGACTATGGACATGCTGAAGGCGGACATGAGTATCATCCATTTGTAAGTTATTTATTATATCTATTTGTATTATAGACTTTTTTTGTAAATGTGTATATGTATATTGTATTTTATATTGTGTGTCTCTCTCTAGTAAATTGTCTTATCTTTCTATTAGAGATCTATTTTATAATATTCTTTTGGGAGTTGTTTGAACTATGTTGTCATCTTGTTTTGGACTAGAAATATGATTTATTATTTTTTTTAGGGTTGTTTAAGCAGTTAAGTCAAGTTAGGGGTTAGTTAATGCAAGGGCTTAGGGATAAGGGGTTATTTTTTAAATATTTAGGAGTTAGGGGTTAAGGGCTTAGGGGCTAGGGGTTTAATGGCTTAGGGGAATCGGGTTAAGATGTTAGGGGGTTAATGTATATTTTTTAGGTGCTTAATTTGGACCTAGACGTTTTAGAGGCTAATCATGGGTTTATATGGAGAATTATTAATAATTTTTAAAAGTATATTATGAAAAATATGACATTACAATGAATAATGCAAAATAATATCAATATTATTTTTTATTATGATCATGACTATATATCTCAGAAAGTGTCTCGATTCTTACGTGTGAGTAAAAGTAACATATTTCGTAGATTTTTTTGACATAATATTAAATATCTTGATAAATTTCACAAGAATCATCATTTATTTGTTGTCTTTGTTCCTTGGTATCACCTAATTTGTCTTTCTCTTTGTCTTTGGTGTATTAGTTTTCCTTATATATTGTGTTTGTAAATTTTTGTTATATAGACATTTCAATATCTGGTATATATACTAATATTAATTTATTGATTGTAATTGTATAATATCACCCCCTAGGGCATTGCTCGACTAGGAAGAGGTGGTTGTAGTACAAGTGTATATTCAAGAACATGGAGAAATTAATATTGAGGATGAAGCTAATGTTCTTATAGAAGAAGATAATGATGTTGATAACATAGTTGAAGAAGATGGGACATAGAGTATGATGACCTTGATTTTTATTTACCTATACTCTCTTTTGTGACATTTAGTACTATATACATGATAAAACATTTTTTATTTATTTATTTATTTATTTTTTTCCTGTTTGTTTTTAATGCTAACTTATGTTGATATGCATAATTTCATTAATTTGTAACATTTGGATGAAATATTTATGATTAATATTGTTTATTACATTAACCAATACTATTTTTTTGTATGTTGTATATTATTAGGTGAACTTCCGTTGTCACTGTCAAATGTTTTACCTGGTACGTACCTATATTTACATGTTGTTATGAAATATATTTGAATGGAGTATCAAGTTACTCATGCATGCCCTAATGATGATATTATCTATTATAAATAACATGTATTCAAATAAAATTTCCAAAAATGCGACAAGAGTAGATATCAAACTGATAAAGTAATAAAAAAGGTGCCTCACAAGGTTCTTCTTTATATTCCCATAATTCCACATCTGCGACAATTGTTCGAGTGAAAAAACATATAAAAACTTATGGGTTACCATGCAGGGAATAGAAGTGAATATGGTGTCCTTCAAATGCCTACATATGTATTTGCATTTAGTAATATAGAGGAAAAGTGATTAGATTTTAAAAGAGAACCTTGTAATCCTAGGCTTTCATTAGCAGTTGATGGTGTCAATCCATTTAGAGAGGTCAGATGTACTTAATAGGTGTGGCCCATATTTTTTATCAACAATAACATTCGTTTATGGAAGTCAATAAAGAGGGAGCACATAATCTTGACAATGAATGATCCATGTATTAATTTGTCTATAATCATTTTTTTTAGCACAATAATATCTCATTTGTCTTTTTTGTTTCATAAGGATGTCCTATATTTTTTTCTTAATTTACTCATATATGTTCAATTATGCCTTATAGTTATGTCTTATAAAAAAATTATTTAGTCATATATGTATTAATTAGGTATTGTGTGTTCAATCAATTAGGTAAGTACTAGGTCAAAGATATACATATATATATTGAGTCTTTTTATCAATGAGTTAGTGGAGTTATGGAATAGTGTCAGTATGTATGATATCTCTAGAACAATAGTTTCACAAATGGAATTTGAATTCCATGTAATGCTTGTATGGACAATTCATGATGCCCTAGAGCTAAAACATTTGTATGGTATATTATAACATTTCCCTGAAATTTAATGACATTTAATTTTATGAAGTTCATTTCAAGTATATTTTTTAAATATTTTGACCTTTATTGGATATAATTAAAATAATTGATATAAAAACCACAAATTTCACCAGATGTTGCGAAGGAAACTCTGTAAGGAATAAATTGGAGAAGGATTGTGACATATAAAAATCCATTACGCGGATGCATACATTTCCATTGATTTGTCCTCTTGGATCTGACGATCCGGATCACTGCATATTTTTCGAGCTCTGGAAATGAAATCAACCTCTTTCCCATTTTCAGATGGCTAGACCACTGGATCTTCCTCCCTTCATTAGATGGTTGGATAATCGATAAGATATAACACTAAAATTATGAAGAGGGAAACTTTCAAACATAAAATGCCCAAGAATATTGATTCCCAAAACATATGTATCATATGTTTCAGAGTAAAATTCATTTTATAATATCTTACTTAAGATCAAATATGATTAGTTTTGGAAAATTCATCTTTAACTAAGAAATAGTGTAAGCCAAAAATGCACAGTGCTCAATATTAAGCATGCCTTTACTATCTTACAACTAACTATTAAGACTAGCTATAAATGATTTCCGGATTTAGCACATTATTTCTAAGTAAACCTTTGCATATAGGTCTTCAGGGAATGATTTCGTTGTTGATATTGTTTTACATGTCTAATTGTCACAATTCTCTATTTCCTCCATTGTTTCCTGAAGAGAGTGAATGGATGGACTTCAATTACTACTAGTAGTCTTATGGTAGTTTCTTGTTTATGTTTTGTTATCAGAAATCATAGAAATTATTATTTTCCTTACATAATTTTTTTTGTAAATGTATTCAAACATTTTTCATGTGGTTCTCATCAAGTGTTGAATCCCATGGAAACTATGTTTGTTGGAATCATTGGAGAGGAGGTTGTGAAAGCATGTTATGGAAAGTTTCATCCATTTTTATAAGTTTTATTTCTTTGGCACCCTACTTTCCATTTTTATGTATTTCTCTTAAATATAAATGGACGTGTACCATATTATGCTAGAAAGGAAGGGAAAGGTAGAAGAGAATTCAATTATTTATTGTCTAATATCGATTTCTATATTCCTACTTTTCTAGTTTTTCTATTTTGATTGATTAGAATCTCTTCGTTTAGAACCCCTTGGGCCTAGATGTGAGACCATTGAATAGTTTCTATGATGCTCAAATTTATGTTATGATGCTCTGGGATGTGAGCTTATAAAGAACTTAGCCTCACGGGAGCCATGGAAAGTAGACTATAAAAGATGATGAAATTATTGAGAAGAGATACCTTAGTATACAATTCCTCTTTCAGGATTGAAATATTGGGTAGGAAATGTTAAGAGTGGTAGCATCAACAACCAATGAAATCTACCAACATTTTCATGTTCAAGCAATGAAGAATCATGTGAGCCCAAATACCAAAAATGTCTTTGGAAATTTCTTCTATAATGGTCTGGTTGATGTTGTTTTGAATGCTCTAGACATTGGTAATTCCATGTTGTATGTATATTCAAGGTGTGTTTACTTCTAAAATCCATTTCTAGTATGGAACACTAGGAACCAAGTGAAACAACCAAATGGTTATCCCTCACTTCACTAATAATAATGGAACATCACGAGATTCCCCTGAGAATTAGGCACCCATAAGCATGCTTCATTCATTTCCACATAATATTCACTACTGTCTCACATGGGAAAGGTCCAAATTTGATGATATCTTAGAAAACAATATTGGTGAGGAAAATTATTTTATTTTAAAATTAGAAGAATACATAGAAGAAATCAAGTTGTCAGGGTATACTAAGGCCTGCAAACTTCTAGGGTCTATTGTCGAATTTTTTGTTTCACACAAATGTCTAACATTTAAAGCTTGCGTAGCTTGGAATAGAATCAAGTAAGTAATTAAATCCCCTTCATTTTTCCCTTCCATTCCCATTCTATGATTATATAATTTTCATTTCCATATTTCGTTGCAACAAATATTAGCACAATTTACTATGTACAAAAATATCAAATTTCAGTAAACTAGATTTGTGAATCAGTAACTCATCTGAGGACTCAAGTTTGAGGATTTATCTTCAAATTGTGTGAAGCAACATAATTTCAACTTCATTGAGGATGCAACTACAAGACAAGGTGCATTTTTCTAGTCTTCTCCCAGCTGTTTCCCAAAGCCCCTCCACTTTTCCTCCCATGATCCAAGTCACATGTCCCTGATTCTTACAACCTCCATTTTAAAAGATAATACATATGACATTTCCTTTCCTGATTGGACTTCAAATCCAAATTTACGCATATTGCTGCGGGTGGTTGATAAAGTACATATTCGAATTTTCAAGCTAAAATAATGGGTGAATATTGTCACATATGATAAAACTACAAATGTGAACCCTTATTCTACATGTTATGATGATGATGCTGAATTGACTGACAAATTAATCACCACACTGCAACATGGTGTTCAAAATTGACCTTGAAGCTTTCACATGAATTCTATTATGTTTGAAAAGGTATTATCTAAATTTCCTTATTAATGATCCCTATTATCCTCTACTAATTACACAAATTATCCTCCCTTAAATCAAATATTTCAATTCAACACTGTCGATTGGAAGAAAACTCAGTCTAAAATTTATGTTTTTGCTTCATTGCAATGCAGGATGATGATACAAATTATCACATGGATATTATAATTGGACTTGCTAATATTTGAGCAAGGAACTGTAGCATACTTGAGGTGGATAAGCTGAAGGTCATACTTCTTACTACCTTAAGTGTCATACTTCTTATGAGCAGTATGCATGAGATAATAAAACCAATATAACCACCATTTCCTAGACATATTGCAAGAACTCTTCTTAGACTAGAGTTAAAAATTACATGGGATATTTATTACAACTATATTTACCTACCTTTTAAATTTGTTAAAAAAATATATATTACAGAGCAATGGAATACATAAAAATATGCGGAAATACAAACACAAAAAACATATAAAACAAGAGAGACACATATATATGTGGTACACCCAACTTGTGCTACATCGACGGAGAAACAACCAGTCCTTCCCTTATATTATCCAACAAAATGAAGAGACACAACCTACAATAGATCCATTGTAATACCCTCTACTCTCTCACACAATCCCCTTTCTCTTTCTCACTCAGAATACACACACAATACAAAACCGCAATAAAATGCCCTCATATCAACTGAGCAATTTCCTTCTAGGGAACAAAACCCTTAATTAAATTAAATTCTACTGTTAGCTCATCCACCTAATGAATGCCCCAGATTAACTACGAAATTTCAATTGTTTACAAGTAAATTTTACTTCTACTTTTAGCTTCAGGGATACTACCCCAAAACCCCTGCTTGGGGACCGCTGGCCCCTGGATCCCCCAGCTGGGGGGATGGGCCCTCCAAGACCTGTGTGGGGGGGGCAGGGGGGGACAAGTCACCCCTTCATGGAGGGGTGTACAGTGTTCGTGGGGTATAGATCCGGTTGAAACAAAGACCTCTAAATCAGGATGATAATCAAGCTCTACACCAAACAAAAGCCAAATGGAAAATCCATTTTCAACAACAATTGGGATGAGAATTAGTGGCATAACATATGAATAATATTGTTTTATTTGAGACCACATCTACTCCAAATACAATATGAATGGACAACGGTCAAATCTAAATTGTTAATTAAATTATTGATAATTTTAAGTCTTATTATATATATATAAATTATTTTATGAAGAAATGTCACTTTTTTTTTAATTTATTAAGAAATTATCATAGTTGAATAATAATCAATTTGGTAAATGTCTTAAAAACTATTAATATTTTTTTTTTATACAATAATATTTAAACCATTACTTTCATACTCACTTAGAATGTATGATGCCTAGAAAAAACACATAGGTCATTATTAATATGGAACTTGCATTAAGAATATAATTGTGTTATATATTCATAATAGGGTTATCCTCAATAATAATAAAATATTTATTAGAGAGAATAAGATCTCAAACATTATTATTAATCTCCTTTGCATTCTCTTAAATTTTTAGGATAAAGATGACTAATGGCCACCATGGATGTATGTGTTAATTATGGTGTTTCCATACATGTCTCTACATTATTAGATTAATTTTTTCTCTTAACTTTTATATTCACACTAATAAGTTGTCTAAAGAAAGCAAGTGAGGCTAAAAAATCACAAGGAGCTCCCTCTTCCTGTCACACTTGGAATTATGTCAAATGTTCCAATAAATAAAGAAAGTACTACATGTCTATGTTTATCTTTTAAGATTCTTCATAATAATATATTAACATATAATAATAAACTACTATCCCAAATTTTCTATTTTTTTAATTTGATTTTTAACTGAAGGAAACTTATTCAAAGCCAAGCATTCTTTATAATGGGATAACATATATGACTTTAATTCTAATAACAAGTTTTCTACTAACAAATATATTTCTAAAAAATAATTGGATTTATGATTTTTTATAAAAAAAAATCAATTTATAATAAGATGCTCCTAAGATTTATAAAAGTTAGCCTATCATATTTTTTATAAAATTTTTCTTACATTTTTTATTATATTGTAATAAAATAATATAATATATAATTTCAGAATAACCAATCTAGATCTATTTTATTTGCATCATCTTTATAAAAATTATTTTTATTTTTATGCAATTTTCAAAAAGTTTAAATATTGGATAATATTCTAGATTTCAAGTCTTTTTCTATTTTCTCATCAACATAATCCAACTAAACATTATTTGCCAAAATTTGCAATTTGAGTTAATGGAATTGTTGTTATTAATGTTAAAAAGGATTCAACACCCCAAAATTCCCCTATTATAACAAGATTGTGCACTATTAATATTAAATATTTGTAATTTCATTCATTCAAAACAATTCTTATCATTTCAGAGTAAACAAATTTTATTATAGTTATTTATTCAAAACAATTCTTATCATTTCAGAGTAAACAAATTTTATTATAGTTATTTATCTTCTCATTAGTTTGATTAGTTAAAAATATCATTTCTTATCATGAAAAAAAAAAAAACTTTTAATTTAAATTTTAATTTAAAATTTTTCTTTAAATGGCATATTCAAATTTATTGTAAATTAGATTGCACTTGGATTAAGGGCAATGACAAATTGAGGTGCTCTTGGGTAAGCCCCCATTTTTATCTCGAGCTAGAGGCAGTGAATAGTTAATGGCTTTTTCTATTATTATATGATAATATATTATCAACGAGACACATGAGCCTTTTCTAATGTTAGTATATGAACATACACGAGGATAAGGAATACTCATTTTTCTAGATTATATATGGTTGTTTCTAGTTAGGTTAGTTGGGTTTTTTTTTAATCTTTTTGAATATATATATATATATATATATATATATATATATATATATATATATATTAAATTTAAATATAGTAGGCTATTTAGAAAAAAAAGTTAAATTTGAGATTTCTATATTTTAATAATTTTAAAAAATAAACTAAGGTAATTGAAAAAACTGTATGAAGAACACTTATTCAATTTGAGAATTGTATCATTTTAACATTACTTTCTAAATTCAACAATTACTTCCACCAAAAAATAAATATCATATTTGTAATATTCCCAAATGGGAAAAGAAGGAATATAATGCATAAGCATGGAAATAATAGTGAAGATCAATGCATAAACATGAGAGACCAATATGGGTCTATTTCATTTATCATAAAAGTAGCAAAATAGTAAAAAATAATGGGGCACAAACAATAAAACATGAACTAACAAGCCTCCAACGAGTAAATCTCCTCAATAATGAGGTGCTTCTACTACACAAAATGTTAGAAGACTGCTACAGTGCAGTCATAGGAGCACTGCTATAGCATATGAATACACAAAAGATGAAATGGCTGATATAAGCCTCAAAATATAATGTACATGAATATCAAGGATCTATACAACCTCCAACAAGAAACCCAAGATGGTTTTCATAAGTACACCAATATACAAGAAATGAATCAAAGCCCTAGGGCTGAAGATTCACTGCAATAATATAATGAGAAAGATGTGGCTAATATGATGTAGCAAGAAATATAGCTTCCTCCAATAGACTCTCTAGATGAAAGGTTGATCCCTTGCCTAGAAAACATCCTCCCCAAATGGTGTACTGAAACTACCCCGGCAACTCCTCCCTAAAATAACACAGTCCAAGACAGAAACTATGTTGTAGGGGAAAATGATAGCGTGGCTTGATGCCAAATGTTGCAATAAGCCTCAAGGACCTTCCTTACTCGCCTCCCAATGGAGGGAAACCTTCCTCCACTGAAATCTAGCTTAGAAATCACCCAAATGTATTCTCCACTTCTCCAACTTACAACAAAACACAACCCTTTGTAGAAACTGCACTATAGATGAAAGATGGAGCTTGGCCTGATGCTAGAATGTGGTATTGTAGTGCAATCACTTCTCCTAAGTAGGCACTCGAAGTTCCCCTAGGATGAAGGTTGGATTCCTGCTTGGGAATTCCCTGTGATAAACAACACTGAAGCTTTGGTTAAACAGGTGAAGAGAGAAAAAAAGTCTTAATAGACCATATCAAAATGGTAATCTACAACATATCCTCTATGGTTGCCATCCCCTTCCTTATATAAGTGGTAAGCTTCCTCACCCTTGGCCCCCTCATTAAATCCAGTACTTCCATGCATGGAGTCTCCCTCCAAAACTACATTTTCCCACAATGAATGCCACTCCTCCATGATAGCATTGTTGATTTGGTCAAAGTTGACCTAGTCTACATGCTCCAACCCCTTTTCACACATAACGGTGCTTTATCAAGCCACTCAAGTAATCTCCATTCACATTAGTAGTGATTTAATTCCTACTAAGGATATTTATGGGTCTTCATACCATCTTATTCAACAAATTGAGAAGAAAAAACAAAAATTAATATTCCAACTAGCTCATGGCTAATTGGGAATATTACAGTCCTCCCCTTGCAAATGCTTCTTTTCCTCAACAAATTTAAAGGTGAGTGTTGTAACTCTTCTCCTCCTTTATTGGTGACACCTCTGTGTGATAAGCTCTCCTCATATACCAAGTGTCCACCAATCAAACCCTCCATGAAATTCTCCTCCCAAGTACTCAAGAGATGCAAATGACTCATCTCATAAGGAAGCAAAAAATCCAATGTAGCAATCATGGTTTTCCCAATGTTCTCCCTGAAACATGGAGCATAAGACACATGGAGAATCTCTCTCCCAAAGGGAATGTTCAATCCTTGCATCATCCCTCCATTCATTCCCATAATAAGAATAAGGACATCATCAATGTATGGGATCAAAGCCAACGACACATAAGCTGACATATGCAATAATGGAGGTGGATCATAGTCCCACATGTGGAACTAGTGAAATATATCTCCTGAATGCCTAAGATAGTGATATGGTAAGTGGTTTCCCCACCACTTACTTGCTTCCATAGTATTCTCACCTTCTTTGAGAAGGTGAGAAATGATTGGTGCCTTTGGAGTACACCTGAATGGTATGTCATCTCCCTTATCCTCCTAGGGAGTGGCCATACTCAGCACAGTTTATGGCCCCAAGTTGACCATGAAGTTTATAATGAAGAATGATCCCATTTGGAGCAATGTCATGCACATGCATGGTAAAGTAATGCGAATACTCATTAAGTAAATCATTATGCACAAAAACATGATCCTTACCATATATGTTTCTCACATAAATGGAGTGGCTCATAGATAGATCCCCTCTCATTCCCAAAGAGGAAAGAGGTGGTGGGGATAACCCAAAAAAAGAGTTATTTATCTCCTCCATCTCCACATGGTCCATGCATCTCCTCAAATGTTAATATATCTCCTCTTCAAATCCTTCCCAAGTATATCCCTCCATGATGGTATGGTATGATCTCATGGAATAAGTGTGGCTGAAGAGAAAATACTCATGTGTTGCTTGTAGTAACTTCTCCTTAAGCTTGGATTCTCTAGATAATAAGATCCTACTATGATATTAGATGACCTCATCTCTGACTGAATATCCCTCCTCTAGTAGCTTGTCATAAGTATCATACAAGTAAAAATATCCTTGGAATAATCCACCAACAGCTGGGATTTCCAATAAGTGTCTATCCTCCAAAGTGACAGTGTTGATGATATATCATATAAAGCATTTGTCATGTGTTTTCTCCATTATTTGACATCTCCTATTCCAAATTCACATACCAAAAGGCTTCTATCCTCCCTCTACTGCTCCTTTCTCAGTGCAAGATGTCAGGTTAGAGTGGGTAATGATGATGTTGGAAGAATTTCTCCATCCTCATTGATTCTACCCAAGAATCTCAGTGCTATACCATAACCTCCCAATGCTCCCACTCCTCCTAGATCTATGAGTGGTGCAACATGATGTGAGACATTTCTCATCAATTCCTGATTAGGTGGCCTCCTAGGTGGTTTGCCACAAAACAGTGATGCCTCATGGGCCAAAGTCATATGCATAACAGCTGGGAATATTAGGTCTGTACTTCCACTATGAAAATCCATCTTTATTTTCTGTGTGGAAGTCATTTGTGAAGGATATGTGTGCATGCCCCTAATCATCTGATTTTTGCCACTTTTTATATCCACCCATTCCATCTACAAAGTCTCCCAATTTGTGGTGACCTTCCCCAAAGTAGTCAACCACTGCACACCCAATATCACATTGGTTTCAAATATGTCAACCAAGAAGAAGTGATCAGTCAACGTATATGTCCCCATGGTTTCAGATAAATATGGAACGTAATGCATGCACTGCATAGTTCTAGCTTCTAGGACCAACACAGAAAATCCCCCAAAATCATCAATGGGTATTTCCCTCCTCTACACTAGTTGGGCATCAATAAATTTGTGTAGCCCCACTTTCAATCAAAACTGAAACCCTCTGATCCAAAATGGAACCTCAAACCCTCAAGATCAAGTACTTGGGCACTCCACTCAATGATGCAAGGGCCCCTCCAATTGGAGAAAATGCTCCATTCCCACCTCCTGGTGGTGGTGGATCCTCTCCCGCTATCCTAGTGTTGTGATCTCCTTCTGGTCCTTCTTCTTCTTGCTCCTCATCATCTAAAAAGACCTCTATATAGTGTTCCTTTACTGTTTCACATCTATGTCTAGGTGCCCATGATTCTTGGCATGTGACGAAAATCTTCCTTCTCCTCAAATCTCTTGAGACATCATCACTAAGAGGAAATTTTTTTTGTCTCTCCTTTGAAAAATGAGCCTTCTCATCTTTTCCCTTTGATGGAAAGGTGGGCTTTTGCTGAAATGTTGCCTTTTATTTTTGCAAGGCATCTTGAAGATCTCTAGCCCTTTCAATGGAATCTTGAAGGGTAGTGGGCTTGATAGATTTAACCAATCGATGAAGAGGTTCTGCTAGCCCATCAATAAACATATAGTGTTGAACCCTTATTTAGACTGAGAAGGGGGCTGAATTAGTTTAACAAATTCATGGAATTTTAATCTTTTTCATTAAACTTTATTAACACTTTCATTTCATGTTCAACATAATGTGTGAGAAATATTTATATGTGAGAAGCAATTAATAAGCAGATTAGAAACTGTATTAGCAGTCTTAATATGTGAGAAACAAATATTAGCAGACTAGATATACCATATCAACACATAGACATCATGCACATAGACACCAGATATAAGTGGAAACCCATAAAGGGAGAAAACCACATCTTATTATTGTTGTGATGCAAAGCCAAGCTCCAACTCCCTCTCACGACTGATTTTTTGTAGGCATCAACCTACAGGAGGCTCCAACCTCAATTATGCAAGCTACAACTTGCAAGGAAGCTCCAACTTCCGTCAATTTTCTGCAGGCACCAACCTACAGGAGGCTTCAACCTCAGTCAGCTACAACTGACATCTATCAAGCTACAACTTGATAGGGAAGCTCCAACTTCCTTACTCTTTCAAAAGAAAAAACACTTGCTGATTTACATTGGATATCAGCTCTGTTCTGTACCTTCTCTTCTGCTGTCCATTAGTCCTAATATCTGCCCTGCTTCATTTCAGCATCTTCTTGGATTCTCTATCAGCTCCTCCTTCTCCTCTGTCTTATTGCTTCATTTCTGCATTCTTTTACCTCACTCTCTAACCGCTTTATGAATATCAAGTTGATATTATATATAGAGTTTATCACATGACTGTTTGTATTCCACAAGGAATTTGGAGTGAACAACCATGACTCTTTGGCTTTTCCCTTCTCATTCCTTTTTCCAACTCATTTAGAAACGTATAACAATATGTACAAATTTCAATGTTACAGTGGGATTTTTATTTTCCTTCGGATACTTGCCTTTGCATCACACCAATATAAATAAATTAAAAACATTTACAATCAATTACAATGAAAACTCCAGCTCAATCATTCAGCCTCTTGGTTCACAGTGCTTGTCTTTTCTGTGACTGTGTTTGTCCCTTTCAAATCTGATTGATTTCCTGCTTACTCTCGCACTGTAACTTCCATACATATGTAACTGCGCTTTTCATATATCACAATTTAACTCTCGGCATGATAAGAATTTTTTTTAACATATAGACTGTCGTATTATCAAACTTATGTAACTTCTGGTGATATAATGCTAAGAGATCATTTTAATACACCGAATTCCCTTACAGGCCCACTCGACGAGCTTTCCGATGCGATGTATCACTCCTCGACTACTTCCGATTGCAATCAAATGCTGATGCGATGAAACACTGTTTGCGTTGAAATGAAGATGTGATGTATCACCTTTCAAATATTTCTGACTGCGATTAATCACAATCACGACTTCCACTGAAAATTTCTGATGTTCCAATGCTCTGATGCTCCGATTCCGATGTTTCACTATTATGTAGGAACTCGAACATATATCAATCATGGTTTATAAACCCATCGGGTCCGCACTTTCATCGCAGTTGCAATATTTTGTTTATATGTTCTGCTGCCAAATTTCTCCGATGCGATTGGGTGAGGGTACCATAATATAAGACTTTGTTTGTTTGAAAACCAAGCGAAAAAAAAAACTTTGGTTCTTTTGATCTCGCGCCAAAAGATATAATACATATGCTTTGTATTATACCTTTGGTCCCTTTTCCATAAAGCACTCCATATAAGTATATATATATTAATGCGGCACATATATCATCTTATGGATCACAGGTCCCATGCTCTACTAATCACCCTCGTCAGTTCTCCATATAACAATAAAGTCCGAGTTTAAATAGGACATTCAAAATACCTTTGCATACATTGACTCGGCGTTCACTAGTCAACCTTGTACATTCAATCTTACAACTCGACCTTGGTTCAATCCAAACTCAACGCTTGGCATGCACATATATTAACCCATATATCACACAATTCATATTGCGCCAACTTCACATATTCAACCATTATATGTGCCTTACAATATATCAATATATATATATATATATATATATATATATATATATATATATATATATATATATATATTACGGCCTTATTCAATTTTGGAAGCGTTACAACTCAACCCACATCAGACATACCTTGGTTAAACTCGCAACCATAGTTTGAACAGTCCCGATCAATATAAATTAGAACTGGGCCCCGCACTAATGACCCTTCCACATCCAATGGCGGACAGCACGTCGCACTGCTTTAGATGATCTGACATCCTCAATTGAATCTCGCGTGACTCATATGCATGGGCTTTTAACTCGCGATGAGAGTGGTATCTCCAAACCACTTAAGACCATGTGTCATCTCCTGGAATATATCGCGTTCAAATTGTAAATACATCTTACCATACAAAAGCAGTGCAATGAAAACCGTCGGGTGTTCCATACCCACTGTCATTGTTCATAGCGCTAGTGGTTCCATTCATTTGTGCTCGAGGTTCTGTTCCTTCCTTCATTTGTTCACGATCCCAATATGTCTTCTTAATATCGTTTTCATACGGTTCTTTGGTTATTCTCTGTCGCTCCTTCTCATATGCTATCCCTTGCTTTGTTAACACTTCAACACGACGCTTCTGCTATCATAACGCACAGCTCCATTCACGCATAGGTTTATCACCAAACCTCTACGCTCGTTTCATGATTCATTAACACAGGGCCTTATCCCCGACTCTGTCCCAGGGTCCCTCCTTCGCACTATAGATATCCTCCATCTATTATGAGGGTAGCCATTTAGTCTCAATTCCCAATATTCAATTGCAGTTGCCAGTTATTCATCAGAGAAGTGTAGAACTCCATTACTCCTTTTTAATATATTCATTTACCCATCAATAGATCAATGCCAAAACTTTAATTCATTACTCTGCTCCCGGTTCTCCAACACTGAAATGAACATCCGAAATAGATTTCCTTATCAAACAGGGTTAAAACAATTCAGGATCTTTGCAGGGTTAAGACGTTTCATCGCATAATTTCTCAAATTCATAAAACAATGCCATCACTGTTTTAATAAAGTATGTGTAATAAGCCTGTCTCACAGGATTACTGTGCCATCATTCTGCTTTTGGGTTTACTGCAGCTCCTCCAAATTATAAATCCCCGATTATAGACATCAAATTAAGCCAGTCCTCCATTACAATAGGGTCTCTTATATGGAATTCAAAATTCAGAACTTCACAGCCCATAATTTCACAATAGAGCCTGTAATTTCCTTCAAGCACCTTATTCAATTGATGGTTGTAATATCAAATTTTACAATGGAATCTATGTCATTTCCATGTCATTGATGACTACAACTCATGCATTTGTTCAACCACAACATCGACAGCCCATAATTGACATTTATTCTTCTGTCCCACATAGAAATTAATCGACCTATACATATCCATTTAGGAACAAATGAATTCACTTGCAAGACTGCTTGTCCTGGCTAGATCTTTGAATGAAGTGGCTCTTCTGCAACCTACTCTGTCTCTCCATCTCTTTAGCTCTCTTCTCTTTGTCTGTCTCCTTTGGATTTCTTTTTCTATCTCTCTTTGTCTCTGTTTCCTCTGATGTCTCTGCTTCATTTCTGCCCCTTGAATGATGTTTCAGGTGCTCCTCCTTTGTCATCTCCTTTTCCATCAATGACAAAATTTCCAACATATAGAATCTCCTTGCTGTAGATAAATTAGGAACCATAAAAAAAAGTTTTAGAAATTCAGAAATATAAGTTTTTGGATTACCTTATTATTTGATCATAGATAGACCCATGAAAGGTGCTTTCGGGTCTCTCCAATCAAACCTCTCCACCAATCTCCTTGTGACCTATGAATGCATTCACATTGGCATGACCCAATGTAGACATCCCATGAAACCACCAATCATGTGTTTCACCCTCAAGGTGTAGCACTGCTATTTTAATGGCCTCCATATTTGGTACTTGGTTCAGCTATAAGTTGATGTCTAGCTTCTCTACCCATGATTTGGTAGTGCATTTTGATGACCCATTAAAGTTGGGTAAGAAAAATATACCAATAGTCTGGTGTAGATCATGATTCTGTATGAATCCTCTGCCTCTATTGTGATGCCAGGGTCTCCTAATATCGTTGATCTGAAAAAATTCTTGAAAACTCAAATGATCCTTGAATACCTGAGATTGAGACTCATAATCCATGAAAGAGTATTCAAGATTTTATTGTTCTTAAAACCTTCCATTTCCCACTACTAAGAATGTAAGCATTGTGGAGCATTGGGAAACCTGCTGCTTCACTGGTTGATCACTCCAATGATGAGAAATGTCATAGCATTCACCATATAGAAATCCTTTAGGGGATTATTTTTGTCTATCCATCCTTATCTCCTGCATTTCTCTTGCAATGTATTTCATAGTTCAAATAATAATCTTAGGGAGCTCCTTGTCATCCTCTTCTCCCGATAAAGGGGTTTTACCCTTGTCTTCTTTATCATTTGTATAGTCACAGTTCTGGTTTCTTTTGAGATACCTCCTCTCTCTATCTATGAGAGGATATCCTTCTTCTGATGACATATAGGCTTAATATGCATAGGGTGAGCCAATATTATGCTTTGATACCACTGTAATATTGCCAAATGGGAAAAGAAGGAATATAGTGCATAAGCATGGAAATAGATGTGAAGATCAATGCATAAACATGAGAGACCAATATGGAGCTATTTCATTTATGATAAAAATAGAAAAATATTACAAAATAATGGGGCACAAACCATACAACATGAAATAACAAGCCTCCAATGAGTAAATCTCCTCAATAATGAGGTGCTGCTACTACACAAAATGCCGGAAGACTGCTACATCGCAGTCATAGGAGCACTGCTATAGCATATGAATACACAAAAGATGAAATGGCTGATATATGCCTCAAAATATATTGTACATGAAGATCAAGGCTCTATACAACCTCCAACAAGAAACCCAAGAGGGTTTTCAGAAATACACCAATATACAAGAAATGAATCGAAGCCCTAGGGGTAAAGATTCACTGCAACAATATAACTAGAAAGATGTGGTTGATATGATGTAGCAAGAAATATAGCTTCCTACAATAAAATCTCTATATGAAATGTTGATCCCTTGCCTATAAAACCTCCTCCCCAAATGGTGTACTGAAACCACCCGTGCAAGTCCTCCCTAAAATAACGCAGTCCAAGATAGAAACTATGTTATAGGGGGAAATGATAGTGTGGCCTAATGAAAAATTTTGTAATAAGGCTCAAGGGCCTTCCTTAATAGCCTCCCAATGGAAGGAAACCTTCTTCCACTGAAATATAGCTCAGAAATCACCCAAATGTATTGTCCACTGCTGTAACTTGTAACACAACACAACCTTACGCAGAAACTGCACTGTAGATGAAATATGGGGCTTGCCCTGATGTCAGAATGTGAAATTGTAGTGTAATCACTTCTCCTAAGTAGGCAATCAAAGTCCCCCGAGGAAGAAGGTGGGATTCCCTCTTGGGAACACCCTATGCTAATCAGTGCTGCAGTCTTAGCTAAACAGCTGAAGAGAGTAAACAAGTCTTAACAGACCATATCAAAATAATAATCTACAACATATCCTTTATGGCTACCATCCCCTTCCTTATAATAGTGGTGAGCTTCCTCACCCTTGGCCCCACTCATTAAATCTACTACTTCCATGCATAGAGTCTCCCTCCAAAACTGTGCTATCCCACAATGAGTGCCACTCCTCCATGACAACGCTGTTGATTTGGTCAAAGTTGACCCAGTCTACATGCTCCAACCCCTTTTCACACATAAGGGTGCTTTATCAAGCAACTAAATTGATATCCATTCACATTAGCAATGATTTTATTCCTACTAAGGAGATTTATGGGTCTCCATAACCTCTTATTCAACGAATTAACAAGAAAAAACAAACATTAATATTCCAACTAGTTCATGGATAATAGGGAGTATTACAATATTAAACTTAGAAAAAAAAATATTTCGCTCTAAAAACCAAGACCAATTTGATACAAAAAAGGGGAAATCCTACCATGATGGAAAGTGAACCATACATCAACGATTTCTAACCTGAAACCAAACTAAGGGAAGCTCTGACCATTGACTCTTCATTTAGTCCTTCACGCATTGACTCTTCGTTCAGTTGCTCAAAAGACTAAATATCCAAAAATCGAGTTTTACAATGAAACTACTTTATCATCTACATATGAAAAGGGTAAAATCCATTTTCATGAAAAATAGAGGCCTTGTTGTGTTTTAGATGACACTGGCCTAATATAAATATCACATCAATCAACAGATGTATGAGCAGTGTCATGTATCTATGTATAAAACCTCTTTGTCTCTGTGTTTGAAACCTCTTGTTCTTATATATATTATTAGTTCCGTTTTAATAATAAAAGGGCATTCATACTGATAGGCCTACACATTTGTAGTTCATTATAATATCATAGAATTGGTATTCTTTTGGCTTGTAATGGATTTCCTGTGCGCTATACAATAATAACCGTAAGTCTTGTCTATCACGCGGTGAAAGAAATTATGTTGCAGCATTACTGGTTTAGTTTTTTTTTTTAGATTTACTTCATTTTTTTTTTGAGTGGTGAAGGTGATATATATGGTTAATTGTTTCATTTTCTTGGAACATTATCATCCCATGAAGAATTACCTAGACTCTCAGGAAATCCTCTGCGATAATAAGAAGCATCGAAAGTCATTTAAACGCTAAAATTTTAATAGAAATAGACCTAGTACACAGAACCAGAAAACCTAAAGAAAGAGCAATAATAAGAAGCGTCTGAAGTCATTTAAATGCTAAAAAATGTGTTGGGAAAAATACTGAGAGGGGGGGGGGAGAGCGAGGGTGAATCAGTATTTATAACTCACTGTAAACTTTTACTTTTTCTTTACTAATTTCTATACGTGACATTAATGAACCCAACTAGCGTATGCACATGACTATCTTCAAGCAAACTTAAGTATGTCCAGAGATATTATTATGTAGATAATTATTTACTTAGATAAATTCATCATTCATTCATCAGATGTTTAGTAAGCAATAAGCATGTGCAGTAAGAACAGAAAAAATCATTACACATAATTAACACACATGATCATCGGGATTTAAGGTGGAAACCCAAGTCAGGATAAAACCACTGCAGTTGTCGTCTCTGTCTTCAATATTTATTATAAAGAAAATTTCTTACAATATTGTACTGGTGCAGACTCATACCAATACATAGGCACCCACCTGTAGAAGGCTGCAACCTTCTCTCGTTTCCAACTTCTACTGGAAGGGAGCTCCAACCCCCTGATATTATTTACCATCTACCACTGGAAGGGAGCTACCACCCGTTTACTAAAGGATTCGACCCTCAACACCACTGCAGACCGCGTTTCGTCAATAACTTGTATGCCTCTTTTCATCATATTTTCAGACTGGACCCACTGCACACATTTAAGCTCAAATAACATACATATAACTGAAACTTATAACCACATCAACTCATTCACTAAATCATCAATCAACCAACCAACAATTGTTCTCTAATCATATTCAAATAGAAGCATAATCAGTATTCAACAAACCAAATATGTATGAAGACCTCTGTTATACCAATTTTTGGTCATCTAACCTGTTACTATTACATGGACCAAAGTACACCATGTAAGACTAGTTTTACCCTAAGTAAAATTGCTTTCACTATGAAAAATAACTTAGTAATCCTTAATTTATTAAGTTTCTTATGGTATAAATAGGAAACCCTATGAGGAAATATTGCATAAATCCATATTTGTTTTATTTTCCTCAAGGAATAATTAATTAAACAACATTTTAATCAATATTCCTAGTTATACTTAACCCAAAACAAGAAAACTAATTAGATAAATCATTATTTATCTTATTATTTTCTAGGAATAATTATTTAAACATTATTTAAATAATATTCTTCGTTAAATTTGACTAAATCATGTATAAATAATGGACTAAATCACTATTTATTTAATTATTACTCAACCACACTCTTAAAATAATAAATAAATCATTTATTTATCTATTATTTACAAATAGAAGGATTTGACCAAATTCAAATTACATTTCCCTCCAAAAAATATAATAAAATATTCCATAAAAGTTGGATCTAGATTTGGTTAATAATATTTTAATTATGCACCAATATCTAGACTAACTCAATATTTTTCTATAAATATTAGGGTTTTTCCATTCACTCACTACCTTTTGTTGCCTAAATATCACTCTGGATCTATAATTTTGGTCTAACTTTGATCCTCTATCATTGTCATATTTTTCTATCTTTTTTCTTCTGAGCTCCCTTTGAGTTCCATTTTCGTCTGGGTTTTCTACACCACCAAGAGAGAGAGGTATTAGATCTGAAGCACTGAGGCCATATAAGAACCCATCCCATTGAGGGGGAATGGTAACATCTTTCCATGTTCCCTTCCTAGGTGTCATAAATACAAAAATTCTTTAAAAAATATTTGTGTCTTGTTTATTGGATGCATGGAGCAACTCTTGCTTTTATTTACTGTTTAATGTATTTAACTGCATAGATCTATATTTTGTAGCATTTTTGTTGGTCAACTAACTGTAGATCTAAAGAAATTGGCAGCAATATTTGATGTTAGGGTTGTTTTTTATGCACAACTAAAGTGGCCTTTTTTCATACGCTTGCGATTAGAATTCACACTAAAAACTAGCGACTCCACAAGGGTTTATGATTACGACCGTTGTCTTTTTTTAGATCCCTGCATGACGAACTACTTCAAACCATAGGGTTTTTCTTCAACTTCTTTTTTTTCTTTTCTTGATGTTGTTTTTAACCCTTAAAACCCTAAAACAGTAAAAATTCTAACTTCTCTGTGTTTCCAGACCTATTGCGCAAGTGACAAGCATCAACTGCAATTGAGACGATAATTTCTTCTAAAACCTACTTCCGAGAGTGTTGGAAGTGCAGGTTGCACTTTTTGTATCAAAACCTACGATCTCAATCTTTAGGATGCAGAAAACAACCTCAAACGTGCGACCTCTGCAAAAATCAGGTTAGAAACTCCGACCTGTACTTTTTGTGGGAATTTTTCTATGATTTTTCTGAGTTTGTCTGGGCTAATTTTCAAGGTCTTATGACCTCTGTATTTCCCATTTTAGACCTATAATTTCTATTTTTTACTCATCATACTGAGAACTGAGCCCCTTAGGGCTTCAGTACGCTTCCACTTTTCTAGGAGGAGTTTAGCTCAACAGGTCGTCTGAGATTTCAGTGTGTTCAGCCATTTTTGAGATCTTATCATGTACCTTCAGATCCATCTCAGATTGGTTATTCATCCATCCAAAACAAATCTTTTCAGTTTTGTTTAAGTCCTCCTCTAAGGTCCCCTCCTTTTCACTTCAGGTTGTAGCCTTTCGCCACCTCATTTGTAGCATTTTTCCTTTTGGTTTTTTGTTGTTTTTTGCACCTATTTCTAGCAGATTTTACCTTTAGGTCATTTTCCCTCCCGAATTTAGATCCATTAGCTATTTATGTGTGTTTTGACTAGACTTTTTCCCACCCATAGACTAGTTTTTGGGAAGCCTTCCTCCTTGTATTTAGATTGGTGCATCTTTAGCTGTTTATTTTCTGTTATATTCAATTTACCATACTATTATTTGCAGATTTATTTACAGTTATACAACATATTTTTTCTTTTTTCTCTACACACGTCTAGGTATAAAAATTAAAATTAACACACTTAACACACACACCCTCAGTGAAGAGCGCTTGGTTTACACCACCAGGCCAAGACTATAACATTGTAATCATTTGATCCTGCACCTCTTTGCCCTTGTTTCAACATTGTAATCATTTGATCCTGCACCTCCTTGCCCTTGTTGGTCTCCATTACTTATGTGATATTTTTATGTTCTTCCAGCATTTTCCCCCCAAGGAATTTATCCCAGAGACTTCTTGGCCTTCATCCTTAGTTTCCGTTAGGAAGACTTACTCCTCCCCGTAGGATTCAAGTTAGTCCTCCACTGAGTCCCCATTCTGACTTCGCTTCTGGTTCATTGGGTTCCCCTTCTATTTATATCCCTATTTCTCCTCCTATCACCTTCACCATGTCTGGTTCAGGACCTAACTCTAGTGGTAGCCCCGACCCTAGTGCTTTAATATCCCAAAACAAGAATTTTCTACAACAATAAGAATACCTTAAGCTATTCCAAAGTTGGAGAAAAATAAGTGATCAACTCATGTAATTTTTTTTAACACATAAATATCATAATAACAATCACAAAAAAAAACTATGCACTTATACAGTTCACCAAGTGGGGAAAAGCAACTATTTTTGCCTCAAAAACGCTATTTTATGAATATTGAGTTAAAACAGTGGAAAATAATGGTTGTTTCCATTATAATGGAAAATATAGAACATGCATGCAAAATATTTTCAGAAACAAATGCCTTTAGCTTACTTAAACATGCCTCCCATGCTCAAGACAACTTAAAATTGGCAAAACCCCAAGACTGCCAAAATGCCGAAGTAGCTAAACAAGTGACTGCATAGTATAAAGATAGGTTAACTCAGAAAATAGAGAAATATGACTGATAATGTTATTATAATACTCAATGATGTACAAAATCAGATATCTAATCTCTTTTACACAAATCCAAGAAGATCTGGCAGGGATTTCTTGACAGACAAGATATACAAGAGAAGTTGCTGCAAAATCTATGGCTAAATAAAACTGTATGGATGAAGCTCTAAAATATATGGCTATACATGCAAATAAATTTTTTTATATACTCCCTCTAGCTCTCCCAAAGAAAGGTTGACCCTCCTCTTTGGAAACTAGCTCCTCCAAATGGGGTTTCAACCCCTTCCACTGCACACCTTAAGAAATAATGCAGTTTTCTGAAGGGAATGAATTTTTGCTGAAGGTAGATGCTTGGACCAACACCAAGTAGTAGAAAATTCAATTCAGAAACCCCCTCTTATATTTCTTGAACAAGATCTCCAAGAAAGAGTAGGGAATCCCCACCGGGGTAAACCCTTGCACTAAGCAGTGCAGCAACTTAGCTAAACAAATAAGTATGCAGGAAGTCTGAGAAGACCTCATGAAAATATTATCTCCAATATCCCCATATGCTTTCCATATCTTTCATTATATAATTTATTATCTCCTTGACCAAGGGTCCCACCCAGTATGAGGTTGCTTCCATGCAAAGGCTCCTCCACAAAAACTGTGTTGTCCAACAAGATGGTTCAATGCATCTAGAAAGTTTTGTTGACTTGGTCAACCTTGAATGCTTCTTCATTCCTTGTCCCTTTTCACACTCAAGGTGCCTTCATTTTATCTAGCTGGACTGGATCCCTATTCACATTGAGCTGGCTTTTTATTCATATTTGAGAAAATTATGAAACTCCTTACCCACTTATTCATCAATATAAGTTTTAAGAGAAAAATTAATATTCCCATTAGCTGAAGCTAATTTAGGAATATTACAGTCTCCCCCTCCCAAATATTTCTTGTCCTCAAGGAACTGCAAGGGTTCTGCAAAATCTCCCCTCTTCCTCTTGTGGCCGTCTTATCCCATAGTCTCCTCCATTGCTTCAAAATTTCTACAAAAATTTCATCTCCCAATGGCTCCTCCCAAGTGTGCAAGTTGACCTTTGGTGAATAAACCGAATGGATCTCATCATGAATGAATGGAAGGTTGTTATGGAAACCTTCTTGCTGATCCATGGCCTTCTCAAGAAAGAAGTGATGACAATCATGGGGAATTTCATCATCAATGGAGGTCTCCTTCCTCCATGCTATCATCCAAATAAAATGAATCACCCTCCATCATGGTAATTCATAGAAAATATCCTCCCAATTGCTCATGATAGGGATGCCTCAAGTGTTCCAACAGAACATATGGTCCACATCATAAAGAAACAAATGATATGCAATGGTGGCCATATAGTTCCTCGTGCTCCCCTTGGAACATGCACTGCAGAAAAAGTAGGGACTCTCTTCCCCCAAAGACACACCCAACAAATGTGTCTTTCCTCCAACCATGTCCCCAAAATAATTAAGAACATCTTCAGCATGTGGGATCATAAGTAATATCATGCTAGCTACCATATATAATAAGGGAGAATGACAATGGTCCCTCATGTGCAACCAACACAGTTTTCCTCCTAACTGCCATAGGATATGATATGACAAGCGCTCTCCCCAACAATTGCTTGCTGCCCCATCCTTCTTACATGCTTGGAGAAGGTGTATGATTGTTGGTGTTAAGGAACCACACCATGAAGAGTACATCATTTCTCCAAGATCCTCCAAACAATGGCCAACATCCCCATGGTTCATGGCCCAAAGTGGCTCATGAAGCCCATCAGCAAAAGTGCCCCCTCTTGGAGCCAAGACCTGCACATGAGTGTTAAGAAGATACAAGTATATAATGAATACATCATGAGATTCAAAAATACAATTTTTGTCATACACTTGTCTAAAATCAGCAAGGTATCTCATGGATGAGCTCCCTCTCACACTCAATAAATAAGGAGGTGATAATGATAACTCTTCCCAAGAGCTATGTCCCTCCTCAACCAGCAAATGATCCATGCACTTACTCATATGAGAGTGCATCTCCTCTCTGAAATTTTCCCACATGAATCCATATAATACAGTGTGACATGTTTTAATGAAACTAGTGGGATTTGAAAGCAAGACCTCATAGATTGTGTTAAGTAGTTTTTCCTTTGAGCTTGGAATCTTTAGTTAAGTAGATCTGATCATGAACATAAATGATTCCATTAACTAATTTGAAATTTCCATCCATTGCTTTCCCATCAAGAACCTTACATGTGAATAGGTCCTTAGAATATTCCATCAAGAGTTGGGACTCCCAATAAGGGTCTAGGCTTCCCAACATTGACAACATTGTATAAATCTGAAATGATGCTTTTGTCATATGATCGCTCTCCATATTGACATGCTTGATGTCAAAGTCAGATGTTGGAGTATTCCCAACCTCATTTTTCCACCCTTCTTGCAGCTGATCTTGCTTAGGACAAGATTGAAGTTTAGGAAAGTCACCCTTCCCTTGAAAGGTTCTCTTTCTAAAAAACCTCCATCTCTTTGCTCCTGCATGCAAAAATGATTTTTTTTTTTTTTTTTTTTTTTTTTTATTTTATTTTTTATTTTTTTTTTTTTTTTTTTTATGTTCAGAGATATTCATTACATATTGGAGTATCATTTTCTTCCCCAAAGCTATGGAGTAGCATCTTGATACTATGCTCATATCAGCACAAATTTCTGAATCTATCTCCTCCAACGCAAATAGATGAATGGAAGAAAACAAGGTCAATTTTAGAAATTTTCCTAGCTTTCCATCAATGGTTTGCAGCGATGTAGTGGCTCCTTCGAAAGTTCCCTCTTTAAAAAAATATTTTGTTGTTGCATATAGTTGACAAAACACTTTAGTCCCCCTCCAATCAGGAGGTCTTCCTGCTAAAATTCCTCCCTGCAAAGAGGCATTCAGGCATAGAGTAGAATGTGAATGTAGGTGGACAGATTTTCCCCTACCTTTATTGCATGGGTCCTCTTCCCTTCTTGATTCTCTCAAACTCTGAAATAGAGAAGGGTTCATGCTCTCCAGCTCATGATTCCATTACTCCTCTTATCCTCCTCCTATCTTCAAGATCCCATCACTTGGCAATGAAAGTGCATGCTTCTCATGTGTTATGCCAAGAGCTCTATGTGTGAGATCTTTTGGAACTCCTTGCAAGAGTGCAAGAGTTTCTTTCCTTCGAGCAAGTGCTCCATCCTTTTCTTCATGCAGTGTTTGAGGTTCCCTTATTATGACTACGTTATCTTTTCATGCTTCTTCTTCCTCTTCTTTACTAGTTGAAGTTGCCTTACCCTCAACAAGAGGCCTTAGATCTTGGTCCTCTTTTGAAGAAAGAATCTTCATGTATTCCTTTTGAGAAGAAATCCCTTCCTCCAAAGGAGATATTTCCCTTGGTGAAGCATCAAACAAGCTCACCTCCTCTTCATTGGTTTTCAGAAATGGATTTGGATTTATAGACCCTCCCAACTCATGCAAAATTTTTGTTTTATGTGGTCTGATAGTTGCTATAGAAGATGTTTCACATGTAATATCATCAAACCTCTTTATTAATATTTTAATGAACCTTACATAGGTAGATGTATTTGCACTCTTTAAGGACAATTATTCAAACAAACACCAAGCATAGGCCTTACCCTAAAAATGTAGCACTGCTACTTTGATGGCTTCGAATTCTGGAACTTGATGTTGCTACACAAAGGTGTCTAGCTCCTTCACCCAAGACCTAGCTAGACATAGAGGTGATCCATCAAAAATGGATGGAAAGAATCTACCCTAACTTTGCTTCTTGCTCCTTGTGATCTTTTCCTCCTTCATTTGGCAAAACCCTTGGAAATTCAAGTGACCTTTGAACTCCTCATATTGAGCTTCATATCCCCGCAAATAATCACCAAGATTATTTTCCTTTGTCATATCTCCTTTCTCCATGAAGAAATTGTTGATAGAACATGGTAGATCTGATGATATGGCTAAGTGCTCATATCCAAAATATGAGGACTTAGGATCTTCCTCCTGTATAGATCTGTGTGAGGGATCTTCATGTGTTTCCCTCCTCATTTATTTGATGTCATTGCTTTTTCCCTGCAGACTTGAAAAGAGAAGTTTTAAGAACATATTTTATTTAGAAAACAAGGGTTTTCTCTGATTTCTTCTGAAAATATCCTTCTCCCCATGAGAAGACTCCATAATTCTTGAGCTCACAGGTTGAGCCAACATTGTTGCTCTGATACCATTGGAATATCCCAAAACTGGAATTTATACAACAATAAGAATACCTTAAGGTATTCCAAAGTTACAGAAAAGCAAGTGATAAACTCATGTAATTTTTTTGAACACACAACTATCATAATAACAATCATAGAAACAACCTATGCACTTATACAGTTCACCAAGTGGGGAAAAGCAGTTATTTTTGCCTCAAAAATGCTATTTTCTGAATATTGAGTTAAAACAATGGAAAATAAAAGTTGTTTCCCTTAGAATGGAAAATATATAACATGCATGCAAATATTTTTAGAAACAAATTCCTTTAGCTTAGTTAAACATGCCTCCCATGCTCAAGACAACTTAAAATTGCCAAAACCCCAAGACTGCCAAAATGCCGGAGTAGCTGCACAAGTGGCTGCGTAGTCTAAAGAGAGGTTAACTCAGAAAATAGAGAAATATGACTGATAATGTTATTATAATACTCAACGATGTACAAAATCAGATATCTAATCTCTTTTACACAAATCCAAGAAGATCCGGCAGGGATTTCTTGACAAGAAAGATATACAAGAGAATTTGTTGCAAAATCTGTGGCTAAATAACATTGTATGGATGAAGCTTTATAATATATGGTTGTACATGCAAAGAAATGGCTATATATGCTCCCTCTAGCTCTCCCTGTTTTGGTGAAAAACACCCTAGAGGTTTGTTGGGTCAAACCTCCACAGATCAGGGCATGATATTCAAGAAGGACTCACACAACCACCCTTGTATGCTAAAAACTAGATAACATCGATAGTATAACTCACCCGTAATCCTACGTTTGATGTAGATCTCGCGGGGTCCAAACCCCCAACAACCCTTCTTCCTCCTTAACCTGAAAACCAAGAAGAAACGTGCACGGAAATCTAGTTGTACAGCATATATTTACCCTAAATGTCAGTGAAAACCATGTGAAACATCATATAAACAATAATAAATGCTTAAATAATAAACTTTTCACATATGCAAGCAAATATTAACACGTGAATTCAGGAAAAAGATGGTTCTTCTCTATTACGAACAGCATGTACAGTAATAAAAAGTGGAGAGATCACCTGAATCCTTCCACGATCTTTGAACAGACCGTCGTCTGGATCCTTCCCGCCCTTGCCTCGCTAAGATACTTTCAAGACTTGTGCACTCGAGATGGCATATAAATGGATGAACATCTCCAGGAAACAAAGGTTTCCTGTAAAAATCTAGGAAAGTGCAGGAGGCACGGGAATTCAGACTTGAATTGGGATTCCAACATACTATAATATCTATAAAATTTCTCTCTCTCTTAGGCCATGCACATGAGGTGCTTTTATACTCCCTCAAAGTAGTTTCAATCAGTTGGAAACAGTTGGCCACGTGCTGGGGTGGTTGAACTATTGGAGTAACCATCAACCCAACCCGAAAATATGGAATTTTTATATATTTTTTAATGATTTTAATGGCATACACGGAAAAGTACATGTGGACTCGCGTATACACGCGGAAAAGTCTAGGCATACCCACGTATGGGATTTTTAACACTATTTTTTATGAATTTTGTTCAAGTCTGTGGGAATGGGTTCCCAAGGCCATGGAGACAATCATGAATCACATCAGGGTGAAAAATGATGCTATAACAGATGCCCCCTAATATATGAGGTCAGAAGGGGTACATGATGGCCAAAATGTATTATGCACATAGAAAGAACTTCGCAAGGACAAGAGAGGACTTCACCATATTTCAACCTGCTAAAACCCAATGAGAGAAAACAGAGAGTCAACTCATGTTGAGGCGGGCATACCCATGCTCAGTCAAAAATACATCATATAGAAAGTACAGAATGGATCCAAAATGTATACAAGTATAGCTGAACTGAAAGTACACAATGAATCATCTGAGCATGGCCTGGAAGTACAAGTCAGAATCAATGTCTAAGTATCACATATAGAAAGTTGATCAATGATGCTGAAACTGGATGTCTGATCATATAAGTAACTAAATCTCCAAGTACCAAATAATAAAAAGTGGAATAAACGGTACAATCACGCAACTCGGGAGCCAACATATAGGATGCTTCTGTACTGACACTGCAACATATAAGGGTGAATGACATCACTGGCAGAAACTAAATGGACTGTCAAAAGTGAACCGAAAAATGTTGATGCAACCCGAGGTCTTCACCGATCACTATGGCACAATTCTACACAATGGGAATAAATGAGCTGAAGTCGACCATGTGAGAAATCGTTGGATTACCGGTCAATAATGTAAACCGTTAACCAATGCGAGACAACACACCAATAATGAAAATGAGTGTCAAGGTGCCCCAGTACAATCTACCAAGTGCGAATGAATGAGTTGAAGTCGAACACTTGAAAGAATCTACCAATCAGGAGGCAATGATGAATCCCCACTGTCGATAGCAAAGAATCTGCCACTGATGACTACAAACCCTAAGGTACTGAAAAAAAGACTCTAGACCTTTTTCCCAGAGCAATGAGTCGGAATCGATGGAAAAATATCTGCTGGAAGGAAGGCATTAAGGCATCCCACATCAGTCCAGCACGAGTGTAACCCGCAGGCCAATATTTGGAAGGAATCGGACGAAGTAGAGTGACGGAACCAAACCGAAGTACATTTCCAACATGCACAAGATGAAGCTAGTGCATGGAAGAAACCCTCTGAACCAACCAATAATGAAAGCTGACACAGAGGCGAGATATCCACCAATAGGGTCAAATGGAAATCAAGGTACTACACGAATCCCAAGTGTGATAATGTATGTTGACGTCGAACACAGGGGAAACCACTCAGTCAAAGACCCATAATGATGATCAAATGCTGAGCACAAGGTCACCTATCAATGATGGAAATAGGGCTAGGGTGCAACTCTAGGTTTACTTTCAGAGCAATGTGTCGTAGTCGATAAGAGACAAACCCACTAGCGAGAAGTCAATGGATACCTTCTCAAACTAGCAAGAGCAGAAGACCAAAACATCTGATGTGATAGAACAAGATACTGAAAAGACCAGGAAGGCCGAATGAATAATGAGTCAAGAGACACCGTAGAATGGCTGACTCTGGTTAGACTTCCCTTGAACAAAAGCACAACTCGTGATGACCATGGCAGTAAAAAGTGACACTGCATAAGTCTGTTATGCAGGAGGCAAAAAAAACTCTCCATATGATTGGAAGAGATAACCAATTGGAGGAGGACTAACCAGTGAAACAAGGCAAAGGCTGAACCTATGTCAAAACTAAAACCATCCCAAATGGAGAAAATATAAGAGTGTATGTGCTTTGTTCAAGGGCGACAAACTGATACCGTACTTCCATAAAATGACAAAGTTATATCCCGTTCCCGCTCTTTTTGTTATATTTGATTTTTTTTTCTTTTTCATATAATAAGCCTGAAAAAGAATAAAATAATGCTATGGTACAATGGATAGAACGAGTATCAAGAAACAGATGCACTAGTTCCTCGGATTGGAACGATCCTATGCTCAATGTAAGGTGGCGAAAACTGGTAAGCGATACTCAGAGTAATTTTCCATCCATGGGTAAAGAGGGTGTCAAGTCCTGATAGCTAAGTGCATGCAATGGTTAACTTGTATAGATAGTCAAGGTCAAAAGTTGGCTTAAACATTGAGTCCAAATGAAGCCGGCTAAAGGCCAGGATAAACAAGTAGCCAAAATGCAATGCAGTAATACAACTTAACAACACCAGGGAGCCTCTAGGGTAATAGCCAGAAAAATGATAGTGGAGAAGAAGAAGAATGAAGCTTCAACACATAAGTCATGGCGGGACTAAAGAGGACTCCCGAGGCTGCATAAAACACAGCATGGGCAACAAGTGATAGCGAGGAACTAACTAGGAAGCCCATGTAAAGGAAGGCTCTACCACCAAGTCATGATTAAATAATCGGCGAGTGAAATGGGTGAAATACTCATGACCTGATGGGATCGACCCTATGCCAAGTGATCAGAATGGAGGCTAGTATGAAAAATGCAACGAAAAGTGGATTCCCTAACCTATATGCCAGTAAAAATCATATACCTGCCATGATGGGTCAACAGTCATGGATCAAAAACTGGAAAAAATCTCGAGTTCATCAAAATGTACCTGAAAATATACCAATCTGGGCACTTCCAAGCATCCGAGTTATGCAGCTTAAGATAGATTGAAAAAATAAGCATAACAAATTTGTGTGAAAATTTTCAACTTTTTGGGCATAAATAGACAAGTTACCTCATATTTGGTTCATTGTTACATTGCTAATTTGAGAAAAAGTGCTCTCGAGAAAAATCCTCTTTCGTCAAAACAGGAGCAATCGACCGTCAAACTTCACCGAATTTGTCAGGTAAGCTCTTAATTCATCCTTGTTATTCATTTTGTCCATTCATAAGTTCAAAATTATGAATTTTGACCATAGAATCATTTGTTTAAAATCACGGGTTTGTGCATACGCAGGTTTATAATGACCAAGTCGCGTATATACGTGACTGTGCACAAAGAAAGTAGCGTATGCGCAACCCAAAATGAAAAACACGTAGCTAATGAACGAATTATTGAATTTTTGCAGGATGATTATATCTTGGAGAGAGCGTGAACACGGTGCCATTGACAATGAAGTCATGCAGGACCAAGTATCACTCAATATTCTTCGAAATTGTAGGTTGCTCAAGTTTTTCAAAATGCCAAATATGAAGAGTAATGTCTGGTTGCTCGAAATGCTTGTGAATTATTGGGAACTGGAAGAAGACTGCTTCATAATAGATCAAATGCCCATACGCATCGAGGTGGAAGATATATATTTTATTATTGGACTCTCCCAGAGGGGGGAGCCAGTAGATCTACTTGGAAAGCCTTTGGGAGGGCTTACCATGGAAGATTACATCCACGTCTACTGTGTAGAGGGTTCCAAGAAAGTTGGAACTCAAATTGCTATCAAAGATTTAAGAGACTTGCACATGAAAATCCTCCATTTTACCATTATCAGGGTAGCGGGTTCTGCTTCCCTACACCAGGCATCCAGGACTCAAATGAGTATAGCTATGGAATGCTTAACTCATTTATATGATTGGTGCACAACTCTACTGATGAATATGAAGAAACAATTGACTTCCATCCGAAAAACAAAGACAAAACATTTCGGGTATGGTACAATCTTGATGACATTCTTCTTCAAGGAGATTCCTGGAATGAGACCCAAAGTGATCTCTTCTATCAGCAACCCGAGAGACCCAAGAATTGCCCGATGGGTTGAATTGATGAAGAGATTAGGGGGAAGTGAAGTTCCCCAAACCACTTGGGATGATGAGTTCTTCCAATGGTGGGGAGAACAAATCATCACTGTGGAGGAATATCCCTATGCCGGGATGGATTTATGAGGTGATCCAGACCTCGTCATGCCACCTAGCGTGGCATGGGGTATAGTCGGTAAGTTTGCAATTTTTGACTTACATAATTTTTTTGGATTTTTTCAATATATGTGAAAAAATGTGGAAAACAAAGATGTTTTTGATTGGATTCAAAATGAGTTACAATTTAAAAATGAACATAATACAGATATTGGACCAGTCCGACCTGAGGATTACCCACGACATAAGCGTCGTAGAGGCGAGGCGGATACAGTAGATCCAGACAGGACCCTCCAAGCTGTACAGAGGAAATTGGAGGGATTAACCCACCAAGTACCTATGGCTGCAGTGGAAGATCTGCCTGAAGCCATCCAGAGACGAGTGGTAGGAGTACCCCGTGACTAGGTACGGTTATTCTGCCGAGTTGCCACCGTGATCGTGTTTTATAGGAACACAACTTCTGGGCAGGGACCACAGGAGTAGATAGATATGATATACCAGATGACTGTATATGTTTTGAGACTGAACATGATCGGGCATAAGCCCAATTTTTTGTATGACTTATGAATCCAAATTTTGTATAGTTTTTTGAAACACTTTGATGATATATATACAGCGATTTGATGTGATGTGACGAATGTATAAAAATGTATGATGTTTTTGATGATTAAATTTTATTGTATGGAATGATTAATATGCCAATCAATTGCTTAATTAGCTAATGAGTCTACCATCCAATTTTCAGCTCGAGGAATATGAATGAAAGTTAAAAATTGAAATGATCTTTGTAACAAACGTACCCTCAAGAACAACCGGAGTAAAAATGGATCTCGAACCCGATAATTATTGTTCAACTGCGACACCACCAGCTCAGAGTCCAAGAAAACTACCAACGAATCAACACCTAAAGATATTGCGTCCGAGAGTAGATAAATAACTATAGTGTATTCTGTTATATTATTGGAAGCAGGACCAATACAAACCCCTCTTGATATCAACAGCTCACCAGATGGATGATGAAGCACCCAAGCCGCAGAAGCCAAGTTCCGGGTGTGTCTACTAGCACCATCGACAAAATCAAAATGACTCATGACATCCGACACAACCTGCCAAAGTAGATCAAAAACATCACCATCCCATCAAAGATCTAAAAACAACTAGATATGTACAAAGTAAAACTACTATACACAAAAGAAAAATGTCACGCCGAAGCCTAGGCATAATACTTTTTCAAATAGAGCCCATTTCTGGGCTCCGACAACTCGTTTCCTTCAAAATCAACCAAGGTATATGCTCCTTTTTTAAGGATTTTTTTAACGATGAAGGGGCCATACCACATGGACTTAAACTTTCCTACCCCCAGGGCATCCTTTTCTTGGGCATAGACCAAAACAAGGTCACCTTCCAAAAAAACCCTAGGCTTGACTTCTTTATCGTACTGAACTTTAACTCTATTTTTATGTGCCTCATTCATCGAGATGTTCCAGATGAAGGAGACGTTCTTCAAGACTAGAAGTGTTAGGAAGAAGTTCAACAGCTAACTTAAGAGAAGGAATCTCACATTCAATGGGAAATACTTATTCCAACCCGTAGACTAGCTGAAATGGAGTAAAGCCAATTGCAGTTTTTACTGATGTCCCATATGCCCAAAGTGCAGGATATAGCATAATATGCCAGTTGGATCGAGCTTTATTGATTGTCCTTTAAAGAATTGTCTTCAAGGATTTATTCACAGCTTCCACTTGCCCATTGGCTTAAGGATAATACGGAGATGAATTCTCCTGCTGGAAACCTAATTTTAGAGCCAACTCAGCCATCATGCTATTCTGAAAATGATTGCCATGATCAGTGACAATCTCTCTAGGAATACCAAAATGAGCAATAACCTAGTTGAAAAGAAAAATAGCTACAGTCTCACCATCATTCCCAAAAGTAGGCATAGCCTCGACCCACTTTGTAAAGTATTCTACTGCTACAATAATGTACTTGTGACCTTTAGCCGAAGGTGGGTTACAAGTAGTATAATCAATACCCCACTTTGTAAAGGGACCGATAGTAATGACTGGAAAAAGCGGAGTTGGATGAGTGCGCATTTTTTGAGTATAAACTTGACACGGATGACACTTTTTGACCGACTCCATACAATATTTGAAAATCGAAGGCCAAAAGTACCCAGCACACAAGCCCAGATAAATGAACACCACAAGCTCCACTGTGGCAATCATTCCGCACAACCTCAGCTTCTTCGAGAGTTAAGCAACGTCTAAGGATTGAATCAACCCCTCAACGGTATAAAGCATCACCAATGATCAGGTAATTCTTACCCAAGTGACGCAACTTACGATGCTCATCTTTCAAAAAAGAAGAGGGAAACTTCGCAGTCTGGAGATACACAATTATATCTCCATACCAACGATCATGTGGAGAGATAAGAAACAAATGTTCATCCGGGAAGGATTCATCATAGATTATCTCATCCCCACAGGGCAACTCGGATATCAATTCCGCGAAAACCAATGATTTCTTGGACTTGGCAGACATAAACTCAAGATCAAATTCCTGCAAAATCACAATCCATATATTTTATTTGCCCCCAATCACTCGCCTACTGAGAACAAACTGAAATAGATTGGCTGCTGCCAAAACATAAGTTTTTCGTAGAAGAATATAATGTCGAAGTCGCTGCACAGCATGAGTAGATGCTAAAGCTAATTTTTCTATTGGAGTATACCGGAGTTCAGGTCCTACCAATCCTCGACTAAGATAGTATATAACATGCTCTGTAAGAGCATCATCTTCCTGAACCAGAACCATACCAATGGTAGATTCTGCTGCTGCAAGATACAAAAGGAAATCCCTGCTATAGTCAGGTGGACTCAATAAAGGAGCAGAGGTCAATGCTTTTTTCAAAGCATCGAATGATCGTTGAGCGAAGTCATCCCAAAAAAATGGAACTCCCTTCTTCAACAATCTCATAAATCCTTTGGTAACTTCAGCATAATTTATGATAAATCTCCGAAGAAAATTAGCCTTTCCTTGTAGACTTTGAAGTTGACGAATAGATGACGGGGGAGGCAACCGAAGTATTGCCTCAACCTTGAAGGGATCTACCCTAATCCATTCCCTAGACACAATGAATCCCAATAACCGACCAGATGTAACCGCGAAAACACACTTGTTCAGATTCAACCTAATCTTATAGAAACGACATCATTCAAACACTTGACGGAGGTGAGCAGGATGATCAATCCTCTTTCGAGAATGAGCAGCTAAATCATCCAAATATGCCTCGATAATTGGTTTGATGTCATGGAAGGAATATGACATGGCCCGCTGAAACGTAGCCCCAGCATTTTTAAGAGCAAAAGGCATCTTCTTGTAAGCAAACATACCCCAGGGACAAATAAAGGAAGTCTTATGATGATCTTCAGGACGGATAGTAATCTGATTATATCCAGAGAAACCATCCATGAAGAAGAAAATTTCGTTACCGGCACACTCATCGATGATCTGATCTATAAATGGTGTGGGGTAATTATCTTTAGGAAATTCTTTATTAAGGCCTTTGAAATCGATGCAAACTCGAATTGTTCCTTGTTTTTTATCCACGGGAACAGGATTTCAAACCCATTCAGTCAAAGGAACCGGATAAATAAATCCTTCCTTAAGTAGCTTCTCCACCTCAGCTTTGATAGCTGCAGCCTTCCTAGGATTAACCAGATGAAGTTTTTGCCGCACCGGCTTAGTGTTTTCGTAAGTCTTGATCTCATGCTGGAGAATAGATGGATCTATTCCAGGCATTTCCTCATAAGACCAAGCGAATACATCCCTATAGTCTTTAAAGAGATCGGTATAAATCTGAATCTCTTCAGGGGAACATTCCGCTCCGATGAAGACATTCTCAATAACATTGGGATCCCTGGAGATGTTCACCGAGATAGTTGGAGAAATCACAGCCATGTTCCCTTCAGCATATACCTGTGTTGGTGCTAAAGGGTTCAGGACTGGGCGAACAGGACCAGGAGACGGAGGACTTGGAAAACTTGTTTCAACTTCGCATAACTTAGGTAAAAAGTAGGACCGATGATGCAAATCATCCCACGGCCTATCTATACCAGTCATAGCTTCCAGGATGGCCTCTTCAGATGGAAGAGTGGTATCAAGGCAATCCTAGGCAGAAGAAGAACTAAGTGTCTAATCCGGGGCCACATCTCCATCCAACTCTTCCGGTGAAAGAGGAGCAGGAATGGACTCTGCAGATTCAACAATATATTGATAAGAAATCTCAGCTACAGACATGGGAAACGCCATTCCACCCACTTGACCTTCTGCTAATGTGGCGGTAGGGGAAGGCAAGGTCCAAGGGTCCAAAAAATAATGAGTTCTGAAGAACTCTCTTCGAAGAGGAGCCCTGGAGGATGAAATTGCATTTATATGAACCGTAGGAGGTGGAATATCAAAAGTACCCATCAAGGAAGAATACATTCCAACCCCTAAATTCTCAACAGACGACTTGGTATTATCCAGCTTTGGAATAGTTGAGTCAGTAGATGCATTCGAGTCTATAGGAGGACAATCCAGTTGGTCCATTGTAACAATCCTCCCTTCGTGAGGGAAACAAATAATCCGAAACAATGAAGATGCAATGGCATCCATCTCATAAATCCAGTTTGTCCCCAACAGAAGGTTATAGTCCAAGCTTGCATCAACTATCTCAACCTCTATATTTACAGTTTTGCCCCCAACACAGATAGGCAAAGCTGGGACAATACCATGCAGTCTGTGAGAATGACCGTCAAAGTCAGAAGAGTAGCAGATGGAACAGTTGCAGGAGATCCAATTCCCTTCCAGCATGTGAGAGACATCACACATGTGGAAGCACCCTCATCAACGACCATCCGAAAAACATTGCATTTCCGGTACGATGATTTAATATGAAAAGCCATATGATGAGGGAGTCTCTTTTTAAAATTATTCATATCGAACGTAATCATAAGAGAGTTCTTTGGATCGAAAGCCCCAAGAGCAGTGATCAGAGCATTGCGCTAAGCCGGACAAGACTGGAGCACCTCTAAAGCCGACATGACACAAGGACTCTGTGCCAGATCTTCCACAATAGAGTAGTTCTGGGTAGCCCTAGCATTTGGATTAATCATCGTACGTTTATTAGATGCTTTGGGCATCCGAGGTATAGGCTCAACAGTAGGCCTCGTAATATGAAGCAACTCGGTAGCATCGGGAGCACCCTTAGGTTTTGAAGAATCTTCTTCGCCATAATCACAGGATCTCGTAGCGACATCCACGTGAGCACTCATCATGTATATGTTTGACAAAAGTTCCCCTTCCTGGGTGCCCCCAGAGGAAGCCCCAGTACTTTGATTCGCACCAACAACTAGTTGTTGCCCTTGGGGAAAAGGGTTTTTCAACACAGCCTGGGAAATAGAAGAACCCTGCTGAGCTAACAAGCACTGCGCATCTTGAATTTTAGGGAAAAGGTGTGTAAGATGGTCTCTAGCACACAACTTGCATGGAAAATTCACTTTCTTTTTATCCTTTGGACCCTCACCAACATGCTCGTTGGTTTTATTTGCATTACCCTTTCCATTCTTGCCCTTTTTCTTATTATTCCATCCCTTCTTCTTCCCTTCGGATTGTTGATTTTCTTTGGGGTCAGAAGTTTGGATGGCATTTACCGACAAAGATTGGGAAGGTGATGACTCAGCAGGCACAGCCTGACTAGAAGGAGCAGATTGTATAGACAACTGCTGCAATTGAGTAAGCAGGTTAGCTGCACCACTATTGATCGACCCAATAAGTCCATCACCATGAGGACCAGGCTTAGTCTTGGTTAAATCTAATTTGGAGCAAGGAGCATTGGGAAAATATTTGTGAAGGGCCCCAGACTGAGAATATATCAGTTCAAGCTACTGGGCCCTAAAAATGGCCTGTTCCTTAGAAAATACCCCAGACAGGGATACAACCTTAGAAATATCTGACTACAGAGATTTCAGAAACCATTCCAAAAGGAATTCTCCTGGAATATGAACTTTAATAAGCCTCTTCCTTCTCCCCATTCCTAAGTATGGTCAAAAATGTGGGTTGCATTGTCCTACTTAAAATTAGCCAGGAGTTCAGCCCCGGCGTCATAACGGACGGGCAACTAGAAATGATTTAGAAATGTAACAGCCAGATCTCCAAATGCAGCAAAACTGCCCCCAGTTAACTCAATATACCACTTGGCAGCGTTTCTAGTTAAGGTGCGTTGAAACAATCTCAACCTAATCGAATCATCAATCAGGGAGTTAGAAGAGCACCATAAATGGAAGGTGGTGATATGGTCGGCCAAGTCCTCTCCATTCTTGCCATCAAACTTTGGAATGCCTGAAGGTAGTTTGGTCGGAACCGGAGGCCACTCCAGACTATACTGGATCGGATCATTCGTCAATTTCGACAGATCTAGCAAGTTTAACGTTGCCAGAAAAGGTAAACGAGGCGGAGCTTGAGGATTCCATCCTTGATGGGATGAATTCCCTACATTCTGAAAAGAATACCTTGGATTTGATGAGGCACCAGGTTGCCAAAAAGAACTCGTAGAAAAAGGAGAAGAACCTCCTCCCAACGCAGACTTACCAAAGACCGGACCAGTTCCCCCCCTGAAGTATTGAACGAAGAGGAAATCCCCTGATAGGGGTTCTAGGCATTAGAAAGAGGGGAAAAATTCTGATAAGAACTCGACGAAGGGAAAGAAGCATTCCCTTGGTGACCAGCGTAAAACTGATTCCCTGCCCCTAGTGTTGTAATACAGGGTTCCAACCTGTAAAAGTAGTCGAATTATGACCTCCAGACCAAGGGTTAAACCTCTGAGTCTGAGAATTAAACGGAAAATACCATAAAGAAGGATTCGAACTAGGAATATGCCCAGTTCCTAAGGGGAACCCTTGAAAATAAGCTGATCCACTAACCATGGAAGACATGGGTGTAGATCTAGCTGCAGCAGCGGAAAATGAAAATGAAGGAATCCCACTAGTAGGAATTCCAAAGAAAAAGGGACCAGATTGAGAAGGATGTGCTTGGGTGAAACCAGAGCCAAACACAGTAGTAATAGAAGCAATCGAAGATATAGCAATAGTTCCTCCTCCTTGAACTGAAGCAGGAGTCTGAATGCCTGCAACACTCACAACAAAAGTTGTGTTCCCAGTCGTGGCCATCGAAAGGTATGAATAATATGGAGGATCTTCTGGTCTTGGAGACTCAGGTCCGATGTACTCAACAACGAATGGATAATCAGGAGGAAGAGGAAATGGAAGTGACTCAAAGGGTTGAGATACTTCCTCTACTTGTACTTCTTCTTCCTGCGGAAATAAGACTCTCGAGGTGAGCGGAACGCTCCTCTCGGAACCAACACTAGAGCTAACTACAAAACCTTCAATCCCTTGTGGAGGATCTTTCTCCATTGCGTCAGATGCCACAGGGTGATATTCACCTACTAAATTACTCCTATGACTTCTTGAAGAAGGCTCTGGACTCTCGGAAGATAACCCCCGGATTCTCCTCGATCGATGAGGCGCTTGATCAGCCACTTTAACAAATTTTAATTAGACTCAAAAAAGTATAAAGCTAGGCAAGCTAGGAGCAAAGAGCACTCACTACAAAAAATCCCTGAGATACAACTAAGAAAACAACCTTCAGGTATTTCCGCTCCGAGTGATTAGGACCGGACACCAAAATACAAGAAAGCGAAGAATAGGACCTCTCGAAAGTAGTCTGGGATAATTATGGCCCAGGGCTACTAGCGAAGGTAACAGAAATAGTTACTCCGACCTCTTAACAATAGCCTTTTCTGGCACAAGTACCCAAGCTTCACAAGGGCACCCCCCAAAAGTACTGCTGGAAGTGATACGACGTCTGCCTCAGGTACCACGGGTATTCCCCCCCACAGTCACCTATGTGGAACCTAGGAATGGCAACTATGGGCACAAATCCGTGTCAGAAGCTAGGTGGAACGGTCTTGAGGTCAGATCCAGCAAATCAGAGAGGGGGTATCTCTCTTCTCGGCCTTCACTTCCCCTCGCGCTTGACTCTCTGGAGGAGAGCTTTCCCGATCCACCTAACAGAGTTGGATTTCGCTCAATTAATCAAATTTTATGTTTTAGTTTGAGCAGCCTTGGAGAGTTAACTCTCCACTCACCTAATCCAAGGCCCTACAACCTAGCTAGTTGGTGTATGACACTTAATAAAAAACTTGCTAGTTTTTTTTAAATTATAGCGCTTATTTTAATTAGTTGTTATATTAAGTCAAAGGGATACGGAAATGAAACTCGTGGTGTTTTGTGACGCAGAAAAGAAATTAATAAAAACCAAACTACATGCAAATGCAGTAATTGCCTTTCGATGAAAAGAAATTTCTACAAAGGTTCTACGAGACTAAATTTTTTTCTTTTCAGATAACAAACTTCATACTCACAAAAACTATGAAAAATACTAAATGCTTAAGTGCACCTGATGCAAATAACTAATAGCATGCAAATTCTAAGATGCAAAATCTGCTAAAGCAGAGAGAAATTTCCCAAAGATCCTTCAGTTTTATCTCTTTTTGGTTGTCCACAAAGCTAGTTCCCAAAATCATAAACTCTCAGTATAAAGACACTAAAAACACTTGAAACAAGAGGAAGAAACCAATGACAATTCCTTTCCAAAATCAAGTCAAAAACCAAAGGCAAGAAATCTCAAGAAAGCTTCAAAAGACATAAGGAAACGAAAACAAAAATTTGAAACAAAAGCAAATAACCAAACAAAATGTTTTTTGAGCTTTCGCATTTTTATAAAAACAAGAGCTTGAAGAGACCAAGAAAACTATCAAATCCCAAGCCAAACAACTCTGAATTTCAAGAAAAACTTCAAAAACGCTCCAAATCTTCTAGGGCTACTTAGTAGCAAGATTTATATGAGCAAAGGAAGACAAGAGACTCAGTAACTCAGCCCAGAAGAATATTACAACCTTGCAGCAAACAAAAACTTCAGAGAATCAAGAAAGACTCTTCAAAAATTGCAACAAGACCTAGTCAAATGAACTCAAGAAAACCAACCAAAAAATGGGCAAAAATCAAAGCGCAAAGCAAGACACAAAGCTAGGAAAGATTAAATGAGCAGAAGCTCTCTGTCCTGATGAAGCAAAACAACCAATAATCTCCAGGAAGAGATCTTGGTACTCGAACCAGAAATGAAAGCACTAAAAACAAGATTTTCCTAATAAGCCTGTTTTCAACCAAGAGAGAAAAAAGACCAATAACCACTACCAACCCAATCCAGAGACTCTAAAGACACTTCAGGAATAGGTCTCCACAGGGAGACAAGACTAAAAAGCCAAGAAATCAAAAATTTCAAAATTTGCCCAGGCATACGCTACTTGACAGTTTTGAAACAAGCGTGTATACGCGACTGTGTCAAAGTAAACCCGCGTATACGCGACTTCCTTTGAAGAAAATTGCATGTATACGCATCTGTGTATAGACAAACTCACGTATGAAAAGGTAAATAATGAAAAATAAAAATGATCAAGCCTGGATAAAGAACCAGGTCTTCATTCTAATTGAGAAAACATTAACTGGATTGGAAATAATAGTTAAAACTGTTGGAAACCTTTCAAACAGCTGAAACCACCCAACAAGGGAATCACAAGAATGCGATCCCCAGTGGAGTCGCCAGTTCTGTTTCGGGGAAAAACACCCTAGAGGTTTGTTGGTTCAAAACCTCCACAGATCAGGGCATGCTATTCAAGAAGGACTCACACAACCACCCTTGTATGCTAAAACTAGATAACATCGATAGTAGAACTCACTCGTAATCCTATGTTTGATGTAGATACCGTGGGGTCCAAACCCCCAGAAACCCTTCTTCCTCCTTAACTTGAAAACCAAGAAGAAACGTGCATGGAAATCTAGTTGTACAGCATATATTTACCCTAAATATCAGTGAAAACCATGTGAAACATCATATAAACAATAATAAATGCTTAAATAATAACCTTTTCACATATGCAAGAAAATATTAACAAGTGAATTCAGGAAAAAGATGGTTCTTCTCTATTACGAACAACATGTACAGTAATAAAAAGTGGAGAGATCGCCTGAATCCTTCCATGATCTTCGAACAGACCGTCATCCGGATCCGTCCCGCCCTTGCCTCGCTAAGATACTTTCAAGACTTGTGCACTCGAGATGGCATATAAATGGATGAAAATCTCCAGGAAACAAAGGTTTCCTGTAAAAATTTGCGAAAGTGCAGGAGGCACGGGAATTCAGACTTGAATTGGGATTCCAACAGAGTATAATATCTATAAAATTTCTCTCTCTCTTAGGCCATGCACATAAGGGGCTTTTATACTGCCTCAAAGTAGTTTTAATCAGTTGGAAACAGTTGGCCACGCGCTGGGGTGGTTGAACTAATAGAGTAACCATCAACCCAGCTCGAAAATAGGGAATTTTTATATATATTTTTAATGATTTTAATGGCATACGCGGAAAAGTACATGTGGACTCGCGTATACACGCAGAAAAGTCTGGGCATACCCGCGTATGGGATTTTTAACACTTTTTTTACGAATTTTGTTCAAGTCTGGGGGAATGGGTGCCCAAGGCCATGGATACAATCATGAATCAGATGAGGGTGAAAAATGATGCTATAACACTTCCAAAGAAATTTTGATCCACCTCTTAGGAAACTAGCTCCTCCAAATGGGGTTTCAACGCCTTCCACTGCACACCTTAAGAAATAACGTAGTTTTCTAAAGGGACTGTTGTTTTGATGAAGGTAGATGCTTGGCCTAACACTAGGTAGTGGAAAATTCAGATCAGAAACTCCCTCTTAGATTTTTTGAACAAGATCTCCAAGAAAGAGTAGGGAATCCCCACCCGGGTAAACCCTTGCACTCAGCAGTGCAGCAACTTAGCTAAACAACTAAGTATGCAGGAAGGCTAAGTAGAACTCATGAAAATATGATCTCCAATATCCCTATATTCTTGCAATCTCTTTCATTATATAATTGATGAGCTCCTTCACCAAGGGTCCCACCCACTATGAGGTTGCTTCCATGCAAAGGCTCCTAAAACTGTGTTGTCCAAAAAGATGGTTCAATGCATCTAGATAGTTTTGTTGACTTGGTAAACCTTGAATGATTCTTCATGCCTTGTCCCTTTTCACACTCAAGGTGCCTTCATTTTATATAGCTAGACTTGATCCCTATTCACATTGAGTAGGCTTTTTATTCATATTTGAGAAAATTATGAGTCTCCTTGCCCATTTATTCATCAATCTATGTTTTAAGAAAAAAATTAATATTCCCATTAGCTGAAGCTAATTTAGGTTTATTACAAATGCAGGGAATACTACTAGTGGGACCACAGTAGGAACTATCCCAGCTGCTCCCTTTCGCCCTTATATGGTAAGTCTTAGTCTTCCCGATTTTAACCAGTTCATCAACGACCCCATACACCATGATCCTAGTTGGCCTACTATGCTAACCAAGCTCCCTTCCGACATCCCCAAGTTTGAAGGTCTTGCTGGAAAAGATCCTACAAACCATGTTAGATGTTTCCACATGTGGTGTTCATCTAACTCCATCACCGATGAATCTATCCTTCTTTGGTTGTTCCAACATATGCTTACTAGAGAAGCTTCTAAGTGGTATGTTGACCAGGCCTCCTCCTCTCATACTACTTTTGCGACTCTTGCCTAGGTTTTTATTTCTTATTTCCATCTTCCCCTTCGTTATGACACTGGTACCAAAATTTTTACCTCTTTTTGTCAATCTTCTATGACCCGCCTATCCGATCATGTCTAGGAATGACGAAGAAGAAAGAGCTTATGTTGAGCCCCTACCTTCGAAGACCGTGTCTACATGGACTGGTTTCTTAGATCCCTTTTGCTTGCTATCGGCAAGGATGTCACATCTCATTTCCCTCAAACCGAAGAAGCTTTTGTCAACATTGCGTTGAAATATGACCTGATCTACGCACATTTTGGTTATGTTTATGTTGTCTTACCTGATCTCACAAGACCCGGTGGTGCCAATGCCACCGATGGTATCATTGGAGCCCTTTCTCATCTATACACTCATCCTCCCATGGCTTATGGTTTCCCTCAGGGAGGGGCCAACTCCTCCAACATTTTTCCCCCTTCTGGTAGCATGTATCTAGGATGCGGCAGGCCTCCTCCTTTTTCCCAATCTATTTACCACAATGTTTCCCAACCTCCTTATTATCTGTATCTACAGTTTGGTGCTCCAGCTCCTCCAACATTAGCACCCCCGCATCCCTTGCCTTCTCAACCCCCGCAACAAAAGCCACCACCCCCCCAAGGGCATGTGTATTCATAATAGGGCATGAATAATCCTCTACTTCCAAAAGAAGAGGAAAGGAAACCAAAATTAATCTTCCCTCAGTAATCCAGGACCTAATCCCCAAGGGAATGCCCCTAACACTACTAAACAACAAAAGGGCACTCAACCCAAGCAAGACAGGCATGTTCACACGAATAAGACTTGTTATTTTTGGGGTGCATGTGGTCAATACACCCACAATTTTCCTCCTTTAACTCAGATGCGTCAGATGTGGGAGGCTCAAGCAACATTGCAAGGACAGAAAGCCTCACCTTCGATTCCTCCCAATGCTACACCTATCGAGCTGGCTATGTTTACCAATCTTTTCCCACAGCAAGGATTCATGGCTACCCAACCCCCTTAAGGGCAGGCAGTCACTCATGCTCCTCCATCTAGTACCTATGATTACCAGATTCTCATGATGAACTTTAACGAACCCATTACCGTTGACCTAAAACTTCAAACTCTGTCCCATCAGTACAACAAGCCTCTCGCTACGTTTGCCCTCGAGCCCCCTTCTTTAGGTTCCAAAGAGCCTCTTTCAACAACTAGTGGTCCTTTAAATATCCCTTAGCCCAAGGCAAAGGTTCATCCCAAGATCCCCAAGATACCATTATGCTGAAATGCTACTTCTGGAAAAGCTTCCCATTTGTATAGTATAGTAGATGATTTGGTGCAATCTCCCGCTGCCATCTCAATGTTGGAACTCCTCTAGTCATTCCCTTCACAATCAAAATCTCTACTAACTTCCATGGGTGTTTTGGATCCTTCAGATGATAATTTTATTATCTTCGATGTTGACCGGTCAGAACATCCCCCCCTTACTACTTCTGTCACCCTCCAAATCCCTGTCAAGATCCAGAATGTCAACGTCTCGCATTTTATCATTAATGAGGGGGCATCCACCTCTATGATTTCTAATTTTCTTTGGAAGAAACTCGGATCTCCAGAGTTTTTCCCTTCCACTATCACCCTCCGAGCGTGGGATGGCCACTCTTCCCAGTCCATTGGCATATTCCACAATTGACCTATTACTCTTACGAGCAAGACTGTTTGTGTTGACATAGAAGTCATTGATTCCCCCTTAGATTACAACATTCTATTAGGTCGTAGCTACATTCATGAAATTTATGCTATCCCATCTGCGGTTCACCGTAATATGTGATTTCCTCACAATGGAAATATGGTCACCATCGACCAGTTGACATATTACGAACCGAAGTCTTAGACATCCACTGAGTTAATCATCTCTCTGGTGGCCAATAAAAATATAGTCGAACCTTTGACCAGTGTCTCACTCAGAGTCTAAAAAGAATCCTCTTTTATTCATTCTTTCCCTAGTCTTTCTCCTCCTGTCTCTAATCCTAGCTTGTCAAACGTTTCCATGATACAATCATGTCAGGCTGCCCTCAAGTGGCCCGCTTCAACTCATCAGCAGCCCCACCCTCCGCAACCAGCTCCTGGCACCTTGACTGAACCTTCGAGACCCCCTCATCTAGGCCCCTCATCTACAACTAGTACCCATGAGACCCTCTACCCTACTGGCATAGTTCCTTCTGGACTTAACCATCTCAGAGATGTCCCACCTGGCCACTAGCCCTCCAGTCAAATACCGTTCCTATATCCCCCTCTTGGATTATTTTTATTAGCTATTATGGCTACCTTAACCCTTCTTAACTTGACCCTGTGAATCCTAGTTTGGTACATTGATGCCCCATCCACTATCCTACCTTGTCAGCCTAAACCTTATCTTTCTTTGACCCCGGTTCACCCGATCCCCATGACCCCCTACCTTTACTACCGTGCCTCAACCACCTCAACAGGAACCTACTCATGTTGCGACAGCTTCGGATGAAGGGGGAAAAGCTTGAAAGAAGGCATCTAAAGTCAAGGCTTCCCCGAAAAAACCTACTCCTCATAAGCCTCCAAAGACATCACACCCATAATTTTCCTGAATTGCCACATCTCAAGAGCATGGTCAACGAAGCATTTTCTGAGTCTGATATCCTAGAAGTCCATTTTAATTTTTCTAATTTAGGTAAGAAACTTAAGACTTTGTGCACAAATCACCCATGTGCTTTGTGTGATTCCCATGGCCACTATACTTACCTTTGTCCTCACCTTGAAGAGTACAACTCTTCTTTGGAAGTGGTTTGCCAATTCGAGGCCAAGCGCAACGAGTCTATTGATCCCTTATTTGCGCTTTTTGCTTCAGTACAACTGGAGGAAATGTCCACTCCCATTGAAATTTAACCTCTTGATGTTGAGATGACAGAGTCTTTGGCCAGTGTCCACTACCTTTCATCATTTATGAGATCCATGGTGGAAGAACCCCGTGGGACTTCCCCTTTTGTTTCGCTTGACCTCCCTCCAGCGATCACCTTGTGCTCAACATCGGTGGATCCTTCATCTACTTGTTCTTTTTTCACCCTCTATGAAAATGTGCATGGGAAACTCTTTTCTCATGATGATGAACCAAGTAGCTTCACCGTGTGATGTGGTCTTTCTTCCACCAGTCACCCCATATTCTATTACAATGATGAAATTATGGAAGAATTCACCACCCATAACTTTATCTCTTCCCCCTTACATTGAAACCATGCATTCGAACCACATACAGCTTGTGGTAATTAAATTGACACCCAATTTTTTGGTAAGGGGGCACCCATATTTGGGAGTACAGGACAAGAAATTCTCCACAGCCCTCATAGTGCCTCTGGTCGTATCGACTCTAGTACCATTATTCCTCCCCATTTTGAAGAACCTATAGAGTTCAATATCACTTAAGATCACTCTAGGGATGATCTCCGTTATCATTCCTTCCTCTTACATTAGCAACCCAATCCCCTAGACATTGTTTTTTACCAACCTATGAGTTTTCTAGGAGAGCACCAATTCATTATCTCCAAATCCACTCTTTGGGATAGTGACACCATGTATGCCAACCCAGAAACTTAATTCCATTTTCTTCATATATGCAGTACCAAAAGAGATTGGTAATCCTCCATTCCCTTTCTCAAACTGCATAATCATAATGAAAACAAACGGTGCACCACATCATAAAAATGTGTTTACATTCCCCCTTTCTAAATACATTTTGGCATGACCATAACATGGTCACACATTCACCCTCAACCATAAAAATCCCATCTCTCAACCAAAACTAGCACTGAAACCCTCTTTCCTTGACAGGTCACACATTTCAAGTCATTTCCTAGGATAGGTCGTAGTTTTCTGCCTAGTATCTGCTACCCAGGTCGTAGAACATACCCCAAAAAGTGCGACTTGGCATGTTCCTGAGCTCTGGGTGCCTAATCTGAAACTTTAATCCTCTGAATTGGAATAGTATGGATAGGCCTCTTACCTTCAATTGACGGATCCCAATTCGAATGGTAGGTTTGTCCGCTACGATCGTCGCAAGATTTAGGGCCTTTTCCCCTCTCTACATTCACCACAACTACAATTACAAATGAATTAAATTGGAGGGAAAATGCCTTATTAGAAGAGAAAACCCAGATTTTTCTTTCGCCAATTGCAACCAAACTATAGCTAAGTTTGAGAAACCATCATAACTGTTGGAAAGCTCTCACTGATTTGATACTTCACCTGGACACATTTTTTCCAAGAAGGGCCACTTCACCACTCCTTAAAATCGAATTTCTTCACTTGCAAAACTTGTACTTGGGACACTACTTTGCCTTCATACATTTCCATGCTCGTGTCAATTTTTTTCGTGAGTAACCATCTTGTACTCATGTTTTTATGGTCCCCACCGGACCTTCTTTGTGTGGAAGTGTCATCGAGTTGCCCTTGTTTAGAGCATCTAAGTTGAGTCATCATCACATCCATGGAGTCTATCATGACTCCCTTTACATCCTGCTATAGTCCTCCATTTTTCATTACTTGGTTCCTCTCTCATGTTGCACATTATGGCCTCTAGTCATACTGTCCCCTATTCCCTTCGATATTTTGTCAGTTGCTCCCAGGTCATCCATGTCGTTCATGATATAACAAGGGAAATTGTCAGCCCGCTACTAAGTACCCCCCATTCCATCATCATCCATGTTGTTATTCTGCTTGTTTCTCTACTATTGTCTCTCATGAATTAGTTGAGGATCCCTTATTGCCTCACCTATGTCGGATCTCCTTCTGTCGATATCACCTCATTCATTGTAGAAGACAGGTCTAGAGGGCGATGTACTTTTCCATTCTAGATTCCACTCTTGTTCAATGCCTCAAATCCGGCAAAGGGACTCCTTATTTCCCTTTGACGTGATTCTTTCTCAGCTCCATCACCTTAATGCATGATCGAGATATGTATACTTCATGGTGCAGTGATGTAGTAGATTGTACGAGTGATTCCTAGGTGTGTGTGAGATATTTCAGACCTCATGAGGGGGTGGCCCTTTAGGTATCCCCCCACATGCCCAGAAGACCTCTTCATTATAGCCTTCAATTCAACTCCATAGATTTGATGGTTTCGGCCTCAGCTGCTTGTAGCACCTTTTAGTTTGCATGTATCGTTCAGATTTTGATAGCCCTCTCCTATTTTACAGGGCCTAAATCATTCCTTGTTAAAATTGACTAAATCATTTATAAATAATTGAATAAATCACTATTTATTCATTATTACTCAACCACACTCTTAAAATAATAAATAAATCATTTATTTATTTATTATTTACAAATAAAAGGTTTTTACCAAATTCAAATTCTTCTTCCCTTCAACAAATATAATAAAATTATCCATAAAATTTGGATCTCGATTTGGTTAATAATATTTTAATTATGCACCAATATCTAGACTAACTAAATATTTTTTTATAAATAGAAAGGTTTTTCCATTCACTCACTACCTTTTGTTGCCTAAATATCACTCTGGATCTATACTTTTGGTCTGACTTCGATCCAACATCCTTGTCATATTTTTCTATCTTTCTTCTTGTGAGCTCCCTTTGTGTTCAATTTTTTTCTGGGTTTTCTACACCATCAAGAGAGAGAGATCTTAGATCTGAAGCGTTGTGAACATATAAGAACCCATCACATTGAGAGGGTCTAGTAACATCTTTCTATGTTCCCTTCCAAGGTGTCATAAATACAAAAATTATTTAAAAAATATTTTTGTCTTGTCTATTGGATGCATTGAGAAACTCTTTATTTTATTTATCGATTAATGTCTTTAAATTCATAGATCTGGATTTTTTAGCATTTGTCTTGGTCAACTAACTACAGATCTAAAGAAAATGGCAACCATATTTGATGTTAGTGTTGTTTGTTATGCATAGCTAAAGTGGGCTTTTTCTGTATGCTTGCGATTAGAATTCATTCTAACAACATAATTGACAGACAACAGTAAAACAACAAATCATATCCAACATTTCCTTTTGCACACTTCAGCAAAACCCTAGATCCCATATGCGCTTTTACTTAATTGAACCAACATATATATGCGCTTTTACAGAGACGAACCTACATATATATCTACAAATATTACAGGGATGCACAAATCTTTAGAAAAAATAAACATCTCAGATCTTACCCTGCACTTCAGCAAACATTTGCCAGATCACAGATCTAAAAATTCAATAAAGAGATCTAGAAAATACATAGTCATTTCAGGTATAGAGATCTTGATTCATCATTGTATTCATAGGTGCATTATTATTTCAGATATATCAATATACTGTAACCCATTCCATGCAGATATACTTTAGAGTGAAGTATTCATTAATACCCAGGCACATGCACACTCTTGCACTATGATCTTCTTCACCTTATATAGATTTAGCCTTTACCAATACCATGAGCCAAAACCACAGAACTGCCGATGGTATTCTTGGACAGAATCAAATAGACGACACAAAACTCAATTCTATGGGATAATAGCATGGTAATGCCCCTTGGTATCATAATTTTAGATCGCAAAAGGTATACATGACTTGGCTTCTTCATACCCGCATGTATACGTGACTTCTCTTCATAAAAACTGTATATACATTGAGAAATATTTCCAGTTTCATTTCTCTAAAATTTACTGGAATTCCTTTCTCTGACACACATGAACTGACCTGTTGAAACATTATTTTTACATCTTTAACGAATATGTTTCTTATCAAAAGGAAACTCTTCAATTAGGTTTTCATCAAGGACAACTTCATCAGGTAGGTTTCCATCAAGGACAACATATTGCATCATATTTCCAAAAATATCCCCCTTTGGACTTGATGGCAACCATGATGGTGTTTCATCACCACAACAGATAGATACATTAATCATAATCATTATTCAAACACCAAAATACTCTCCCCCTTCGACATCAATGGCAAAGGGCGGATCAATACTGAAACAAGATTTATCTTCCCTTGTAGAAAGAAGAGCTCTGTAGATCTGATGTGCACTGAATTTACCATGCTCCCCCTGAGTTCATGTTGGATCTTCAGATAGATATTTCAATGAAGTGCGTGACTCTATAACTCAACTAAGTATTACCTTTCCTATCACCAAGGAATCATACTTACATCACTGATCCAACCAATTGGATCTACATCTTTGACTCAACTTCCCAACCAGGTTGATTTACAAAATTTGACTCAACTACCCAACCAAGTAGGTTTACAAAATTGAACAAGTCCTTACATGATTGGAAAATTTTACATCATAGATTTCAACATGACCTTTTTATCAAATTACATATATGATTTTTTATAACCAAGATCAAAATATCTCAAGAGAGGGATCATAATTCAACAACCAACATAATGCAAACAATGAATTACTCTCAGCAAGGCTAATGTTCCCCCTGAAACTATGCTCCTGATCACCACAACAACTCATTCATAAAATCATATTCATCAATCAGATAATCAAGAATTAATATCATATCAGAAGATATAACCGTCAACATTAGATCAAGAAAATTATTACTGTCACCAGCATATCAGAAACTATTCTTGAGTCTACCTCGCTATTTTTCTTATCAGAGAAAAACATACGTAATTTCTACCATTGGAACTCGCGTGTATACACGACTTTATTTCATGAAACATGCGTATAGAAAGTGAAATACATAAAATTTCACAACTCCATATCCTCCTAGACTTATACATTCTGTACCTATCATCTATTGTCACATTAGATCTACTGTTAGAAATGAACTCAACCAGAATTACCAAAAAAACCGTGGGAATCACCAATACATTATTGATTCCTATAATTTATCTCACATCGCTCCTGCAGTCATTCTGAGAAGAAAAATTTAGAAACATATGACTACAGTAGGGTCAATATTTCCTACTTTTTTGACCAACGCTTCCTCTCTTTATAGCTTTGCTTGAAATTTCTTATCGTGTGCTAGAACGTATCCAATTTCTTAGGTTTGTTCATCATAATTAACCTGCAATCAGTGGCCTTATGCCCAATTGAGTTACAATAGAAACAACATCCATGAAAGCATCCTTGTTTTCTTGATATATGCAATTATTCAATAATTGGATCCCTTTCTTTTGGGAAATTATCATCATCCATGGTACATGCCATGAGAACTTGCAAATCTTGATCATAATATTCTTCTTCCTTATTTTACAATACATTATTATCTTTATTTGTATAATAAATCCTTCCTTTTTCAAACTTCTTCCCTTTATCATGATTTTCTTTATAAGGAAATCTAGCATCATAATGACCAACTCTACCACAAGCAAAACACTTGAAGGGAAGCTTAGCTCTGAATCTTCCAGTACCTGGTTGAAGTCTTCTCACAAAATTTGCTTCTTCTTCTTCTGATATGTAACTTGATTTCTTGAGAAATTAATTTTCTTTTCCTTTTTCACATGCCTTAAAATAAACTTCTTTGACTTATGAAAGACCTCCTCATCTCATTTCAAAAGTAGTCAGGATACCATGTAGTTGAATGATAGTAAGTTTTTTCATATCCTTCTTTTGTTCAATAGTTGACACTTTTGACTCAAAATTTGAAGTTAGAGATCTCAATATATTTTCTACTAAATTTGAGTCTTTTATATCTTCACGCATATTCCTCATGGAATTCAAAATCTCATCTAATCATAGGAATAAAATTGCAATACTTTCATCATCATGCATTATGAAATTTTCATATTGCATTCTAAGATTTTGAAGTTTGGCACTTTTTACCTTTGCATCACCTTCATAGCTCTGAATGATCTTGTACCATATTTCCTTTGCTGAATTTAGTTGCATCACTTTGAAAAATTTTGTTTCTGATAGGCTTCCTAATAAATCATTGACAACTTTGGCATTGATTTCATATTCCTTCCTTTTTGCTACATCTGTAGGAACACTTGTTGCATATTGATAAACTCCTTCCATGATTACCCATATGTCTGCTCCAAGTCTTTGCAAATATGCTATTGTTTTTATCTTCGAGAATAATATATTACATCCATTGAACAGTGGTGGCTTGATTGAAAATACTCCTTCATGACTTCTCATTGCGATGGATCTCCTTCAAGCGATCAAGATTCTTCTAAAGGACCTCCTCTGATACCAATTGTTTTAAACATACTAAGGGGGGGGGGGCACCGCATTCATAACTCACTATAAAATTTTAATTTTTCTTTACTTGTTTATACATGTGACTTTAATGAACCCAACTAGCATATACACATGGTTATATTTAAGAAAACTTGCATATGTCCAGAGATCTTATTATCCATATAATTCCTTACTTAGATTAGTGCATCATTCATTCATCATATGTTTAGTAAGAAGTAATCATATGCAGTAAGAACATAATAAATCATTACACATAAGCAACACACATGAACACCAAGATTTAAGGTGGAAACCCAAGTCGGGATAAAACCACCATTGTTGTTGTCTCCCTCTTCAATATTTATTATAAACAAATTTTCTTACAATATTGTACTGGCGCAGACCCATACTAGCACATAGGCACCCACCTATAGAAGTATGCAGACTTCTCTCGTTCTCCAGCTTCTACTGGAAGCGAGCTCCAACCCCCTGATCTCATTTACCAGCTACCACTGGAAGGGAGGTACTACCCCCTCACTGAAGGCGTCGACCCTCAGCACCACCATGTACCATGTTTCATAAATAAATTGTAGGCCTCTTTTCATCATTTTTTTCAGACTAGACCCACTCCACACATTTAAGCTCACAGAAGATACATCAAACTGAAATTGATAACCAAATTACCTCATTCACTGAATCATCAATCAAAAAATGAACCACTGTTCTCTAATCATATTCAACTGGAATCATAATTAGTATTGAAAAAACCAAGATCTGTATGAAAACATCAATGGCAGATAGCATTAAAACAACCAAACAGATCAAACATTTCCTTTCACACACTTTAGCAAAACCCTAGATCCCATACGTGCTTTTACTTAACTGAACATGTATATACGTGCTTTTGCAGAGACAAACCTGTGTATATATGAAATTATTACAGGGTTGCACATCTCTTCAGAAGAAATAAACATCTCAGATATTACCCTTCACTTCAGGAAACATTCGCCAGATCAGATATCTAAACATTCCATAAAGGGATCTAGAAAATACATAGTCATTTCAGGTCTAGAGATATTGATTCTTCATTGTATTCATAGTTGCATCATTATTTCATATTTGTCAATAAATTGTAACCCATTCCATGTAGATATACTTTAGAGTGAAATATTCATTAATACCCAAAGACATGCACACTCTTGCACTATGATCTTCTTCACCTTATATTGATATCCTTTACAAACACCATGAGCCAAAACCACAAAACTTCCGATGGTATTCTTGGACGGAATCAAATATATGGCACAACACTAAATATTGTGGGCTAATACCATGGAAATTCCCCTTGGTATCATAATTTTAGAGCACAAAAGGTATACGTGACTTGGCTTCTTCATACCTGTGTGTATACACAACTTCTCTTCATAAAAACTGCGTATACATTGAGAAGTATTTTCTATGTCATTTCTCTAGCACTTACTGGAATTCATTTCTCTGTCACATCTAAACTGAACTGTAGAAACATTATTTTTACATATTTAACAAATAGTTTTCTTATCAAAAGGCAACTCTTCAAGTAGCTTTCCATGAAGGACAAGTTCATCAGGTATGTTTCCATCAAGGACAACATATTGCATCATATTACCAACAAATTAAATAGAAACAGAATTAATACACAGAACTCGGAAACCTAAAGAAAGAGCACGAGAAACTTTGGTCAAACTTTATACAACCATTAAAAGAAATATAAATAAATTGAAATATACTATTATTTTTATAAATTTAGTACTAATTATTGCATCTTCATTATTTTTATAAATTAATAATGTAATTATTGCATCATTAATTCTAATGGATGAAATTGAAAAAATAAAATGCTATATTACAATTTCTTAAATGCAATACAAACAACATAATATTAAAGTGGCTAGAATCTTTTAAAGGAAAAAAACTATTTATACTTATATATGTTAGATACCTATATTACTAGTGTAGTCCCTTATTATTGTTAGTCTCGCCCCTTTATTGTTATTTTTGTATCCCTATAGCCCCCATATTATTATTATTGTGCCCCATAAAAGCCACTATTATTATTGTCGTGCAGTTACATTATTATTGTTAGGTCAACTAGGATTATATTATGACATCATGGACTCCTATATATAGAAATGGGGTTTTTTCATTTGTATCATCCAAGAATTGTTAATTTATGTGATGTAAAGGAGGTTTCCCCCTCGATGTGGCTAATTTCTAAGGCATTGATTTCTCTTTTCTTCGATTTCCGGAGCTGGTTTCATAAAATTTGGTACCATAGCTTTGGATTCTAGGGTTTCGCTGCTTCAAATAGGTCATCGTGGAATTTTCGTTATAACTATTTTTCTAGGAAGGTTTAGACGCTAAAAAAAAACCTATTTGTGAAGAAATCCTAAGGAATTTCATATAAAAATTTCAGAGCTTGGTTCGCTATATTTTCAAAAATATGATCTATGGAAGTTAGCGCTTTTGCAGGCTCCCAAATTTTATCTCAAATAGGTGACATTGGGAAAATAACCACAACTCTCTCTTTGAGAATTGTATTGGAATTATGTAAAAAGTGGATGAAAGTATAGAGAATATAGTTTTTTGTGTATCAATTTTAGAGCCGAAGGAGGAAACAATGACACATGGTATGCCATAAAAGTTTGTTCTACTGAACCAATCCATAATTAGGTCATTATTGGAGATTGGGCATAACTTTGCTTGGAAGAATCCAAATCAGGTCAAAGCTATGGAATTGGAAATAAGACTCAGAGGGATATTAAAATACCAAATCTTAAATCTATGAGATCTAAGATTACAAATATAAATCAGTTTCAATATAGATCTACTCAAAAGTAAGAAAAAATTGTGTATTTTTTTTTAAATTGCATAAGTCTTATTTGAAAAAATCAGTTTCAAGTGATTCCAAAGGCATGTTGAAGCATAGATATTATTATTGGGTTCTAAAAATCCCTATAAGAATAATTAAACACCCATTAATCCCTCATAAGTCTCTACAATGACTCATGAAGAGGAAGAAGTGCAACATGATATATAAAAATTACAAGAGCAAGTGCAACAACTTTCGCTCTCACAAAGAGCAACAAAAAAAGAAATGGAAGTTTTGAAGAAAGGGGTGGAATCTAATATTGATGGTTTGAAGAAAGGCATGGAAGCTAAGATGGATGGTTTGAAGAATGTCATGGAAGACATGGAAGAAAAAATGGAAGACATGAAGAATGATCTAAAAGTAGACATGGCAGGTTTGACAAAGTTGATACAAGAAATGATTCTTAATGGTGAAAAGATAGTAGTGCAAACTCATGATGAGAATTAAATAAATGTTAATCATGATTTCATAAACTCTAATGTTGGATTTAAGACCCACTATATTCCAAAGATCGATATGAGGAAGTTTGATGGCAAGGATCCCATAACATGAATACTACAGATGGAGCAATATCTTGATCTCAATAATGTTAAAAAGCCACAAAAGGTTCGCATTGCAAATTTTTATTTAGAAAAAAATAAATTTGTATGGTATCGATGGATTTTCTCCCATAATTTTTTTTCAGTTGGTCTATTTTTACGAAGGAAATGATAGGACATTATGAGAATACAAAGAGAAACACCTTCTTTACCCAATTGATAAATCTCAAACAAAAGGGTTCAGTGGTGGAGCACATTGAGGACTTCCAAAAATTGAATATAATGGTATTTGATATTACAGAGGAACACAGGATTCATGACTTCATAGGTACTTTAAAGGATAACATCCAACATGAGGTTCGCCTTTGGGAACCTGATTCATTGGAGAAGGCATTCAGGTTGGCAAGAATAAATGAGTGTAAAAGTATGACGACTAGGAAGCCTACCACTCACATCAATAAATATGTAAGTGTTGCTACTCCTTGCCTTCCACAACCTACAAGGTTGACACCACAACAATTGGAAGAAAAGATAGAAAAAGGTATTTTCTACTGTTGTAATGGAAAATGCACTAAAGTTCATAAGTGTGCTCAAAAGAAATTATTTTACATAGATTTTGAGGAGGAGGAAGAAAATTAATAAGAAACTTTAAAAGAAGAGGATATACACCAAGAAAAAACCCTATAGAAAGAAGAAATGAGTATGACCATATCCTGTATTTCATTCGCACAAATTACCACTCCTTAAATTCTCAAGATAGAAGGACATATCAATAAGAAAAAGGTAGTAGTGTTGATTGATTTGGGAAGTACCCATAATTTTATTCATTGTAAGGTAGCCAAGGAATTGAATTGCTTCGTATACCCAGCACCAGAGTGTCAAGTGATGGTTGAAAATGGAAGAACTATAAATTTCTCTACAAAATGCCATAATATCAAGATTACCATGGGGGAATATGTATTGAATATTCCAATTCTTTCCATTCCAATGGGGGGTGACGATGTTGTACTGGGAGTACAATGGTTACAATATTTGGGGACAGTGGAGTTTAATTTTTCAATAAATTATCTTGAATTTTTTTTTGGAAGGAAAGGAATTTGAGTTTAGGAGTATCGTAGGGAATCTGGGAAAGATAATAATCTCTAATGTCATGAAAAAGCTTCTAAAAAAATAAAAATGAGGCGTAATTGCACAATTATGCTCACTAGAAGTTCCAACGTCAAAATCATCTATTTCTCCAAATATCCAAAAATTCTTGCAAAACCATTCCAAGGTGTTTAAAACTCCCAAAGGACTCCCAACTATTCATGATAATGATCATTTATTCATTTGATTCAAGGAAGCGTTCCTCAAAACATCAGGCCTTATAGATATCCTTATGTCCAAAAGAGCGAAATTGAACGTATGATTGCAGAAATGTTAGAGGCCGGTATAATTAAACCTAGTCAAAGTTCTTTCTCTACTCCAATAGTCTTGGTGTACAAGAAGGGTGGATCATGGTGAATATGTCCAATTATAGGGAGCTCAATAAGCTCACTATTAAAGATAATTTCTCATTCTTATGATTAATGAATTATTTGATGAATTACATGGAGCAATTTTTTCTACCAAGTTGGATCTTCATTCGGGATACTATCAAATTAGAATGAAGATTGAAGATATTACAAAAACAACATTTCAAACTCATGAGGGTCATTATGAATTTTTGGTCATGCCTTTTGGCCTTACTAATGCACCTTCTACATTTAAAGGGTTGATGAATTCCATTTTTAAACCTTTCCTTAAAAAAATTGTGTTAGTATTTTTTTATGATATACTAATCTACCATAGGTCTTGGAAGGATCATATTCAACATGTTGACAGGGTGATCAAACTATTGGATGAGAAAAAATTATATGTAAAAACCTCCAAATGTTTATTTCGAGTAGAAGAGGTAGAATATCTAGGTCATATGGTATCTTAGGAGGGTCATAAGGCAGACTCTAATGAAATTAAAGCCATTAAGGAATGGAAATTCCCCACAACCATAAAGCAGTTGCGAGGATTTCTAGGGTTAACAGGGTATTATCGCAAGTTTGTTAAGAACTATTCAAGAATAGTAGCACCTCTAGCAACATTATTGAATAAAGATGCATTTTCATGGAATCCTGAAGCAACTAATGCTGTTGAACATCTTAAGGAGGCAATGTGCCTAGAACCAATCTTAGTTATGCCATACTTCACAAAAACCTTTATTGTGGAAAGTGATGCCTTAGGAAATGGAATTGTTGTTGTTTTAATGGAACAAGGAAGACCCATTTCTTTTGAAAGTCGTGCAATCAAAGGAAAGTATTTACATAAAGCTATTTATGAGAAGAAAATGCTGGCAATACTACATGCACTAAAGAAATGGCGACCTTACCTAATGGGAAGGCACTTCAAGGTGAAAACTAATCATGATAGTCTTAAAAACTTTTTGGAACAAAGACTATCTTTAGAAGAGCAACAAAAATTGGTCACAAATATTTTGGGTTATGAATTTTAAATCAACTACCAAAAACAGAAGCTAAATGTTGTTGTAGATGCACTCTCAAGAAGGGATGAAGAGATGGAAGTACTACATTGCGCCATTTTTATTATCCAACTAGATTGGATAACCGAAGCAAGGGATGAATGGAAGAATGATGAAGAAGTGTAGACACTCATTCAAATTTTGTATCAATATCCTAGTATATGTGATATATCTAGTTGGAAAAATGATTTCTTATGGTACAAATATCGCTTACATCTTTGTAAGAATTCCTAACTAAAACAAATATTCTTTTGGAATTTCACACCTCTCCCTTATGAGGACATTCAGGATTTTTAGAAACTTACTACATGGTGAAGAAAGATTTTTTTTGGAATGGCCTTGAATACGATATTCAAAATTTTGTGGTGGAATGTTTGGTTTTCCAGCAAAATAAAGTTGAGACAATTAAGACCTTGGGTCTTCTACAACCTTTATCTATTCATAGTCAACATTGGGAGGAGGTTTCAATGGATTTTATTAGAGGGTTGCCTGAGTCCAAAGGAAATCGTGTCATCATGGTGGTAGTTGATAGAATTACCTAGTATGCACACTTTTGTGATTTATCTCATTCATTTAAAGCAAGTATAGTTGCTACTACATTTATGGAAACAATTCAAAATCTACATGGAAATCCAAAGATTATTGTAAGTGACGGAGATCCCATTTTTACTGGAAATTTTTGGAGGGAATTATTTTCTCGTTGGGTACTCAACTAGCTCATAGCTCATCTTATCATCCTCAATCCGATGGGAAAACTGAGATAGTGAAAAAATGTTTGGAAGGATATATTCATTGTTTTGTATATGATAAAAAAACACAATGGGTCAAGTGACTACCTCTAGCTAAACCGTGGTATACCACTTCCTTCCATACTACAGCAAACATGACCCAATTTATGGTACTTTATGGATATCATCCACCGTCCATCACATCATATTTTAAGGAAAATTTCTAAGGTTCAATAATTGGAAGATCACATCGAGCATCAACAACAAGTTCTCCAACTCTTAAAGGATAAACTAAATTTGGCACAAAATTGAATGAAACAACAGTCAGATCAACATCATAGCGAGAGAATTTTTGATGTAGGAGACTGGGTATTTTTACTTATACAACCTTACAAGAAAATTTCCCTCAAGCAATCTACGAAGGATAGTAAATTATCTCCAAAGTACTATGGTTCTTACAAGGTGTTGCAAAATATTGGTACTATGGCATACAAATTGGAGCTTCCTGCTTCTTCTCGAATGCACCCATTTTTCCACGTTTCATGATTAAATAATGTTATAGGTGACAAACTTCCAGTTCAAACAATATTTCCAAAACTTGACAAGGAAGGAAAAATCATATTTGAACCTAAAGCAGTCATGGAAACCAGAAATCGATAGCTACGAAATAGATCAATTTCAGAGTATCTCATCAAGTGGAAGAACTTAACTACTAAATATTCTAGATGGGAGGGTGAGAATTTTATACAGAAGCATCTAGAGATGCTTAAGGGTTTAGGGCAACACTTTTTTGGAGAGTGGAATTTTAAATCCGTATATTACTAGTGTAGTCCCTTATTGTTCGTAGTGTAGCCCACTTATTATTATTTTTGTACCCCTGTAGCCCCCATATTGTTATTATTGTGCCCCATAAAAAGCCACTATTATTAATGTTGTGGCCTTACATTATTGTTGTTAGGTCAGTTGGGATTATATTGTGACCCCATGGACTCCTATATATAGAAAGGAGGTTTTTTCATTTGTATCATCCAGGACTTGTTCATTTATATAATGTTAAGGATGTTTCCCCCTCGAAGTGGCTGATTTCCAAGTCGTTGATATCTCTTTTCTTCTATATTGGGACTTGGTTGCATAAACATGTTTGTCCATCCAACACCATCAACAAAAATAAAGAGCGTCACTAATATTTTAGGGAATCATTACATGGAATATCTAACCAAATATGAATGTTCTAAAGGATGCATTTAAATATAAAAATGCATAAATTTCCATAGGCACCTCATTAAATCACAATTTCAGGCCTTTATATTTTTTTTAAGTCCCCTATATTTATTGTCTGAATCCTTCACCTGCAAATTAAGAAAACAAATAGAGACATACCTTGTGACTTTTTGACCTAATAACATAAATATAAAGCATGAAGTGACTCAAATTTACATCATTACCTTCCGAATTTTTGACCTAATAACGTAAATATAAAGCATGAAGTAACTCAAATTTACATTATTTGAATTGAATATTTTAAATAATCATAATCTTCATGGTCTGCTTTCTCAAGAAAAGACCCAAGTAAATATGAAGTAATATTTAGTAATTATTTCAAGCACCTATTACTATCTCATGGATGTGATTGTTGTGACCAAAAAGAAATCGAAGGCCAAAGAGGTGTCGAAAAACACACTCACAAGTATACTGCCAATAATTTTGAAATGAAACAAAAAATTTCATCAAGATTCATTTGTTGACTGAAAACCACCACCATCAGTGGAATATCTGGTTACAACTCCAAATGTATATTCTATTGAACACGGTCAAATTCCAGTCCCATATATAGACAAATCACATTCGAGAGCCCGTAACATCCCTTCTCATTCGATAGATTGTGATAAAGTAAATAGTAGAGGTAAAGGAAGGTCAAGATCTTGATGTAGATACAATCCAAATGGAAGTTTTCAAAATATCATTCTGGTATGCCCTATCTTAATCGATTTTGTTAGCACAGGAAAAAAGTGTTTTCCCTTACTTTCTTATATATCCTTTGCCTTGGCTCTGCTCAAATAAAGACATGGATTGGTCAGATGCCCTGGGTCGTAAGTATGTTCTCCCATTCCCTCTATAGAAAGAAGATATCAAATTAGTTCAAAGCATTTATGTCCCTCAGCTATGTTATGCTTAGGAATAGTTTTGGGTAGCTCTAAGAATGAAAGTAAAACTACGCTTTCCTTCCATTCTACATCAAAGAATAACCATTTCTCAAAGCCTTTACACCAAATTCCCTTTAAACCAATATTTGCATTATCAAGAAAGAGAGTCCATTTCTTCTAGTATCTCCCTATCTCCATATTAAGACACATAAGGAAAATGGTTAAAATGAGTTCCCACTAGTTAAAATTTGTGTTAAATATTACTAACTATTAAATAAATATTAACCTAAAATTATTATTAAATATTAATTTAATATTAATATAATGGCTAACTTTTGTTCAATCATCTAACATTAAATCTTGAAGGTGCTGAGTGGTGCATGGTGACACCTGGGGTGTCTTTCTCAAAGGGAACGCCTTACAAAATAATTATTCCATGTCTTGCAACTCTTCAAAAAAAGGGTACATTTGCTTGTCCACTTTTTGGTCCTATGATTAAATCTCATCATTCAAGAATCATAGGAAATGAGGTGTTTGATGTGTATATTCACTTCCTTTCTAAGAAACATAGCTACCGAAGTATTGAAAAACATATTTTCAATGGGAAAGAAGAGACTGGATGTGACAACCCTCATAAAACCATTAATGTAAAATATATAACACCATGGTGGATGGGACATGTATTCAAAGCTGAATGGTAGGAAAAACATCCTAGCGGGTGTTCATTTCGGTTATTATGCCTAAGGAAATTGGCAAAGGCAATGGAAAACGCTTTTGAAAATGCATGAGGCATTAATTAGAATTTTATTTATGCAAATAATTGAAATTAGGAGAAAAGGAAGGTGAAAGGTAACACATTGCATGTGAGGAGGAAAATGAAGAAAATAGAGGCCTCATATATAAAAACGCTTCTGAGGTGTTAGGATATTTAGATACATAGGAAATAGTTAATTATAACTTGGTCTAGCATAGAATTAGGTAAAGCGTGTTTCTTTAGTATGTACTTTTTTAACTTATAATCCGACGGTCACAATATGTAGTGATCTGAGGGTTCATTCTCTCATCGGTATTGTCGACACTTGATCCATGGCTTAACACCCAATTGGTCCATGATATCTATCTAAAGTACATGGCGGTTCATTTTTATGGTGACCGTTTATGAGAGAAGCTTATGCAAATTTTCTTTCTTTTTATTAATAAATTTCCTGAAGTGGTCGTGTTAGCTTAGGGCATGGAATGTTTCCCTCTTTGAGGGTTTTAACCATGTAAAATATTGGTTTACTGATCTGTGATCTGTTTGTGAGTAGTGACCTTTTGTGTTTGATCTAAGGCACTTACCCTGTATATTCCTACATGGTATCAGAGTTGTTTTGAGGGCCACAGTCGTTGCTGATCCAAATCCTTAGCTAGTTTGACTTCATGCGACTGTTGTTTTCCAGATCTATTGTTTCTGACAAATTTTGGGCCAGGGGAATGTTTTTTTTGTGCTCAAAGCCTTTATTACAGTGAGGAACCCCTATCGTTTCATGCGAAAAGGTTTCCGATTGCGCAAGTTATGTCATTTTACATCTGGAGGTATAAATAATTTTTTGGCAGTTTTATTTATTTATCCCTCTGTTTATTTTAGTTTTATTTTTTTATTCCCAGATCTATACCCTCTTCTCTGTTTATTCTCTTTTCTTTGCGATGTGTGCGATCTAGAAAACAAGAAACAAGAAGACGATATTTTTCTGCTAAGTATCCTCTTTCCCCGCGACTTTGTGTGATCCCACGAAATCATAAATACCAAGAAAAATATATATTTTTCGAACAGACTAACCAGAAATCTAACGTTCTGTTGTAAGGCTTGTATTTTTTTTGTTTGCATGGTTTTTTTAGGAAAAAAAACGCACACCGAAGAGCAAAAAATAAAATAAAAACCTTCCTCCTTTCAAACAATTATAGAATCCTTTTACTAGCTCACTTGGTGTAAAGTTACTTTATGAGAATAGAGATATTGGGTTCATATCTCTTTCTCATGATTATTTTTCTAAAAAGTTTTCTGTTAAGCTACTTTTTCTTAAAAAACTTTTTGGCAAGTTATCTTTTGAAAAAAAGAGGTTTTTATTTAAAAGGCACATGCAAAAGTAACATTGTAAAATTGACACTCATTTATAAAAGTGGGTCACATAAAGTATTATTTTTTTAAAAATGAGCTTATTATATTAATTTTGGAACAGGGGTGGGAATTTTTTTTTAAGTACAACTTAATCATCAACTTTATACCTATCATGTAACTACTTGGTGAGTCTACTACAAGTTTTCTTCAAAAAGGCATAACTTCATCATTCAGAAGTCATTTTGAGAGCCTTTTTTTTTTAACTAGTGTAATTTTTTGAGATCGTTCCATTGGAGCATTTAGTTTCAAAATTTTCAACATCAGTTTTTAAAAATGGAAAGTGCATGCCCGATTATTCTTAAAAGCACCAATTATTTCCAATGGCTATCCTATTTTAGACTTACTTAGAAGTAAAGGGATTTATAGAATAGCCTTAGAGGAAGAATCTAAACCTACCAATTCATATAAAACAACTAAATGGGAAAATAAACAAGATCAAACACGAGGTTTGATAGGAATTTTCATTTCTCAAGATCTTATATTTCATATCCAATAAATTGACTTCCCTGTTGATGCTATGAAAAAGCTAGATATTGTTTTTGGCATTAAAAATGAAATCAAAGCCCGCCAAATTTAAAATGAATTTCTTACTTTAAACCCCAATAATTTCTCCTCTATTGAATATTGTTTGTCCAAATTCAAGACCCTTATACTTCTTTTAGAAGGTTGTAAGGTGAAAAAGGAAGATGGTAGTCTTATCTATTCCATTCTTGCTAAGCTAGACACTGCATACTCTGGATTTGTTTCCAGTACACTAGAGAAGCCCTCATTTCTCAAGGAATAGCCTACAAGTCCCCCTCCTTTAATGTCTTTGCAGTTTTTTGATAAGAGAACAAGAAAAACTCATACACCTTGGTCTTATTAATACAATAAAATCTTCTAAGAAATCCTTAGCATCCCAGCAACAACCATATCCAAAGAATCCTAAGAAACAACATCCTAAAAAGAATGGTCCTAAACCAAACAAGGGTATTAAGCAATTTCAACCGCAAACTAGAAAAGAAACTCAAAAAAATAATAAGGAAAATAAAAATAAAGGGAAGAAGACATATAGACTTTGAAAATTTGGTAATTGTGATGGCCACCTAGAGTCAAAATTTTTTAAGAAGATGGAGGTCTTGGTAGCGGCAATGAAGAAGCACACCATCCATTTGGAGAAATCTTCAACTTCATATTTGGGAATAACACTTTCTTCATGTGGTTGTCAAGCATCAAGATCTGGTTATAAATTGAATGTCTCTTTTTCTTCTCATTTGCATGAGTGGCTCATTGATTATGCACCCTCTTACCACATGGCAAAAAATAAATCCATGTTTTCTTCTTTAAATGATTGTAACACCAAAAATATTTAAGTTGGTGATGATAGATCTCTTACTGTTATAAGGTATGGAACTATTTATCTAGATAAAGGTCAATTTAATGGTGTATTATGTGTTCCTACCTTGTCCTGCCACGTTCTATTTATTTATCAGATAACTCATTCAGGTGAAGGGAAAATCGTATAATTCTCACCTCATGATGTTGTAATTAAGGACCTAAGAGATCCTAGACATATTTTAGCTACTGGAATTGGAGATGATTCCACAAGGTTGTATAATTTTGATAACTTTGGGTCATCATATATTCCATCCATATTTGTTGCTCATAATGATGAAGTGAGCAAACTTTGGCATGAGGGATTTTTTCACTTAAACTATATCTCTCTTCGAACTCCATGTGAAGAAAATATGGTGGTGGGACTTCCTATGGTACCTTGCCTAGATGATGTTTGTTCTGATTGTGTACTTGAAAGACATCATCGAGATAGTTTTGACAAACGTGCCTCTTGGCATGCTTCAACCCCTTTGTAGCTTGTGCATAGTTATTTATGTGTTCCACTTCAAGTTGTTTCTTTCTATGACTACAAGTCCTTCTTAACTTTAATTGATGATTTTTCCACACGCACTTGGGTATACTTCTTAAAACTCAAGAGTGAATTTTTTAACATTTTCTTGGCCTTTAAGGCCTTTGTTGAGAAACAATCTGGACATCACATTCTTAAGTTAAGATCTGACAATGGAGGAGAATATCTTAAGAACAAATTTACCACAAAAAAATGGTGTAGCTGAAAGGAATAATCACACTCTAAAAGAAACGACTGATTGTATTCTTCAATCTAAAGGACTTAGTCTTAATTTTTGGGCAGAATAAATTAACTATGCAAATTACATAGTAAATCACACTCATATTAAGGTTTTAAGGAATATCACTCTAGAAGAAGCTTGGAGATCTCTCAAACCAGAGGTAAGTCACTTTCATGTTTTTGGAAGTGAAGCTTGGGCCCATATTCTAGATTAGAAGCCTAAAGCCCTATAACCTAAGAGTGAAAAATGATTTTTTTTGGATATTCTGAAGATTTCAAAGGATATAGACTTCTTCAACCAAAATCAAAAAATGTAATCATTAGAAGATATGTAAAATTTTATGAAAATATATCGGCTTGCGAGCCTGATTCAACGGGTGTGCCACCTTTATCCTCTGAGCCTAATTCAGAATATGTCCCACCTCTCTCTATCTCTTATACTTTTGAGACAATTCCTTCTAGTTCGAATGATGAAAGTGAGGATGAAAATCCTCCTCCGCCTCCACAAGATATTCCTTCAGTTCCACAACTTCCAAAATTGGTCCTCTCTACTCGAGATGCACCAGGTTCTCTCACAGGTGACCCTGCAGATCAATGTCATACACATTTTCAGTTCAACAAAGGCTCTTCCTTGTTGGCTCAAGTTCTAGAAAATCCTCATCCAAACACCTTTGTGTTGGGAAAAATATTGAGGGGTGGGGGGGTGGGGGTGAACCAATATTTACAAGAATCACAATATTTTACTTTTTTTTTATTGATTTCTATGTGTGACTCTGATTAGTCTAACTAGTGTATGTACACCACTATATTAAATGAAACTTGTATATACCCAAATATCTTAATGTTCAAAAAAATATTTAGAACATTACTTATCCAAGTCGATTAGTTATGCATCAGACATTTAAGCAGTAAACATGTGCAGTAATGACAGAATAAATCATCACATAAGGGCATCACACATGAACACCAAGATTTAAGGTGGAAACCCAAGTCGGGAGATAACTATCGTTGTTGTCATATTTATCTTAATATTTATTATATCGAAAACTTCTTACAGTTTTGTATTGATGCAAAATCATATTAGCATGCAGGCACCCACCTACAGAAGGTTGCAACCTTATATTGTAATCCATCTACTACTGGAAGGGAGATCTAACCCCCTGATCTCGTTTACCATCCACTAATAGAAGGGAGCTCTAACCCCCTGATCTCGTTTACCATCCACTACTAGAAGGGAGCTACAACCCCATGATTTTATCACCAGCTTATACTGGCAGGAAGCTTTGACTTCCACACTGAAGGCTTCGACCCTTAGAACCACTACAGACCACATTTCATAAATTTTCACACTGGATCCAAAAAATTCAACTCGACAAAATTATTAGAGCAACAGCAATATCCATAAACCAATCTTCAAACGGAATAGTGAGATCACTATAACCAGTTCGTAGAAATAAACCCATATTTCTGAATTAACATGCAGAATCAACCTCAACCCTAATCATTCATAAAACCAAATTCATACACTACTTTAATTATTGCAACCTGCGTATACACGTGCTTTCCTATTGACGAACCTCCATATAGATCTTTACATACTGAATTTTAGGAATCTGATCAGACTCAGAAAAAATCAGAGGAATTCAGGCATACTTTTTCATATTTACAGAACCCTTATTCAGTCAGCAGAATCCATCATATTGAATCACCTAGCATCAACTAGCATATTTATACAATATTGAAAAAAATAAAATAGCATCATACTAATCATATTTATACATAATCAACTAGCATCATATACAATATTAAAAAAATCTAGATCTAAATGAAGACCTCATTTACAAACAATAGAAATATAGCAGAAATGATCAGACATTTTTTTCAGAAATATCCAGAAAAACCCTAACTTCCATATGTGCTTTTGTTGAAACGAACTCGTGTGTATACATGCTTTCACCATGATGAAGTAGCATATAGATCTCTGAATATTCAGGACTGCATAAAATTATAGATCAACATATTTACTCAGATCATACCCTTCACATCAGAAAACATGTGCCAGATCACAAATCTAAACATCTCACAAACATATCAAGCAAATACATAGTAATTTCAAGTCTAGAGCTCCTGATCCATCATTGTATTCATAGGTGCATCATTATTCCAGATCTATCAATAACCTGTAACCCATTCCATGCAGATATAATTCAAAACAAAGTACTCAATCAATACCCATAAACATGCACACCCTTGCACTATGGCCTTCTTCTCCTTGTATAGTTTGAGCCTTAGCCAATACCATGAGCCAAAACCACACAAGTGTCAATGGTATTCTGGGACAGAATAAAAAATGACACGCTGCTTAATACTGTGCGCTAAAACCATGGTAAGGACCCATGGTATCATAAACTAGGTGTGTGAGTACATACACAACATGGATTCTTCATACCCACATGTATAAACGACTTTGCTTCACCAAAATTGCGTATACATTAATTTTGGATGTATACTTGGGTTGCTTGCATCAAACCTATGAGTATACGTTTGTTACCTCCATCAAAACTGCGTATACATTTTGAAAATTTATCTTTATCATATTTTGTCCTTGACTGGAATTCCTTTCTTTGTCACATCTGAACTAACCTGTAGATATTTCAATTTTAAATATTCAATACGTCAAAATACAACTCATCAAGTAGGTTGCCATCAACGACAACATATTACATCATAATTCCAACACTTTGAAGAAGCATCAGGTCATCCAGATTGGGATGCAGCTTTGAATGAAGAATATCGTTCCTTACTGGCAAACAATACTTGGTATATTGTTCCTCTTCCAAAGGGAGGAAAATTTTTCAGATGCAAATGGTTTTACATAATAAAGTGTGGACCGGATGGAAAGTGGATAAACATAAAGCTCGTCTTGTTGCTAAAGGATTTTCACAATTTGAAGGCATTGACTGTACTGAAACCTTCTCCCCTAATGCTAAAATTAATTCTATCCACCTTATTCTTTCCCTTGTTGAATCCTTTAAATGGGAAGTCCATCAAAAGGATGTTAAATCCGCCTTCCTTCATGGGGACTTGCATGAAGAAATATACATGGAAAACCCCCATAACTTTATCCAAAATGACACTAGCATTTTTTGTCACCTTAGGAAGTCTCTCTATGGTCTCAAACAAGCCCCTCGGGCTTGGTATGCCAAAATGGACAACTTTCTCTTAGAAAATGGATTTTCTAGATCTCATTTCGACAACACTGTCTACACCAAGAAAGTGGGTAAGTCCTTAATCATCCTTGTTCTTTATGTTGATGATCTTATCCTTACTGGTAGTGATCCAAAGCATATAAACCATGTGAATTATAGCCTCAAAAATAAGTTTGAAACGACAAAATGGGGGAACTTGCATTATTTCCTTGGTATTCATGTCTTGCAATCCAAATAAGCTATTACACTTTCTCAGTGCAAGTATGTGTGTGATATTCTATGCCACTTTCACATGGAAGACTGTAATACTACCCCTTCTCCCTTTCAGTCTGGAGTCAAGCTTTTAGTCACTTGTACTTCCCTGGAAGTTGATGTTGCCTTATACTATCAACTTGTTGGTAAACTTCTGTATCTAACCCACACCTGTCCTAAACTTTCCTTTGTCATTGGTCTTGTTGCTAGGTTTATGCACAAACCTCATGAAAGTCACTGGAAAGAAGCTAAAATAATACTTTGATATATTCTAGGTACAGTTGAGTTTGTGATTCATTACAGTGCAAGAGAATCTCCATTGTTTGACTGATTTTGATTGGGCTGGTGATCGTGATGATCAAAAGTATACTGCAGGTTATGTATTCACTCTTAGTTCATGACCCATTACATGGTCTTGTAAGAAGCAAAGCTCCATCTCTATTTCTTCAGCAGAAGCAGAGTATCATGGTGTTGTTGAAGATGACAAGGAAGCCCTGTGGCTTCATCAAATCTTGTCTGAATTTTGTCCTCATCAGCAACATCCAACTACACTTTGGTGTGATAATAAAAGTTTCATTCAGTTATGCAAATATCTCATTCAGCATCATCGCATGAAACACATTGAGCTACACATACACTTCATCAGAAATCTCATTCATGATCATGTTCTTGAAGGGTAGTATTGTTCAATCAATGATCAAGTTGTTGATATCTTTACAAAGGCTCACAAAGAAGCTAAGTTGACCAAACTTCGATCTATGCTTGGAGTTTAGGAAAGTTATCATTAATGGGGGATAGGCTCTAATGCCTCCTTTCTTCTCCTATTGTGTCACCTTTGTAAATCATTCAATCCTATCCCAAGTTTTTCTTAATGGGGGACATTAGGATATTCTGACACATAGGAAATAGTTAAGTATAACTTGGTCTAATGTAGAGTTAGGTAAAGTATGTTTCTTTACTATGTACTTTTGTAACTTATAATCCAATAGTCACGATATGTAGTGATATGACAGTTTAGTCGCTCCTTGCTATTACCGAATCTTGATACATGAATTAACACTCGATTGGTCCATGATCACTATTTAAAGAGCATGGAGGGTCATTTGTCTAAAGACCATTTACAAGAGAAGCTTATGTAAATTTTTCTTATCTATAATAATAAATTTTTTGAAGTGGCGATGTTAGCTCAGGCCGTGGATTGTTTCCGTCTTTGAGGCTTTTAACCACATCAAATACTGGTGTACTGATATTTTATTTATTTGTGAGCGGTGGCCTTTGGTGTTTGATCTAAAGAACTTATCTTGTATATTCCTACATGAGGATGACAGGGTAACCTTTCGTCAATGAATTGTTGTAGCTCTCTCATTATTCTCTCTCTCTCTCTCATACTCTTGGATACTTAGATTTTTCTTGGAGTACTCTTTGAGAGTGTGGATGCTTGGTGATTTGGAGCAAGAAGGAAAAGGAATGGTAGGAAAGCACAAGTGGACATCGGGATCAACAACTACTACATGATTTTATTGTAGGTATCAAGTTGCATGTATTTTTTCCTTATTTGTTTTGGCATGCATGGTGTATGCATGTGGAGTTTCCTAGCCTTTCCATTTCTTGGACAACCATGGTATTATGGGTTTATTTCCATTGATTTATTTATAGTCAGTTCTCATGATTCATTTAGCTTTTGAGTTGATTTATTAGTTCCCGGAACCTTGGTTGGACAAACATTCTCGATCCCTAAGTGGGTTGAGTTACTAGTCTTGGAGATTTGGTTGGACAAATGCTCTGGAGCGTCGGAAAAACTAGGGTTGAGTTACTAGTCATGGAGCCTTGGTTGGAAGAAACACTCTGGAGCCCTGGAGCATCTTGGATAGAGACCAATATGTGATGGTTGTGATGTTTGACCATGAGGTGGAGTCACTAGTTGAGGGTTGGGGTGGTTTCGCCTTTGGAAGCCCTCGATTGATTCTGATTGATGTGTTTGATTAAGTCCCATATTCATGCTTGGAATATGGCATGGGGGTGATTGCATAAAGTGAGACTTGGCTCAACCAATCTATGGTCGGGTGGAACATGGAAATCCCATCTCCGGTTGTTTTTTACCTTGAGTAATGAACAAATTTCTCTTACATAATGGCAAGATCATAGCTATAAACTAGATGGATACCAACGTGGAGTTTTCCACAAGTTACAAGGGTCTATTGTCTGTGATATTAACACGATTACTAGGGTCACAATATCTTCTCTTTGCATCCTTGGTGTGCGAATTATGAAATGAAAGTGCACACAGGTAGACCAGAATCTCATGATTAGGTCATGTGCACCCCTACCTTCTCTCATTTCTCACTTCAAACATTTCAAGCACTTAAATCTCTCTCAGTGCATGCATGAATTACAAGACCAAGATCTCTAGTTGGAATTTGAATCCCTTAAAAAACTAGTTACTTTATGATTAAGGAACCTTGAACAAGCACAACAATGCATTTAAAATCAAGGGTTTGTAGGGTTTATGAAAAATTGTACTTTGTTGGAGGATATTGCCTTGACTTTGACACCTAATTTCCAAGATTAAAGTATTGAGGCCTTGATTATGGTTTGTAAAGGTCTTACCTTTATGAACATCATGAATTTTAGGACTTTTTCGAAATATACCCTAGAAATCCGTAAATATGGTGAAAATATCGAAGAGTTGGGTTTAAAGTATAATTTTGGATTGACTCCATCATCTTTGATAAAAATAGGTAAAAAATTTCCAACGCTTTTTAGGTTCTCATTTGAGCTTCAACCATATATTGACATTACCATGGCCATCTAATGTCTCACCATTCACTTTCAATTTACACGAACGGTAGTTTAACATGTTCATACAAAAAGGATGAACTTGTATTATTTAATATTAAATTAATCAAAATTCTGGCATACCATATCATTAGATATAGATATCAAGAGGTGGGAAGTGGTTCTTATTTCAAACCTACACTTTCATTTTCTGCATACCCTTGAGAATATGACGAACTGAAACCCTCGATCATTAATTTATGCTCTACCCTACCAAATTTTCTTTATTCAAAACCCTCATCATTCACCTAAAAAATTTGGTTTTCCAATAGTATATATATATAAATACTCAATACGATGATATGATTACGTGATTGAGAGGGGCAGTCAAATACTATTTAAAATAACTTTTTTCCTAAGAAGGTTTTAGATAGTAAATTTCGTTTCGTTGATAGTTGTTATAATTCCTCAGACATAATTAATCGTTATGGTTTGAATGGTACAGTTATTTTATAGCCATAAGTGTTTTGCTAAATTCTGAACTCAAAACCTCAAAATTTCCATAAATAACCAAACAATCAACATTAATTTCTTACCCTAACTAAATAAATTACAAAGGTTATAAAATGATTTGTTATAATGTTCACAATCTGGTTTCATTTATGAAATAAGGTCAACATATCTCGAATAATAATTTCATACTAAGAAAAACATTTTTTTTATGGCACGTGTTTCCCTTTCATTTTCTTTTTGTATACATGATTTTAGTGATTGACTGATTTAAGTGTTCTTAATAACGAATCGTTGCATTAATCTATGAAGTGATTGACTGATTTAAGTGTTCTTAATAACGAATCGTTGCATTAATCTATGGAGTGATTGACTTTAAAGTCTAATTTTCTTTCATTTTTGACGTTTTCAAATCATTATTTTGTATATTTCTAATAAATGGTCATGCTAGAGCAGTAAGGAAAATGATGGTAATGAAATCCTTTAAACATCTTTAAAATGTTAGGTATGGCATTACTCACTATTTCCACACTTTGTTTCAACATCTAATCACATTTGTAACAACCCACTAAATATGTCGAGACATTTTTTTGATAATATGGTTCCTTATGTTTAATTTTTGTTGAATGTAACCTTCTCTATTGGTTGTTATCTGAAGCTGAGATACATTGTTATAAACGACCAATTTCTGCAGGTGTCTCTCCTTTTAAGTGTCAAATATTTCAGGCAAGTGCAGTCACACAGGTTATGTTTATTAAATTTATAAAATTCTATGAATGTGCTCTAAAAATATCCTTTAAAAAAAAGTATTACTATTATATACTACAACAACAACCACATAAAATATTTTGTCTTTTGTGTTGTATTTAAAGCATAAATCGACCTTAATGACTTATATGACATCATTAACATCACAACAATCCTCACCTTATATTGTTGGTGATTTCATATTCTTATCATCTTGTTATCAAAAAGGACGAGTTTGGAATAACTAAGGTTATTAAACTAATATATGCGCTTATTTCACATATTTGCTGCGCTTAAATCATTTTGTGTACTTCAAAATTCAAAGATATTTCGTATTGATGTAAGACACTCATTTCGTTTCGTGGTGTTGTAAAAAAATCACTGTAGAGGATTGAAGGGAGAGCCCAAGGCCTTATAGCCAAACCACGTACCACATGGTAAGGAAAAGTGGTACAAAATGCCTTTGCTTGCCCAATTGAAGATTGAGTGTTTATAAATATTCTTGTAATTGAATCTTGAGGTTGTTCGACATTCTAAGAATGCTAACAAGTGGATGAAGCCCATGAGACAGACACGATGTTATCAAAAGTGATTCTTATTGATTCTTATGGTCATAGGCTTTCCATTTCACATGAGATAGGGTAAATAGAGTGGCAGAAGTTAAATAAGACATTCAATTATTTAGCCCCAAGACATGGGATTATGGGAAGATAAGAATTCTACCACTACTAGTTTCTACATCCAAATTTGTGGAAACAATTGTAGTGCAAGATTTATTGAAGCAAAGCAAAGCCATCTGAAGATTAGTAATCCTAAAACCTAATATTTTCATATTGAATTGTTTAATAATAATAATTTGTTTATTTTTTTTTTCCTTCCCCATTTTTCTTTCCTGTAATGTTTTTAGAATTGATTTTTCAGCTCTGTCCCATCTAATAGAGAACTTTTCTCCATTAAACCCCACTCCTCTAGCCAAAACTTACACGGTCAGTCAGTCATTTATTCGCTTTATTATTTCAAATATTTTTAGCTGAATTTCATTCATATTTAGCACCATCACTTACTAAGACCCTTTTGCAATATATATTTGGCCTTCTAGGTTCCCCCATTTCTATGTGATAAAGGTTTGTTTCAACTAGAAAAATCTTATAAGGAGTGTTAGTAAATCTTGTAAGGAGTGTTAGCTTTCATCCTCGAAGGACAAATTATCAAGTGCTTATGTGCCCTTTTAAGCTAATTCCACCAAGCTTTATAAGTCTTCCATACCTGAAACCATATAGGAAACAATGTGCAATGAGTGCCTAAAATGGGGAACATAACATTTTCCCAATCCCGTACTATGGATGTTCTATATCTATTTTGTAATGAAAAAACACTTTTTAACTAATTGAAACCTCTTTCTTGTGCACATTTATATTTTAGAATTCCATTAAATTCTAACCTTATATATTTCTAGTTTTGAGTGACTTCTAGTTGCTACCCTCTAAAACTTACCTAGACTTTCTTTGGTTTTCTTTTCAGCAAGAAGAGGACCACGTTGGTATTCCTTCTATTCACATTCATCTCTGCCTATTTTGATGGTCTCTCCAAGACCACAAGTGGTTGTGTAAGATGTGTATTGTCCTATCTACTAAGATGACATCACATCATGGATGCAAACAAATTTTTTTATAAGGATTTTTATTATATTCAAGCCTACCCCTCTTTTCTGATTTATCCATTCCACTAGTTTGTGAATGTAGAGTCCAAACAAATTTGGGAGGAGGCACACCTATTTCACTATAAAAAAACATATAAAAAAACATATAGATAGCCCTTCCTTGATTTTGGTTTTTCTCTTTGTTTCACCATACAGATTCTGGATAACTTCCCTCCACTCATCTTGAACCCGCATATCTAATAGGATTCCTCATAGATTCATTCTCAAAAGATATGGTGAACTTTTAACGAAGAAAGAAACAAAAATCGAGGAAATTATCCAATTGAAGTGACCCCAAAGAATCTAGACAAGGTGCAACTAAACTATTTTAAATTTGATGTATGCTTCAATGAAGAGAAACTCACGTCATATCCACAAAAACTTTTGGATAGAGGAAGGAGGTGAAGGAAACGCATGAAGGTTGGGATTTTAGTTGAAGTGTTATTTCCAGATAGATATACACATTGAAAATAAGCCATATAGGTAGATACCCGCAAGTCAAACCTATTAATCAATTGGAAAATATATCATCAAAAGCGTGGTTTCTTGTACTAATATTTTTTTTTCCCAGAAAGGACTCGTCCTCGTAAGAAACAAAAAGGGTTAGAGCCATATCAGTGGAGAAAAAATCAATCATGATGTTACCCACAATGAATAGACCATGAGGAATGGGTTCATGTAAGAGTCTTATTTTAAACGGTGAAATCCATGCTGAGTAATTTATAAGAGGGGTCAGGGAATTATGCCACCACCCACATGAAATAGACGATGAATCTACAATTAGTTCCTCTTACCATTTATTAATATGTTAATATGTTTGAGTATGAGAAAATTTCTTATTTTTGAAGTCTTTTATATGTATAAAAAAATTAGAATCCTCATCTCTATGTCATTCATAGAGTTTTCTAGATGGAGTTAAGTAATAAAGGTGATAAGAAATTAACATAGGGTGACTAGTGAAAAAGATATATAGATGGAATATAAGTATTGCAAAATGTATATATTAAATTTGTTTGTAGGTTTTTATAGATGATCTTAGTAAAATATGGAAGTTTATGGTGTCGGGGAATTCACAATTGTAACAATATAGAGTTGTTGTCAATCATATACGTCATGTCCATACCCAAGGGTAAGCTTCCAAAAAACCCACCTAAGGTGTTGTATTATCTACTAGCACTCTCCTAAATCCATGGCCTAGACCCTAACTAGGCGGAACCATACTTATGCCTCCCCTTACCCTTCTAAATAGAAAAATTCTTGGTGATTCATGAATAATTGTTTATTGTATGATTTTTCTTTCCTCATTTATCGTGGTAAATCCTCACAATACAAAATTCACTTCTCATTACCTTGAATACATGTCCACTAATATATTCCATCTTCATCAAATTTACCCATAGGCCTTCATTGTGACATAATATCCAATATATTTTTTCTACCAATGGGTGATTGAAAACTAATTTATTTTTCAACCCCAAACTTCCCCAACGATTTTGAAACTCAATATCTTCAGAAGAGTTTAACACCTATATTCGAGGCATGTATACTTGTAGCTGAGTTGACTAGTAAATGAATTTTTTTCAATTAGTAACTGGAATAACGAGTCATTAGATCTAGTACAACTCTTTCACTCTTTATTGGCACTAGCAGAAAAGATATTGATCGACTACTAGAGGCTATGTATGATGTGTAAGTATTTTCATTTATTACTATTTGAAAATTTCTCTATCACATGAAGAAGCACTACAAATTTATAATCCTATACACTATCTTTGATAATAATATTATTTGATCTTGTTATGAGGTGTGATATCAATTGAAAGGAATTTCTATTTTCATTTCAAATACCTACACCTTGTTCAAAATCATTTTTGGTTATTTATTCTTGATGGTTCATTGATCAGCTTGTACTAGGATTGATAATTCACTCAGTCTCACTTGAAGTTTTAATATATTAATAATTATCTAACTAAGGATACAAACCCAAACATTTAAGGTTGGACTTAGCCATCTTATTTTGTTGTTTTCATTTTTTTCCATTTCCACTAGAAAAAAAAATATAATTTCAATTAATTATAAAAAAGGAAATCACTTTCTTTATATGATTTATATCTTGTCTTAGATCACTCAAAATAATTCCATTATTAGAAAAAACTAAATCTATAAGAAGGACTATAACCCTTCCCAACAGTATAAAAATGGAACACATGTAAAGGAGCCGACACTAAACAAATATGAAAAGCTATTACAAAAATCTCAAATTATTTCCTTATACCAAGCTGACAAAGTCCCATAAAAAGGTTATACATACTACATCATTAAGAACCAGAGGTCTCTAGTGAGCCACCTCATCTAATGTACTAGCATGTATCATCAATTGAACTCCAAGTACTATCCAGAGATACCCCTATAAAGAAATAGAGACATATTTCACATATAACTGTTAAACACAATAATGGAGAAGATAAGAATATGAATGATAGACATGAATTTCATTTATTATTCACATTGATGTACATTTATAATACATTCTTGTGAGTGTTGGATTCATCTTCCAACATCTCTTTGACTCCATTTTACTTTCCAAATTCCACATGTTAACACTTAGTGGATTAGGTGCCCAACATTCCCCACTTAATCTGAAGGGTTATCTATGATTCAAAGAAGAAAGTTATAATACAAATGTGAGAAAATGCATGGAAGCACTAGGTTGAATGAGCTCCTTGAAATGTTGGTTTAAGCAGGTGGTTTAAGGATGACCACCAACACTGTAACGTTTAGTGTAGCTCCCATAACTCTTCCCATAACTCTTCCAAATCTAGCACGAAGTTGAAGTCTTCTGCTAGAGGAATTTCTCCCAATGATTTGAAGAGGGGGACCTTCAACCTCAAAGAAGGGAGGTCTACAACCTACATAAAAAGGGAGAACCTAAAAATAGTAAGTGATATCTCAACCCGCGGTGATTTAAGAATGACAACCAACTCTCAAATGCTTAATGAAATTCCTAGAAATCTTCCAAAACTCGAAAGAGGTTGAAGTCTTGTAATAGAGGAAGTGTCCCTAATTCCTTGAAGAGGGAGATGCTAAGCTTAAAAAGGGAGGTCTCAGCCTCTCATATATTATTTAAGGCTTACCACCAACAAAGGAATGATGAGGCACATCTTTGTCTCAAGCTACAACACTAAATCTGGTATGGCAGGTTGTGGCTCAAGCTTGCTTGATGTGCCTTTGAAGCTTGTATATGACCATCACTTCCCCCCTTGTTAGATACAAGGTGGGTAAATGGAGAAAACTCAACTACTAGTCCTTTTAATATTCTACAATAGATTCTGACATATGACTGAAATATATTTTTTCCTGTTGACACCCATTACTAAGAAATGATCCATCCAAGATGAATCTTTGTTCTTGCAGGAGGATTTTTTTGAAGCATATGGTTGAGTAATGAGTTTGTTGACCACAATTATTGCATGGGTGATGATAAAGAAAAATTATCTTTCATATGGCCAACTCGATCACAATGTTTTCATTTAACATTCTATTGTAGATGTTGTGGAAGATGAGAAGAATCTCGAACAAATGAAGGTGAATTGTTATGAAGGAATCCAACACTTTGAAAGTGGTAATATTGAATATGAAAGGACACATCCTTGTCATATCAAAGACCAGTTATGTGCTTTTTATGTACAAGCTCTTCCCAAGGTTTGATGATGGGCTTGAGGAGTGCATGTTGGATTTCTGCATCTTTCTTCACATCTCCTCCTCAAATGGGTACTACATCTACAATTTATTGTTTCTGATGGGAGTTTGTCTCAATGTTCTGAAAAAAAATAGGTTCACAATGACAACTCTTTTGTTGAATCTCATTTTGTTGTAGATGTGACTCAAGCTGTAAAAATTTAATCTTGTCATGCACATCTTGTAAACATGTTTGAATAAAAAAATTGGTGTCCTTGTTGATTTTAATTGTACTTTCAGTGGTGGAAGCCATTAGAGTTCTTAAAAAATATAATAAACTAAAAATATTATCTATTTTATTCACCACTCAAATTCAACAAAAAAGATATTCAAAAGCTCAAATCCTTTAATATCAATAATTCTTACTAAGTTGGTAAAAATAAAATGAGAAAATGTTCTTTAGCTTGTTATATTGCCTCACAATAAAGACCAAGAGAACTTCCAAAAACCAATATTTATGTGGCCAAACTGTGAGTGAATTTATGATTCCACTACTATTTTGAAAATGGTCATCAATTTTCAACATTTCCCTTCACATTGTCAATATCTTTCAAATAGTCACACACGAGAAATCTTGCTCACATCTTCAGAATGGAAAAAAATAAAGCAAAAACTTCACTTGACTACATTATAGGATGTTTCACAATAGGAATTCAAGTTATGTTTATCCAAAATTTAGTCATTTATAGGTCTCCTGACATTAGCACTTCCCTTTTGACAATACTCCTTAGAGCGATGGTGATTGAGCGCGGTCAATCTTTAGTGGAGGAATGGGGAAAATTAATTAAATTTCTCACATGTCTAATGGAGTTGCTGGAAGCACTGCTATTAGATGTTGAGAAAAAATACTTGGCATTGGAAGATGCCGGAAAGTCCTTCGAGCTACTAATGAACACCAAGACTGAGCTGCAGCAGAGGCATTTCAAGCAATTTCGTGAAGCAATTTTCTCAGAAATATCAAAGGCTTGAATGTGAGGTTGATGAAGCTAGAAGGTCAAGATGAAAAAGGGATTCTTTATAGTGGATCTGTCACTAAATATGGAAATGAACCACTGGATAAGAAGAACAAGAAAATTTCAAGTTTAGAGGTTGCATAATAAGAGGATGGTTATGTTTACTAGCAACCAAACTCTACAAATGTTTTCAATCTCTTTTAATTTTTTTATGTCTAATGTGTATGGCTGGGAAAAAGACATACGGAGTTTTTGAGAACCTTTGGCCTCCAATAATATCTATTGACCACAAATACTATGATCAAATCATCTCCATTTCAGCGCCCAGCCATCCAACAACATGAGGGTAGTGGTTCCATTTATGTGCCTTTTGACCCTCGGACCCGTTAATACGAGAAAATGTAGAAGCATTCACACCGTCAAGGCCTTTCAAATGGCCACAGAACCATCAAAAGTCTATACAACCCATAGTGCTTGTTCCTCTCCCACTACACATCTTAGAACCCAATCTGCAACTATAACTCTTTAGTTCTTTTCTCGCAATACCTCCCTCTGCACAATTTCTCACACCACCTGGGTGCTGACTGTTGGCACACCACCATGCTACCAACACTCTGGTCCATGCTTCCCACTAATATAAACCATGTAGCCAGAGACGATGGGGAGTCACATAATGCATAGGATCACACAAGCTCCAAGAAAACTCAATGTACAAAAAAATCAATTTCTCCAATTCAACACACAGAGATTGATGAGCAGCGAGCAAAGGAAATGAGTTTGGGTGTTCTCACAGAGAAAAGAGGGGAGGAAATAGTAACTTTCTAGAAGCGTGAAAAACACACAATTAATGAGCAGAGGTTATCGACAGGGCCTACAAACAACAAACACAAAGGAAATAGACTAGGTAGATGCATAATCACAACAATGAAATAGGTTGACACAATAGACTAATAAGAAAACAAAGACCACAACACAAGTGGCTCAAATTTGGGCAGGGTAGGAATAAGTTTGTTGTTCGGTTATCATGTTGGACACAATAATGGAAAAAATAATAATAGGAATGATAAACATGAATTGTATTTATATTTCATACTGATGTCCATTTATAATATATTTTTATGACTATTATAATATATTTTTGTGACTATTAGATTTATCCGTAAATATTGTTTGAATTTCCTTTAACTGTCCAACTTCCACTATTGAAATGTTACTTTCAGCAATACTATACTGAGAGCCACTTGCTATGTTTTTTTGAAGGGCTCTGGCAGAAAGCTGCTTTCTAAAATGGTGAAAAAATAGATTTTCGAGAACCCCCTACAGTCCTTTCGCAATTTTTTTTAACAGACCTCTATACATTCAAACATACAGAGCATTTATATGAAACAGAGCATAAGTTTTTTATTTTAGTGCGGGAGAGTTCGTTTGAAGGACCGGTGGTCCCCAAGGCCATGAAAATAGTTAGAAGTCCCACAGAACCGTGGTCCCCAATGCTAAGAGAGTCGTCACATCAGCATACACGCGACAGCATTTCATTGGAGCGGATTTTTGCTTGGGCCGTTTGCATTGCAAAGAAATAGACCTGAAAGATTTATGAGGCGGATTGGGTTGGGATTTCAGGTCACAACTTGTGCTTGCGTCAGCAGGCCCAAAATGGACCCGATATGTTTTATAGGGAAGATTTAATGATATTTCGGGTCACATTTGGGCTCACGTCAGCAGGCTCCCTTGTAACCTGGTTATGCAGGTTGTTTAAATTGCCGTTTGAAGTTTGAGCGTTTGTCAAAGGTTAAGAGTTGAAGTTTTAATTCATATCGCGCGACGGTATATTTTTTTTGTGCACGTTTTATTATGTGGGCCCGTTGACATTTAAACAGATTTTAGTTTTAATTTTTAATGTAGTTTATTTTTTTTAAATCATATTCATAGCATATGAAAGTAAAAAGGCCCGAGAGCCTGTTATGAAAAATGGTATTCGCACAGCAGTGCATTTTTTGTAATAGAGGCAGAATGTAATTTTTTGTGTATGCACAGCAGTGCGTATTTTTAAGAGAGAACATGGTATATTTTATTTTTCTTACTTGTGAGACAAAGAAGATTTTGAGAGCACTGCATTTTGTAGCAGTCTTGTTTATTTTTAAATCCCTCTCAGTGAGGAAGCATTGTAATAGTTTTTTTGAGGAATAGAAGTTTGTTTTCAAGTGGAAACTCTATCTCCTGTGTCAAGAAAATTTTATTTCTCTGTGTTAGTAGAGGAGTATTACTCTCTCCATTATTGTTCTAGAATTTTGAAATATTCCAACATGGTATCGGAGCTAGTCCAGGCTCTTTGAAGATCAAAGAAGCTGAAGGAAGGAGTTCTTTGTTGCAGCAGCTTCTCCAGCAGTGTGAAGACTCAACCAAAAAGAATTCAAGGTATTTTTCTATACAGTTTATTGTGTTACTGTTGCAGAACAATCAGCTATTTTAAATACACAATCAAGTTTTTTTGAATCATAGTTAAGAGTGCAAAATGGCTGGAACCAGCACTAGCATGGGTATTGGAAATATCCACCTCCCACTATTTAATGGGAAAAATCATGACTACTAGTCAATAACTATGAGAGCTTTATTTGTTTCCCAAGACTTATGGAAATTTGTTGAGGATGGCTTTGAAGAGCTAGCAGATGAAGAAGAGTTTGATGATTTATCTTAGACAGAGAAATATTTGTTGAAGAGAAATAAGAAGAAAGACTCCAAAGCTCTCTTCTTATTGTATCAAGCAGTGCATGAGAGTGTGTTTCCAAGGATAGTAGTAGCCAAGAGATCCAGAGAAGCATGGGAAACTCTAAAGATAGCCTATCAAGGCATGGAAAAAGTGAAGACAACAAAATTCAGTTGCTCAGGAGAGACTTTGAGACTCTCTGTATGAACGAGTCAGATACTATTGACTCATTCTTCACTCATGTGATTGGAATGGTCACACAAATAAGATCTCATGGAGAGACTCTTGAAGACAAGAGGATTGTGGAAAAGCAATTGAGGAGTCTACCCTCAAGATTCAATGTGATTGTCACCACCATAGAGAAGACTAAGGATCTCACAAATTTTTTAGTGGATGAGCTACATGCACAATTGATGACCCATGAGCAAAGATTGGGTAGGAGAGAAAACTCATCTCTTGAGCATGGATTTAAGACCCAAATGTCTTTCGAAAGAGGAAGAGGGCAAGGTAGAGGAAACAAGAGAGGAAGAGGCAGAAGCCAAAACAGAGGTGGAAGGAACAGTCCAAAAAATGCTCAAGGAAGGGGCAGCAATCCAAATCAGCATCAAGGCCAAGGCAGCAGCCAGCAAAGTGGTCAGCAAAATGCTCAAGGACAGAGGTATGATAAGTGCAATGTCCAATGTCACTATTGTCAAAAATATGGTCATTATGCTAATGAATGTAGAAAGAAGTAGCATGATATGGGAAATAGAACTAGTGCAAATTTCACTAGAGAAAATATCAGCCAAGATAATTTGTTTTTAGCTTGTAATATGGCTAAAGAAAAGAATGAGGATTTATGGTTTCTAGACTCCAGTTGCAGTAACCATATGACAGGAAACAGAGAAATGTTTTCTATGTTAGATGAGAGTGTGAAGTCACAAGTCACACTAGCAACTGATAGCAAAGTTTCTGTTATCAGAAAAGGAGATATAATATATTAACAAGGAAAGGGGCAAAGAAATCCATAGCAGATGTTTATTATGTTCCAGGAATGAAGTGTAACCTCTTAAGTATTGGACAGCTTGTTAAAAAGGGGTACAATGTATTTTTTGAGGATGATGTTTGTACCATCATAGAAAAACCACCCAGCAAACAATGTATTGCTGAAGTGAAGATGACAAGGAACAGGATGTTCCCTCTTAGAATGAGAGCAGATTTGAAGAATGGTGAAGAGAAAGTATCAGTGGTACAAGAGGCTATCCAAAGCGAACCAAAATATGAAAATTGGTTGTGGCACTTGAGATTTGGACATCTCAACTTTGGAGGTCTTAATTTGTTGAACAAAAAAGGAATGGTAAGAGGTTTACCATTGATAGAGAAACCGAGCAGCCTTTGTGAAGGTTTTATCTTGGGGAAACAACACAGAGAAGGCTTTCCTTCCAGGAAAAGCATAAGGGCAAAGGCACCCTTATAGATTGTCCACTTAGACTTATGTGGACCGATACAAACTCCATCGCTTGCTAGCAGCCACTACATGTTAACATTCATAGATGATTTTACAAGAAAAACTTGGGTTTACTTTTTGAAAAACAAAAGTGAAGTGTTTGAAAGATTCTACAATTTCAAAGCACTTGTGGAAAACCAAAGTGTGTTGCACGTCAAAGTCCTAAGGACTGATAGAGGAGGTGAGTATATCTCTAAATATTTTCTACGTTTTTGTAGAGAAAATGGTATTCAAAATAGTTTACAACTAGATATACTCCACAGCAAAATGGAGTAGCTAAAAGGAAGAATAGAACCATAATGGACATGGTGAGGAGTATGTTAAAGAAACATCATTTGCCTAATGATTATTGGGTTGAAGCTATACATTGTGCAGCGTACATTTTGAATAGGTGCCCTACAAAAGCAGTTATGAACAAAGTGCCAGAAGAGACATGGAGTGGCACAAAGAAAGGTGTCACACACATGAAGGTTTTTGCATGCATGGCTTATGCACACATACCAGATTAGCTAAGGAAGAAGTTGGACAGCAAGGGGGAGAAATGTATTTTCATTGGATACAGTGAGGAATCCAAAGCTTATGAGTTTTACAACCCATCCACCAAGAAGTTTATTGTGAGCAGAGATGTTCAGTTTATTGAAGAAGAATCTCGGGATGGAAGCATAGAGAAAACAATGAATGTTAAACACTGTTTATCTCATGATGAAAATGATGATGAGTTGGTTGAAATACATCCCCAAAGAGAAACTCCAATACAAGGGCAACAAGGCACACCCTTGAATAGAAATGAAAGTGCTTCTCCAAGCACACCACAAGGAGGAAATTCAAGTGCTTCCTCAAGCACTTGTACACCTAATGAAAGAGGTAAGAAGTTCAGAAATTTGAATGACATTTATGCAAAAGAGGCAGCAAATGAAGGTATCAATTCTTTGTTTGCTTTATATTTTCATGTTTATGACACTATTCATTTTGAGGATTCTATTAAGGATAAGAAATGGATAGAAGCTATGGATGAGGAGATAAATGCCATAGAGAGAAACAAGACTTGGGATTTGGTTGAAATCCCAAAAGGTAAAGATGTCATTGGAGTTAAATGTGTCTACAAGACCAAGAGTAATGCTGAAGGCAAAATATAGAGACACAAGGCTAGACTTGTTTTCAAGGGATATAAACAGAAGCATGGGATATATTATGAGGAAACTTTCGCACCAGTTGCCAGAATGGAAACTATGAGAGCAGTGTTGTCCATAGCATCAAAAAACAAGTGGAAATTTTATCAAATGGACATGAAGTCAGCATTCCTAAATGGAGTGTTAATGGAAGAGGTTTACATTGAAAAACCTCTTGGCTATGAAAATAAAGGCCAAGAGCACAAAATTTCTAAGTTGAAGAAAGCTCTTTATGGGCTGAAGCAAGCACGAAGAGCGTGGTACAGTAGGATAGAATCCTATCTATTGGAAAATGGATTTGAAAAGTTTGAGGGAGAAACCACTATATCAAATAAAAGGATGGTAAAATGTTGATATTGGTTTTATATGTTGATGATGTTATTTTCACAGGTAATGATGATTACCTTATTGAAAATTTTAAAATAGTCATGAAAGAAGAATTTAAAATTACTGACATGGGTTTGCTGAAATACTTCTTAGGAATAGAAGTAGAACAAGATGAAAATGGAATTTTTATCTCACATGAAAAATATGTTAATGAAGTTCTTGAAAGATTTAATATGCAGGAGAGCAAAGCAGTGATCACTCCCACAGTGATGGAATTAAAACTCAGTAGAGAGGACAACATCAAGGATTTTGATCCTAGCTTGTACAAGAGCATAGTTGGCAACCTCATGTATTTGACTGCAACTAGGCCCGACATAATGCATGTTCTTATTTTGATTTCCAGATTCATGGAGAAGCCAAAGGATGCACATTGGCAGGCACCGAAGAGAATTCTGAGGTATGTTAAAGGAACCAAAAGGTATGGTATTTTATATACTGCTTCAGAATATTCATATTTAGTTAGATACACTGACAGTGATTGGGCTGGAAGTGTAGATGATCGGAAGAGCACTTCCGGTTATGTTTTTCACATGGGTTCAGGAGCTATTTCATGGGCTTCTAAAAAAAAACCCATTGTAGCGTTGTCTACAACAGAGGCAGAATATGTGGCAGCTACAGTAGTAGCGTGTCAAGCAATTTGGATGAGGAGGATGTTAAGAAGTTTGTGCCAAGAGCAGTCAAAAGGAACAGTGATTTATTGTGACTATATCTCAGCTATTACATTATCGAAGAATTTTGTTTTTCACAAGAGAACGAAACACATTGACACAAAATTTCGTTACATCATAGAATTGGTAAACAGTGGAGAAATTGTTTTGGAGCACTGCAGAACTCAGGAGTAGTTTGCAGACATTCTGACCAAGCCATTGGGATAGAAGAGTTTCAAATTTTTGAGGAAATGTCTGGGTATGACTGATAACCTAGCAGTTGAAAGTAAGGGGGAGTGTTGAAATGTTACTTTCAACAGTACTATACTCAAAGCCACTTGCTATGTTTGTTTGAAGGGCTCTGGCAGAAAGCCGCTTTCTAAAATGGTGAAAGAATCGATTTTTGAGAACCCCGTACAGTCCTTTCGCAGTTTTTTTTAACAGGCCTCTGTACATTCAAACATATAGAGAATTTATATGAAACAAAGCACAATTTTTTGATTGAAGCGTGGGAGAGTTCATTTGAAGGATCGATGGTCCCCAAGGCCACGACAATAGTCAGCAATCCCACAGAACCGTGGTCCCCAATGCCAAGTCAGTCGTTACATCAGCATACAAGCGGCAGAATTTCATTGGAGCGGAGTTTTGCTTGGGCCATTCACATTGCAAAGAACCGAACCCGAAAGATTTATGAGGCGGATTGGATTGGGATTTCGGGTCACAACTTGTGCTTGCGTCAGCAGGCCCAAAACGGACCCGATACATTTTATAGGGAGGATTTAATGAGATTTCGGGTCACATTTGGGCTGACGTCAGTGAGCTCCTTTGTAACCCAAAATGGTTATGAAGTTTGTTTAAATTTCCATTTGAAGTTCGGGCATTTGTCAAAGGTTAAGAGTTGAAGTTTCAATATATTTGTCAAAGGTATATTGTTTTTGTGCACGTTTTATTATGTGGGCCCGTTGACATTTAAACAAATTTCAGTTTTAACTTTTAATGTAGTTTATTTTTTTTAAATCAGATGCATAGCATATAAAAGTAAAATGGCTCGAGAGCCTGTTATGAAAAATGGTATTCGCACATCAGTGCATTTTTTGTAATAGAGGCATAACGTAAGTTTGTGTGTATGCACAACAGTGCGTAGTTTTAAGAGAGAACAGGGTATATTTTATTTTTCTTCTGTGTGAGACAGAGAAGATTTTGAGAACACTGTGTTTTTCAACAGTCTTGTTTATTTTGAAATCCCTCTCATTGAGGAAGAATTGTAATAGCTTTTTTAAGGAATAGAAGTTTGTTTTCAAGTGGAAACTTTGTCTCCTATGTCAAGAAAATTTTATTTCTCTGTGTTAGTAGAGGAGAGTATTACTCTCTCCATTGTTGTTTTGGAATTTTCAAATATTCCAACATCCACACCATAATCCTTAGAAAATTAGATGTCCAAAAAAAACTACCATAAAAAAATAAGATGATCATATTCAGAGGACTGCTCATCGATATCTTCCTAAGCGTTGCATCTACCAACATACCAAATATTCCAACCTTTTGAAATCAATTGGCCTATTTATTCCTTTCCTCGCAAATATCATGAAAAGATATATGATTAGAATATTAACAATAATTTATCAACCTCCAATCACCTTTTGAAAGAAGGTCTTTCGAAAATGGATGAATATTTTTGAGTCACCAACCATCCAAATCCTCTGGGTTTGAAATTTATTTCCAATTAAAATTTGTTATATGTTTATTTTCTTTCAATCTCCTGACTAGCGGAACCTGAATCTTATATTCCCCATCCTCTCAATTTTATCTTTGGAATGAAAGAATGAAATATTTTTGCCTACCTGAGCTAGAATCTAGTCTCAATCTATTTTAGGATAATCATTTAGTTTCGAAAAAATATAGTTGAAATTTCACCCATTGTGAAATAAATCATGTTAGTAACGAAGCAAGTAAGACATGAACCTTTCATTTTTATCATCAATACGTGGGAAGGAAACTTCTGACTTACCAACATTGATCTTCACCTTTGTAGCAATACAATATAAACTTTTGATCTCCTTCAACTTCAAAGAATCCCTTCTTGAGTGTGTCATCTAGAAATTGTAGATATGATACCCTTGAATGAGGAAGATTAGCAATGGCAAGCGGTAGTTATTTCTTATCCCCTTGTCAAGACTAAAGAAATAAGTTGTTGAATCATTTATAAGAAATTATAAAAATGTGCAATAAGAAAACCTTTGCTTCAAGAATAAGAGAATACTGATATCGAGTCAATGCTTAGGATTATATTTTTTTTTTGATATTTCTAACCCTTGAGCATCATTAAGTTTACAATTTCCCTTTGGGTTTAAGGAAACACACTCCCCTTGCCTCTTGTACTTGTCACCCAATTTTTTTTGTTTTCTATATGCCAAGTCTTTTATTTTCATTTTATTGTTGTTATGTCATCAAGAAGTTGTGTTGTTGCTATTGAAAAATAAAAATAATGAAAATGAATCAATGGGAAATATGTGTATACATTATCTTTTCCCAAATTTCAAATTACTTTCAATTATTAAAATTTCTCACCTCGTGCATTTGCTTGTCTTGTTTTGTGTCATTGTTTTTCAACTCTTTTTTAATTAATGTCGCACATGCATAGTTTCCAAATATGGAGAAATTATCTCCAAAGCTTTCACCTCATCCATGTTTTTTTAACATATACCCAACACTTTCCCAACCCAAATGTGGCGAATAACCAATTTTCTGTAACATAAAACTAAGGAAGAAATTTTCCATAGAGTTGCTAACTCATCATGCCATGAATATTCCATGTAGGCCCATGTTTGCAATAGCATGCAACAACACTACAGAACCACTACTTAAACATTCACTAGGCCCTACTCATATCCATATGTCATTGTTGAGCTAGAGCCTAGATACCCTAGTGTCTGTAATTTTTTCTAAATTGAATTTCACATATCTTACGGGCTTCCAGGTATGACCCACCTCTTTGCACCATTGTAAACTACCACCTCTTCTTGTGCACTCTGTTATTGGGGAATACGGGCTTGGACTACATTCAAATTGTTGACCTTTGTTTGCACAAGGCTAGACTCACTACAATACCTATACAAATGATTTAAATCTTGGATGCTCTCATTCTCATAGCCTTTCTTTAAATGTAATTTCATAAAACTTAAGGGCTTTGTGGGGTTCTAGGCATGGCCCACCCAACCTTAACACCTTCCCTTGGTACCTTTCGTCTATATTTGGCTCACGCTCCTTTAAATTATTTCATGTAGTGTTTAGCCTTGTTTATGGCTCAAAGTTTCTTGGCCATCAGAACACATGAAAATTTTACAAAACCAAGTGTTGGGCATGCCTTTGAATATTTGATGAAACGTGAAATGCCGAAAAAATATTTCTCCTTTCTCTATTACTTTCCTTAGAATCTCAACTCTTTATATTTTTCTCTAAATCCTTACAGGCTTCTAGGTCTAGTTCCCTCTACCTTGGATTGATGACATCTCGTAAGCCCTTTTTAAATAGTCCTCCTGGATTTTGGGCCTACCGGGGTTCTGAGCTTCCTACCACCTTGGCTCACTACAATCCTGTATAATTTCTAAATAAACCTCCAGGGATTCGGTCCCTCCATGTTTCCAACCTTTTGATCCTTAAGGGAATTGTTCTCGTGACCCTAATTCCATGCCACCCTGATCCTCTTTTAAATAATCCTTTTGACTTCCAGGCTTTCAGGCCTGCTACTATGCTTTGAGGTCCGTACTTTTTCTTCTCAAAAATTTTGATATGGGGGGAATTTGTGGATTTCATCATATCATTGGAAAGATATTTCCAAGAAATATCAATTAAAGCCATAACCTCTAGAATTTGAGATAATCTTCTCAGGCATAATCTCCTCCAAAGTCTAGTACTCCCCATCATCATAGTCATCATGTTATGGCTTTTTCAATAAGCCTATTACTATCATGATTATATACAAGATATTGAAGCAACCATGGGACTCCCCTTGAGCTTGATACACCAAGCACATTGATTCTAGAATTTTCTTCCATCACAACTAGCCTAATGGAAATTAATACTAACTTGCCTAACATCATGTCAACACTTCTACTGCAACTGACATCCATGGTACTATGGTTGACATAAATTCCATCACTCTTGGTATCACTAGAAATTATACAATGCCAACTATCTAATGCATATCCTGGCATGAATGTTGACATAAATTGCAACAAACTTTCTACCACTTTCCATCCATGCAATGTTAATTTTTGAACAATCTACCCCTTTGGCATTGATGGCAACAAATCTTCACTTCTCCATTTTGATAGCCAATCTTGATGTTACTTCCACACTTATCCTTACATGAGCCAGCAATGAATTTCTCTCATATGCATGGGCCATAATAGCTTACTCTCAAATGAGCTTCTATCTCCCTTTGAAATTAATGTAAAAGAGATCAAATTTGATTCTCTTCCTCTTATAATCAATGACTGAGGTTCTAGATGTTTATCTCTAATCTACCTCTGCAAACTTCTCTTTTAAAGGGTTGATATCTCTAACAAGGTACTTGAATTTATCCATTCATGCTGAGCTACAAAAATCATAAACAAAGAACACTGAAATAATAAAACATTAGAAAAAACATGTCTTTGTATCTCCTTGTAACTATTGTTTTATCTCTCAGGAACTGGACATATGTGATATGCTCCCCTTGAACATATACTTCATCCTTTTTAATAAAACTCCATTTCTATACACCTTATGGCTCCTGGTTCATTCCTCTTTCTGGTAATGCACCTTTTGTACAAATTTAAAAAAGTTTATACTGATTAAAATTTCTCATGGTATTGTTGTTGTTGGAAATACCATCATATAATGATGCATTTCATCTTGCTCTTCATCGCTGCTACTTCCGCTGAGACTATCGTCACCTCACTTGAGAATATTAACAGTCAACACCACTCCCCCTAATATCATACTCCTATAAATAGGGATTATTTCATAAATAATACCAAGAGATTGATACAAATTCGATACTATACCAGGAAATCTCTTATAGCTCATTCTAAAAAATAACTGCCCATTTGTAGAAAATGTTGCTCCATACGAATCCATAACATATTGTACCAATTGTGTTTCATGGACACAATACTGATAGGTATAATCAAACTTACAATCTCAAATGAAATAAGGGTATTTCACCCAAGATGAAAACCTTACATTTCCTAACCAATATTTCTTCTTAACACTAAAAGTTGTTGTTTGCTTCTTCTTACTAAAGAATCCTTCTCAGTCAATGATCTTTCCTTTTTGTAATCTCTTTCGATCTGCCTTCTTTCTTCTTCATGGGGACTAATATTTTGGACCTAACTTAATTTTGGGTCCTCCTTTTGCCATTCCGCATTTATGCTGCAGCTCATACTTTTCTCACAACATAAATTGTTGTTGTGTACTCCCCCTAAAGCAAGATGACTATAATATCCTCTCTCTTGCAATAATGATACATTTTAAATAGAAAAATTCATTATTGTAGTCAGCAATGGGAATCATTCATACCTCTAATCATTGATATGCACCTATTTGTTTTTCCTTTATTGGCTTCCTAGAGTCTTACTTATTCGGCCTCTCTTCAAGCCACTCTCTTCCTTTAGTGAAGAGAAATAGAGGATATAATCCCACAAAATAGTCTTTCTTCTTTCTTATTCCAGACCTTCAATGGTCGAGTCCTAATAGAGGTATTACAATGTAGCTTCTTCATTTCCCGTGCTTTCGAATTCTCTTGGATGCACATAGATGGAGGGAAATTCTCCTTTATTTATTCTTTCTTCACCCAAATCCTCTTGTTTTTTTTTTTTTTTTGAAAGAATGGATTTAATGGGATAATTTTTCTCTTTCTTTCTAGAAACTTGTGATTATTACAACTTGCACTCAGAAAGGGTTTTCTCACAAGAATATGAGAATCATCCCTCTTATTTTTTCTCTAATTTTATTTCAGAGAAGAGTAAACTCCTAGATGATTTCTCCTTCCATTTTTTAGCATCCCCTTTCTATTCATCCTTAATAGATGACTTTCTTCATTTCACTGCATTATCTAGGATTCATGCCTCAAATTATCATGTCTATAGCTTGTTGCCTTGTGCCAAAATTTGCCACAATTGTAGTAGTCAATATGGCTTGAGAAAGGGGCGAAGGAATTTTCATATCTTCCATCATTATTGTCCAGCCTTCTATTCCTTCCAACATGACTTATCCTAACCGCTTTATCCATTCTTAGATTGCTTCTACCCAACATATCTTGTTTTGTTGCATTCCATTTATAGTCTATGGCTTTATGTCCAAAAGTGTTGCAAGAAAAATAGTAACCATGAAAAGGATTTTGATGACTAAAGATACCTTTTATTTTAGAGATTTTTCCTTGAGGGGGAAAGGACCTATGTCGGTTCTTCATGTGTCTTCCATGGTTGTCTGGAATGTTTCCTTGCATTATTTCTTGCAACTCCCTAGATCTCTTTTGTTGTTGTATTTTGTACTCTTCTTGTTGTTCCTTTCCTCACTATTGTTTTTGTCCAACAACTCCATTTTTCTTGTTGTTGTTGGAGTCTTTAACTTCCTTTTTTTGGTAGTTTACCCTTCAACCTTTTCTTTCTTGGAGCATGATTATTCTGTGAATCCCAAAACAACCTTTATGAGAGGAAATATTTTCTTAGCAAGCATCTCATCCAAGGCCCTCTTGCTTTCCTTAAGCTTCTAGTATTGAGACAATTTTTTATCTGCATTTTGAAGGTCTTCTCTATATGACACTACCTCAAATTGTAATCTCTCACAAATGGATTCTCTTTCATTTAGCTAACTAGTTAACATCATTTTTGGCTTTATGGGGCCTAGGACCAAGTTCTGATATGGTTGCATAAACTAACAAAACCCACTAATATTGACCCTTTCGGCAACGATCTGTTATGCAGACTAAAGTATCACCCGAGGCAATATTGGGGGATGCTAGAACCCGGTTTTTGCATCTAGAGGGTCTATGAAGTGTGGATTTAGGGATTCTATTTTCTTTAGAACTTATCAGACCTTTATAGAACAAATATGCTATGACACATGCCTTTTTCAGCACTTTTGTTGAGATAGCTTGTAGACTGCACAATTCTACCTTAACATGCATTAATTAACATAAGAGATCATAAACACGACTTCACGATGTAATTATATGTAAAAAACCTAACATAGCACAGATAATATCAACATAAAAGTAAAGAAAACATAAAAGAAAAGAACAAAAATATGTCCTCAAAGTATTTTATTATTACTTAGATCTTCTCAATACACCACTTTCAACCCTGTGCACTCAGGGGCAGACTTTCTAAGGTCTCCATTGACGCAGCTACAAGAGCCTTCCCAAAAAACAACAGAATATAGACTCAATACTATGATACATATAAATACATTCCATCATTGATTCTATGTGTTCTTTTTCAAGAGCTATCCTAGACTCCTTATATATTATTTTCTTTTACAATACCATGATCTCAAAACCATGGGTGGAGCTCAATGTATACAAAATTTTCCCATTCCTTTACAATATAAGGGCCTTTGACCCTCCCCAAAGCCCCTAATACTCTGTTATATCTTCGTGCAGAGCACTCCTCTCCTCAAAATGTGGATTCTTTATCAAAATCTTCAACCTAGGAGTACCCTATCCAACAGGCCCCCAACACAAATATGTGGCTCTTCGTGAGTTAATCATATGGTGCACCCTCAAGTTTGGCTTCGAGGCTACTCAATGCCTCCCTAAGTGGATGAATGGTCCTGGCGCGCTGCTTCTCATCTTCACGAACTTTAGTCAGCAACTTCTCTGTGGTTGACCCTCTGATCTTCTTAGCAATGTTCTTCTACTTTTGGCACACTTATTTCAATTGTTTCTCCACAGTCTACAAAAGTTGACTAGCTTCGGCTTTCGAAGGCTACATTCTAGTTGTGATAATTTGTCTCTTTCTTCATAGCTCATCCATCCTTCCTTTCAAAAACTTGTCGTCTTGGAGATGGGCATAGCATTATGCTAGCGCCAAGGTCCACGATGTAACCTTAATGTGATCAAATTTCTCTAACTTCGCACAGATTTTGTCTTTGATATTCTACACATGGGGGTCCTCCTGAAATGAGGACAAAATTTTCATAACATCTACAATTTTTTGGCTCCAATCCTAAACTTTGGAGTCATTTACAACACTATCAGCCTTAATATCCACTTCGTGATGCTCCTATATATCTGGAGGAGTAGTTGGTTGTAATTGTAGGTTTTAACCCTATACAGAAATCATCTGCAAATGAACCTTCTGTTAAACAATAGCTAGAGAATAAAACATAAAACATATATACACAGAGATTTTCCCCTGGATCCCAAATTGAGACTACCATCTTGATTTTTCCTTATATTCCTTTTAGTGTAACAACATATATATGTACATGTCGAAGCATTCATAAACCCCAATCCATTAACCCTAGATTTGAACATAATCATTTTTCCCTTGACCAGATCTAAAAAATACCATGGGCCAAAAGAACATCACCCAAAAACCATGTGCAAAACCATGCACAAAACCATGGGTGGGTTTTCCCACCAGAAAATAGTGTCCAAAACCATGTGCAAAACAATGCAAAAAACCATGGGTGCGTGTGACTAATCGTGGAAAGAATATAACACATACCCAACATTCTCCCACTTGTTTTCATTCCACAGGGGGGCACAGGAGAGCTTAGTCATTAGTCCAGCTCTGTAAGACCCATTTCCTCTCTACACAAAGAGAACTTTTGAGTGCTCATAGACTTCATCAATGCATCTGCAACATTCTTCAAAGTGTCCACCTTTACTAGCAACGCCATTTTATCCTCAATCATATCTCTCACAAAGTGATATTTAACATCAATTTGATTTGTCTTTGAATGATAAGCAGGGTTCTTTGCCAAGAAAATTGTACTTTGGCTATCACAGTCTATCCTTATAGCTTGCTTCTTCAACCCCATGTCTGAACACAATCTCTACAACCAAACTGATTCCTTGCTTTCATGAGTGGTTGACATGTATTCTTCCTTTGTAGCTGAAAGAGCCACTACAGACTGTCTTTTACTCATCCAAAGGACTACATCTCCAAATAGGCTAAACACATACCCACTTGTATATGTTCTTTGGTTCAGATCTCCATCCCAATCTACATAAAAAAAACCATGGATGTCCAAAAATATATCCAATCCTAGTCTTCCCTGGTAGCACAAACCATAATCACTAGTGCCATGCAAATATCTGAAAACCTACTTTACCGTTGTCCAATTCTCCTTCACTGGTTTTGACATAAACCTTCTGAATAGTTCCACTGCATGTGTAATGTATGGTCTAGTACAAACCATTGCATACATCAGGCTACCCATTGCACTTGCATATGGAACATGAGACATATCCTCCTCTTCTTCTTGTGTCTTGAGACACTATTCAACAGATATCTTTACACCTACATGAATAGGAAGCTTCACCGTTTTAATATCCTTCATATTGAACCTTCGAAATATTTTCTCAACATACTTCCTCTGGTTTAACCAGTGCTTCCTCTTTTCCCGATCTCTCTTAATTTCCATGCCCAAAATATAGTTTTCAGCACCAAGATCCTTCATGCCAAATTTGGAGAACAATTGGGTCTTCAAATCTTGGATAATTTCTTTGTCATTTCGAATCAACAACATATCATCCACATACAATACCAAATGAATTACAGTCGCCAATTAATTTACAATAAACACAGTGGTCCTCTTTACTTCTGGTGAAGCTAAGTCCCCATATATAGGTATCAAATTTCTGATACCACATACTTGGCGATTGTTTTAACCCATAAAAATATTTTTTTAACCTACATATCAGTTCTTTCTTACCCTTCACCATAAAGCCTTCAGGTTGCTTCATGTATAAATCCTCTTCCAGATCCTCGTGAAGAAATATTGTCTTCACATCCATCTGTTCTACCTCAAAATCAAAGGTAGTAGCAATAGATAAAAGTAATCTAATAAAAGTAACCTTCGCAACAGGAGAAAAATTATCACCAAAATCAATTCCCGACACCTGGGAATAACCTTTTTCTACCAACTGATTTTTGTATTTCTTCACCTTGCCTTCTACATTCATCTTGTTATTAAATGCCCATTTTCTCCCAATGGGCTTCCTTCCAACTGGAAACTACACCACATCCCATGCCTCATTTTTTTGGAAGGATGCCATTTCATCAAGCATGGCCTCCTTCCAAAGTTTTCCATCCTATGAATCCACTACCTCCCTGAAAGTTCTGGGATCATCATCAGTGATAGCTAAAGAAAAATTTGAACAAAAAGAAGATGGAATATACCTTTCTGGCTATCTTCTTTCCTGAACTGATCTTCTCACAACTGGAGTTGGTGGCTCTTCCTCTTCTAAATATTTGTAGAGTCTGATTCATCCTCCTTTATATCAAACTCTATCTTCTCAGGCTCCCTCTCTAGGACTTCATGTTTAACAATGTCTTTCACCTCTCTAAACACCACATCTAGACTGTAAACTACCTTCCTTGTTTCTGGGTTCCAAAGCTTGTAACCTTGTAAACCATCCTTATAACCAATAAAGATGCACCTTTCATATTTATTATCCAACTTGGTTCTTTCCTCCTTTGGAAAATTTACATATGCATCACATCCAAATACCCTCAGATGTGAAAGAGAGGGTTACTTACCAGTCCATATCTCATGTGGAGTCTTATCCTCCAACGCTGATGAAGGTGATCTGTTAACTAGGCAACATGATGTCTCCACTGCCTCTGCCTGGAATTCCTCTCCTAACCTGATACCACTGAGCATGCTTCTTTCCTTTTCCAACAGCAGTCTATTCATTCTTTCTACAAGTCCATTTTTCTGACGTGTGTATGGAGTAGTCTTTAGCCATGCTATACCACACTTCTTACAAAACTCTTCAAATTCCTTCTTGCATAACTCTCCACCATTATTTGTCCTTGGTGCCTTTATTTTCTTCTCTGCCTGGTTTTCCACCAGAGCCTTAAATTCTTTAAATATGGTAAAGAATTTGTATTTATTCCTCAAGAAATATATCCATGTATTCCTTTAGAAGTCATCTATGAATGAAACATAGTACACATACTTACCCAGTGATGGAACCAACGCAGGTCTAAACACATCACTGTACACAAGCTCTAACATCTTGTTCGACCTCTTAGCACCAAAAGGAAACTCACTCGATTTTTCTTCCCATATACACAATGTTAACAAAAATCGAAATCCAGAGAGAAATTACACATAACTTCTACCATACCATTGCCATGCAATATCTGAAGGCCCTTCTCTCCAATATGTCCAAGCTTTTGATGCCATCGCATGGTATTTTCTCTAGAGATTGTTAGGCTTTCTGCTCCACTTTCAAGAACCATAGAACTGGTGCACCCATCAACAACGGTGCTACCCTGAATCTTGTACATAGTTCCAATCTGAAATCCCTACATTAATACGAGTGATACCCGAACCATCTTGCAGGGATATTTCTCGAACACTATTTTTACACCTACATCATACATCTTGCTTACAAAAATCAAGTTTATGCCCAATGCAGGAATATGCAGAACACTAGGATGTTCTTTAATCCCTCCACCTTACAACTTCAACTTGAATTTTCCACGTTCGACGATTTTGGCCTTCCTATCATCGCTTAAGAAGACATTGCCACCATCATACTTCTCATACTTGCAGAACCACTCCCTATGGGGATTGAAGTGAAAGGATGCACCTAAGTCAATAAACCATGCCTCATGATCCACATGTGTATTTGAAGAAGAAGCCAAATACACATCCCCACCTTCATCTCAGGTGGTTTTTGCCTCTGGAGAAGGAGCATCATCATACCCCTTTCCTTTCTTAGGAGCTTTAGATCTGCAATATTTTTGGTAGTGTCCTTCCAATCCTCATTTCCAACACACCTTTACAAACATTCCTGGAGATTTTGAACTCCCTCTAGATTTAGATCTCCCACTCAAAAATTTATTTTTGTTTTTGTTATGGGACCTTCCTCATATAGATAAGGCATCTCCATTATTTCCCTCCACATTTCTCCGTATCATTTCCTCCGACAACAAGGATGAGTCAATTTCGTCAAAATTCAAGGTAGTTGTATTGCTACCTATTGTAATAAGTAGATTGTCCCACGAATCTGGTAGAGAACACAATAAGACGATGCACTTATCTCTATCTGAGATTTTAATATCAATGGATGAAAATTGACTTACCACAGTATTGAAGGCATTCAGATGCTTTGTCACTCAATCTCCATCCTTCATCCTCGGGGTATACATATTTTTCCACAGGAACAATTTATTCACTAGAGACTTAGATTGGTACAAAGTCCCTATCTTATCCCACAAAGTCCTCATCGTGGATTTCCCAAATTCATTCAACAATACCAAATCTGAGATACATAACCATATTGTGCTCTTTTCCTTCCGATCCAACTTCTTCCAGTCTTCATATGACATTGTCATTGGTTTAGTGCCTGGATCTACCTTGATCCACTGATCTTTATCCACCAGCAGATCCTCCATATTGAGCTTCCTCAACTCAAAATTATGACCATTAAATTTCTCAATCTCTATCTTTCCACTGCTCGCCATATTATTTCACGACAAGAATCGATCCCGTAGATCTCCCACTGAAAGGGGTCTACCATAGGCCGGAGCAAGAAACCCCTCAGCAGCAAAGGTGTCCCCTTGAAGCCAAAATAAATTTGATACCAAATGTAGGTTTTAACCCTGTCAAAAACTATCTAAAAATGAATATTAAAATCAAAAAATAAACAGTAGCGAGAGAATAAACCATAAAACATATACACACCGAGATTTTCCCTTGGATCCCAAATCGGGACTACCAACTTTATTTTTCATTATATTCCTTTTAGTGTTACAACACATATATATACATGTTGAAGCATTCATAAACCCCAATCTAGTAACCCTGGATTAGAACATAACCATAGTTCCCTTGACCAGATCTACAAAATACCAGGGGCTGAAAAACCATCATGCCCAAAAACCATGTGTAAACCCATGCACAAAAACATGGGCGGGTCTGCCCATCGGAAAATAGGGTCCAAAACCATGGACATGTGTGACTAATCATGTAAGTAATATAACACATACCCAATAGTAACTTCGACTACAACTCAATGATATTCATCTGCATATCAAGTCACACCTTGTCAACTTCAGCCTTGGAGTCTTTTACTGGCATCGTGAGCTTTTCAAAATTTTCCTTTGGCGCTCTTCTAGCCTAAACTTGTAGCTTAGGTATTTCACTGCAAGCAGTCATGATGGCTTCCTCAAAATTATTTATGTGTATTTTCTACATCTTTCTCCTTCACGACATGTTGCTTTTCATTGGCTATTTGCTTCATTTATCTCTTAAAATCCTCGATAAAAAGCAAAGTGAGATTGACGTGGATCTGCAATTAATTTATGATGCCCTGGTGGATATCATACAACACCTTCAAAGAGTGTGCAGTGATGTTTAATCTGGTATTTTTCCAGTGCAGTGCTTGTGCTTGATCCATAGTGTAAACATATAGTGCTCATGTAGGGATTGATAGAGCTTGAATGTGAGGAGTCAATGCCAACTCCGGACCTGTGGTACTTACATTTTCTAGTGCCCTACTCGCTTGATCCATGCTCATTTCAAACTCACTTGCTTGATCCACACTTGCTCGCATTATGCTCTTCTATACTCTCAACTCCTTGAGGCCCTTATGGACCTCTTCCAATACACCCTTGTATTAGTCCTCAATGTTCCCACATAGATGCTCAGTGTCGGACTATGTTGCAAATCTCATCGAAGTCCCCCTCACTAAGTACCAATGATTCTGGGTCGACGGACCTATCTAACTTCGTCTTTTTTTGCACACCTCTTGTTCTGAGCTTTTGCCACCTTTTAAGAATATAAGGGGAGGGCAGGTCTATTGGATCAAAAAATGTATCCGTGCTGCCGTGGGAATTTCCCCCTCCTCTCTCCTGATCATCCTTCTCTGTCTCTGGTTCTACTTCTTTTTCGGCCCCCTTATCCGTTTCGAAGGTGACATTCTTAGGCTACTTTTTGGTATGTTTCTTGGTCGTCGGTGTACCCGAGGTACCTTCCTTCACCCCGATTTTTCCTGTGAGCTTTGTCTCCTCCCCTTCCATGGCTGAAGTTAGCTAATCACCTAGCCATTCATTTACCATGCATGTAATATCACCTTCGGTCACTAGGTACGGAAGCTCATACTAGACCTCTGTAAGGTCCTTCTTTGCACGGATGTGCACATGGTGAAAAATTCCTTTAAGGTCAACAACTTGGTGATATTCAACAAAAAGACTTGTTGATAGCCTTGGCTTCTAGTTGATCACCATGTGCAGGCTCAAATCAAATGCTACCCAAAAGAACTTACTCTCCATGGCTTGTGTTGGTTCCTTTGAATTTGACAACAAGGTGTACCTTGCATCCTCGCAGATGTCTGGGTCCACAGTGGGGAATTGAGACTCATAAGGTTCCTTCCAAGCCATCAGTGTAACCAAGAGCAATAACTAGACATAATGGAATTTCTTTCCTTCCACTAGTACAAAATGGCTAATTAGTTACTAAAAAAATGACTAAAATTTTCATATAAACGACTATTTTTCAGTTGGTGAGTAATAGTAACTAATTTACAGTATCTTATAATGCGAGCAACTTTTGGTCATTTTTAGATTAGTCATTAATTAGTTATCTCAATTTTATTGTCTTGTTGTATATTTGGTCATTAATTTGGTCCTTAATTTAGTCATTGATTTAGTCATTAATTTAGTCATTGGTTTGATCATTATTTTACTCATTGATTTAGTCATTGATTTGGTCATTAATTTGGTCATTGAATTAGTCGTTGATTTAATAATTGATTTAATATTTGATTTGGTTATTAATTGTCACAATTAATGACCAAATATACAACAAAATATATTATTATATTATCACCCGAAAAAACCAATTAATGGCCAAAATGTTGGTCGTGTTATAAGATAATGTAAATTAGCTACTAATAGTCATATATAGGAAAATTTTAGTCATCATTTGAAGCCAATTAATGACCAAAGAAATATGACTAAATATTAGTCGTGTTATAAGACACTGTAAATTAGCTACTAATAGTCGTATATATGCAAAAATTAGTTGTCATTTGTAGTCACAAATTTATCATCTGCAGTAGTCATTTATTCATCATATAAATTGCTAATTTAGTATTCATTTCATTTAATTTTATTAATAGTCATTATAAATGACTAATTTAGTCATATATTCATTTTATTTGTGTTCATCATTAGTCAATATAAACTACTAATTTAATAGTAATAAATTGATTTTGTGTTCATTATTAATTAACATAAATTAATTTGTATGATTTAAAAAATGTCATACAATATGCATGTTCATCTTATATGAAAACAAAAAGTCACATATTTTAATTACAATACTAAACAATATCAAGTGCAATTATAAATAATTTCAACCACATAAATTATATTATATGAAATGTTAAAGTATTACAATAATATTTTCAAACTTAATATTAGTTGGACAACAATTTACACATGAAATTGTGTTTCATCACTTCAAAACATTATCATTGTGTTTTAAAGGCATTGTAGGTGAATTCACCAACTCTGAAGACTTGACCGTCAATAATTATATGTGTGTCTTATGTGGGATTTTGGCTCTAAGAGTATCACCAAACCAGTTCTCCTCTCTCTCTTTTTACATTTGTCACTCCAATGTTATTGCTCCCCTTTTTTCTCAATTCATGCTTCTTACCATCAATATAGAGTTTATTTTCTGAAAACAAAAGAAGATACAATGCAGAGTGTAAGACATGAAAGACAATTAACACTAGAATATAAGCTAAATTAGACTATAAATAATTTATATGACATATACCTCACAATCAGCAATGTCAAAGCCATTTTTCCCCATACAAGTACGAAACTCGAACAAATTTTCTTCATTGGGGCGATAATTTCCACTATAATATGGCGAGATAACCTGTATAAAAAAAGAAAATAAAATATCGCCATGTATAGAAAAGAACGCCTTAGTGAATTAGTATTCAACTTTCAAGGAAATATTAGGAACAATCATGTCAACTAAGTTATATGATAAAAATATCAAGGTGTAGATAACTTGTGAAAATAAACAATCTGAGGTGTGATGTTTAATCCTTATCGTTTTATTCACAATAACATTTAATTTGATAACACATGAACTTAGTCAAGTATATAAATAACATGCACTCAAATAACAACGTGAAAGTAACTTTTTCTTATAGTCATGAAAATATTTTAACACAAAATAGCTATAATGATTCCAATCAATATAGTGTAATATTAATTTCATCCTCAAGCTTTGGTTGTTGTTTAAATGGAAATGGTACTAAGTATTTTCAATTTCATAGTTAAAATACAAAACGGAATCAAAAGAAACGTCTAAAATACAATCAAACAATAAAGAGAGGATATCATGGAATGGAAATTGCAATTATAAAAAAAAAAAATTTACTTGTCCATCGATGTTGTGTCTGGCATTCCTAAAGCATTTTCTTGCTCAAAATAACCATGAGGTGAAAAAAATCACAACACTAAAAACCATATGAATTCCTACTAGAATTTCCAAATTTGATGGCTTAAGTGTTTAAGCGATCTCTAACAATGAATGAACTATATCCAAGACGTGATATGCATCATCTCCACGTCCTTTTTCCAATCACATTTCCTATAACCTGCCCACAGTAGAGTCAAGTAACAATAAAACAAAGACAGTTACATTTGTTTTTATATTTCATATCTATAAAATTTGAATCTGATTTGTTTCATGAACATATTAATTCATATTTAAAGCCTTCCTGACATATGAGAAAGTATCAATCAAATAGGACATAAAAAAAATCGACCTCAATGACATGCTCAAACAATTTCTACAATATCAATAATTTTCTTGTTGTGATATCTTTGTTGGGTATGTGTTATATTCTTTCCATGACTAGCCCCATGCGCTGTACGTTGCGCCGGGCGCAGCAGGGGAGTCACAGGGGGACGGCAGCCCCCCCTGTCGAGGTCCAGTGCAACGCCCCGACAAAAAAAAATTTGGTGTGCGGTCCCACCCATAGGCGGACCCACCCATGTTTTGTGCATGAGTTTGCACATGGTTTTTTAGGGTACGATGGTTTTTGACCCCTGGTATTTTGTAGATCCAGTCAAGGGAACTACGGTTATTTTCTAATCCAGGGTTAATGGATTGGGATTTATGTATGCTTCGACATGTATATATATTTTTTGTAACACTAAAAGGAATATAATGAAAAATCAAGCTAGTCATCCCGATTTGGGATCCAGGGGAAAATCTCTGTGTTTATCTGTTTTATGTTTTATTCTCTCGCTATTGTTTATTTTCTATTATAAAATTTGTGTGTAGATAATTTCTGTTCAGGGTTAAAACCTACATTTGGTTTCAAAGCTGTTTCGGCTTCAAGGGGACGCCTTTGCTGCTGAGGGTTTTTTGCTTCGGCCTGAGGTAGACTCTGTTCAGTGGGAGATCTACGGGATCGATTCTTGCTGTGAAAGAAGATGGCAAGCGGCGGAAAGATAGAGATCGAGAAATTTAATGGTCAGAGTATTGAGTTGTGGAAGCTCAAGATGGAGGATCTGCTGGTGGATAAAGATCAGTGGATCGCGGTAGATACAGGTAATAAACCAATGGCAATGTTAGATGAAGACTGGAAGAAACTGGATTGGAAGGCTAGGAGCACAATACGGTTGTGTGTATCAGATTCAGTATTGTTTAATGTATCTGGGGAAGCTAAAACAAAGAATTTGTGGGAAAAACTTGGGACTTTGTACCAATCTATGTCTCTGGTGAATAAGTTGTTCCTGCGAAAAAAGTTGTATAACTTGAGGATGAAGGATGGAGACTCGGTGACAGAGCATCTGAATGCCTTCAATATTGTGGTAAGTCAGTTTTCATATGTTGATATTAAAATCTCAGATGAAGATAAGTGCATCAGTTTGTTGTGTTCTCTACTAGACTCGTGGGATAGTCTGGTTATTGCAATAGGTAGCAATACAACTACCTTGATTTTGATGACATTGTCTCAGCCTTGCTGTCGGAGGAAATGAGACGGAGAAATATGGAGGGTCAAAATGGAGATGCCTTATCTATATGAAGAAGGTCCCAAAATAGAAACAAGAATAAGGTTTCGAGTGGGAGATGTAAATCTAGAGGGAGATATAAATCTCCTGGAAAGTTTGTAAAGGTGTGATGGAAATGCAGAAAGGAAGGACACTAAAAAATGGAATGCAGATCTAAAGCTCCTAAGAAAGGAAATGGATCTGATGATGCTCCTTCTGCAAAGGCAAAACCCACCTCGAATGAAGGTGGGGATGTGTATTTGGCTTGTTCTTCAAATACACATGTAGATCATGGGTCATGGTTGATTGACTCAGGTGCATCTTTTCACTTCACTCCGCATAGGGAGTGGTTCTGCGAGTATGAGAAATATGATGGTGGTGATGTCTTCCTAGGGGATGATAGGAAGGCCAGAATCATCAGGCGTGGAAAGGTCAAGCTGAAGTTGCAAGGTGGAAGGATTAGAACACTTCTTGGTGTTCTGCATATTCCTGCATTGGCCAGAAATCTGATTTCTGTAAGCAAGATGGATGATGCAAGTGTAAAAACAGTGTTCGAGAAAGATGCGTGCAAGATGGTTCGGGGAGCACTGGTATTAATGCGGGGAGTTCGGATTGGAACTCTGTACAAGCTACAAGGTAGCACTGTTATTGATGGGTGTAACCATTCTGTGGTTCCTGAAAGTGGAGCAGAAAGCCCAGCTATCTCTGGAGAAAATACCATGCTATGGCATCAAAGGCTTGGACATATTGGAGAGAAGGGCCTTCGAATACTACATAGAAATGGTATGGTAGAAGATATGTCTAATTTCTCTTTGGATTTTGATTTCTATGAACATTGTGTATATGGGAAGCAGAATCGGGTGAGTTTTCCTTCTGGTGCTAAGAGGGAAAACAAGATATTAGAACTTGTGCACAATGATGTGTTTGGACCTGTGTCAGTTCCATCACTAGGAAAGTCTGTGTACTATGTTTCATTCATAGATGACTTCTCAAGGAATACATGGATATATTTCTTGAGGAAGAAATCTGAAGTCTTTGAAAAATTTAAAGCATTTAAGGCACTGGTGGAAAACCAGACAGAGAAGAAGATAAAGGCACTGAGGACAGATAATGGTGGGGAGTTCTGCAAGAAGGAATTTGAAGAGTTCTGTAAGAAGTGTGGTATAACACGGAAGAAGACTACTCCATACACACCTCAGCAAAATGGAGTTGCAGAAAGAATGAACAGAATGCTGATGGAAGAGGCAAGAAGCATGCTCAGTGGTATCGGGCTAGGAAAATAATTCTGGGTAGAGGTAGTGGAGACTGCATGCTACTTAGTTAACAGATCTCCTTCATCAGCGTTGGAGGATAAGACTCCACATGAGGTATGGACTGGTAAAAAACCCTCTTTTTCACATCTAAGGGTATTTGGATGTGATGCATATGTACATGTTCCAAAGGAGAAAAGGACCAAGTTAGATAATAAATCTAAAAGGTGCATCTTTATTGGGTATAAGGATGGTTTAAAGGGTTATAAGCTTTGGAACCCAAAAACAATGAAGGTTGTGTACAGTCGAGATGTGGTGCTTAGAGAGGTGAAAGATGTTGTTACACATGAATTCCTACCAAAGGAACCTGAGAAGATAGAGTTTGAGATAAAGGAGTATGAATCAGACTCTACAATAGAAGAAGATTCAGAAGAGAAAGAGCCACAAATGCCAGCTTCAAGAAGATCAGTTTGAGAAAGAAGGCAACCAGAAAGGTATAGTCCATCTGCTTTCTGTTTAGGTTTTTCCTTAACTATAATTGATGATGATCCTAGAACTATCAGGAAGGAAATAGATTCAGAGGATGGAAAACTATGGAAGGAGGCCATGGTTGATGAAATGGCATCCTTGCATAAAAATGAGGCATGGGATTTGGTGGAGTTGCCGGATGGAAGGAAGCCCATTGGGAGAAAATGGGTTTTTAAGAAGAATATGAATGTAGAAGGCAAGGTGGAGAAATAAAAAGCTTGGTTGGTAGCGAAAGGTTATTCCCAGGTGCCAGGAATTGATTTTGGTGATATTTTTTCTCCTGTTGCCGAAGTTACCTTTATTAGATTACTTTTATCTGTTACTGCTGCATTTGATTTTGAGATAGAATAGATGGATGTGAAGAAAAAATTTCTTCACGGGGATCTAGAAGAGGAGATATACATGAAGCAACCTGAAGGCTTTATGGTGAAGGGTAAGAAAGAACTGGTGTGTAGGTTGAAGAGGTCTGTGTATGGGTTAAAACAGTCACCAAGGATGTGGTATCAGAAATTTGATACCTATATACGGGGACTTGGCTTCACCAGAAGCAAGGAGGATCACTGTGTTTATTTTAAATTAATTGGTGACCATGCTATTTTTTTGGTCTTTAATGTAGATGATATGTTGTTGATTGGAAATGACAAAGAAATTATCCAAGATTTGAAGACCCAACTGTTCTCCAAATTCGACATGAAGTATCTTGGTGCTGCAAACTATATTTTGCAAATGGAAATTAAGAGAGATCGGGAAAAGAGGAAGCTCTGGTTAAACCAGAGGAAGTATGTCGAGACTATATTGCAGAGGTTCAATATGCAGGATAGTAAACCGGTGAATGTTCCTATTCCTGTAGGTGTAAAGTTGTCTATTGAACAGTGTCCCAAGACACAAGAAGAAGAGGAGTATATGTCCCGTGTTCCATATGCAAGTGCAGTGGGTAGCCTGATGTATGCAATGGTCTGTACTAGACCAGACATTGCACATGCAGTGGGAGTATTGAGCAAGTTTATGTCAAACCCAAGGAAGGAGCATTGGACAGCAGTGAAGCGGGTTTTCAGATATTTACGTGGCACTAGTGATTATGGCTTGTGCTACCAGGGAAGACCAGGATTGGAAAGAATGTTGGACATTCGTGGTTTTGTTGATGCAGACTGGGCTGGAGATCTAGACCAAAGAAGATCTACAAGTGGGTATGTGTTTAGCCTATTTGGAGGCGCAGTCAATTGGATGAGTAAAAGACAGTCTGTAGTGGCTCTTTCAACTACAGAGGCAGAATACATAGCAGCCACTCATGCAAGCAAGGAAGAAGTTTGGTTGCAGAGATTGTGTTCAAGTATGGGGTTGGTACAACAAGCTATAAGGATAGACTGTGATAGCCAAAGTGCAATTTTCTTGGCTAAGAACCCTGCTTATCATTCGAAGACAAAGCACATTGATGTTCAATATCACTTTGTTAGAGATATGGTTGAGGCTAAAAGGGTGTTGCTGGTAAAGGTGGACACTTTGAAGAATGTTGCAGATGCATTAACGAAGTCTGTGAGCACTCATAAGTTCTCTTGGTGTAGAGAAACAATGGGTGTTGAAGAATTGGTCCAATGACTAAGATCTCCTCTAGCCCCCTGTGGAAAGAAAAAAACAAGTGGGAGAATGTTGGGTATGTGTTATATTCTTTCCACAACTAGCATCATGTGGTGTATGTTGCGCCGGGCGTAGCAGGGGGGTCACAAGGGGGGCGGCAGCCTCCCCTGTCGGGGTCCAGGGCAGCACCCCGGCGAAATTTTTTTTTGGTGTGCGGTCCCACTCATAGGCGGACCCACCCATGTTTTGTGCATGAGTTTGCACATGGTTTTTTGGGGTACGATGGTTTTTGACGCTGGTATTTTGTAGATCCGGTCAAGGGAACTACGGTTATGTTCTAATCCAGGGTTAATGGATTGGGGTTTATGTATGCTTCGGCGTGTATATATATGTGTTGTAACACTAAAATGAATATAATGAAAAATCAAGTTGGTCGTCTCGATTTGGGATCTAGGGGAAAATCTCTGTGTTTATCTGTTTTATGTTTTATGCTCTCGCTATTGTTTATTTTCTGTTATAAGATTCGTGTGTAGATAATTTCTATTCAGGGTTAAAACCTACAATCTTGGGTAGAAAAAAGAACATATCTACAAAATAAAAATTCATATATTTCTTATGGTCAAACTTTGTATATGGTGTATTCTTAAGCATTTTTTTAAGATGTTCCTCCACCTTTACCAAAGTGAATTGTATCTTGGTTAAACTATGTATCCTTTCATTAGCATCAATTTCTGCAAGATAAACGTCACACATTATTCTTTCCCATTTCTCACCATGCTACATATTATAAATTGAAAGTCACATAAAACCAAGAACAAACCCTTTTCTAACCAAAAAAGATAAACAAACAGTGTCTCCAATAAATTTCATTATAATATTAGAAAATGAAAAGAGAGTGGACCATTTTTGTTGTTTAATTTGCCTATTTTTGTTATGAAAGTGCTCGAGCTTCAAGAACCAACAAATGTGAGGGAATTCGTAAATGTGAAAAAAATTATGTTGACCTAATTTGCAGACTTCTTCAAAATGATGTGAATGATGTCGTTTTCAAATGTGGTAAATATCATAATAAGAAATGGCATGTATTCTAATAAATTACATTGCAATGACTACCATGGGCCTCCATCTGTTATAGTTCCTCACTATGTTAACCATGTTGATGAAAGAGAGATGGAAACGATAAGTATGGGTGGTCCTAGTTTTTATGGTGGATATCTTCAAACCAAGGTCGTCATCTCAATGAGCCTAGGTTCTCACCTGGTAACCTCAATCTGGTCTTCACCCAATTTCATTCCATCATAATTTTTGAAGAATTAAGAGGACATAATGGACCTTCAACTTATAATAGGGTTTCTTTTGAGGTTATAAATAAAGATTATCCAATTTAAATGGATTTTTGAGCTCCAAGAGATGGATAATTTAAATGATAACAATTATATGTTTTTTTCACAAGATTCAAATGTAGGGATACATTTTGTGGATTTTAATAATAAATAGAATGAGATAAATAATCCATGAGGAGAATCTACTGGTCACTGTGATTAGCGAAATACTCAGAGAAAATAAGACTATTTAGGTTCAAATCAAAGATGGTGTTCATTCTTGTATCTCCTCAGTTGTTGGTAGTTTTTAAGGTAGGAATTTCAGTTCTTCAAGGGTGGGGTCCTTCATCATAATTGCATCTACCTTCGTCATATCACCCAAAAGAAAAACATAATCAACAAAGATTAAATATGTCAAGTTTAGGGAAAATCCTATTTGTATAGTTGTCAAGCTTATAGTTCTTTTTTACTCTGTTATAACTCTGTTGAGACCACCTACTCTATAGTAAAAAATGGCAGAGGAGCCATTAGTCATACCTACCCATGGTCTCTTTTAGGTATGATAGAAGAATAGGTTGAGACATTAATTAGAATTGCCCATATATTGAGGAAAGAAAATTAATTATATAGTTAACCAATTGCACATTGAACCCTATATGGATGAGTAGCCCTAAATAAAGCCATTTTTCTCTATCATATGCCTTGGAAATAAAAACTAACATTTCTTGTAATTTTTTTGGTTTCATGTTATAAATTCCTTCTTCGGAAAATCCTATTCTGTAATGGATTTGTTTGCTAGGAATGATGCAAAATTTTTCTAATGACATGGAATCATGGCTTAGTGGATTTTGACCCTAAATGACCAAGGAACTCAGGAGCCTTGTGTGCACCAATAGTAGCATCCTCCAATGAAAATAGTATAGTCTCCAACCTAAAAACATCAAAATTATATATAGTTATAATTGATAATCACAAATGACCATAGATTTTAGCAATCCTTAAATAAATTCAAACTTGAATAAGAACAAACACAAAATTTCACATTACCCTTCAATAAATTGTCCTTGATTTAGCAAGAAAGGCTCATACTTTTTTTTTTCCACAGAAAAAATCGGTAACTTTTTATTTATAAAAATGAAAAGTTACACATAGCATATGCATTTAAGCATTTTCAGAAATTTCCCATTGGGCACATGTGCTTTGGCACATCATGCGTCGTAGCAAGGCTACCTTGCATTCAGAAAGAAATGAAAAAAAAAGAGAAAGAGAAAAAGAGAAGAGAGCGAGAGACAGGAAAACTAAAAGCTACTAGAGCGTGGGAAAGGCGTCCCACAAATCAGGTTTTTCTTCCTTTCTTCTTCTCAACCTTGCGCCATTCGCCCTGGGAAGGAACACAGGTGGCAAGGACAATCTGGTTTTCTGCAATATGGGTTCCTGTATCCTTGTCCGAATCTGAAGTTTCTGAAGCATGATGTCTTTTAATCCCTCCGCTATTCATGTCCTCGATGTTCCTGTCTGATTGTTTCGACTGATGGACTGGGTCCATGGGTGCGGTCTTGTCCTCTATTTGTACCTCTAGTTCCTGTGTGGGCTGCTTACTTTCTGGAGGAACTAATTCCTCTTCTTCTTCTGACTCGTCCTCCTCTGAGTCAGGAGGGGGAAACTGCCAGCCTTTCCTCTGCTTCCTATTTTATTTCTTTTTTCTGTTTGCTTTCTTGGTTTCTGGACATGTATTCTGTAGATGTCCTGTCATCCTGCAAATACTGCATCTGAACGCAGTGTTCTCATAATCGAGTGATTGCAGCCAGTTTTGCTGCCTATAGATCAGCATGATGTTCTCCGGTAGCCCTTTGCTTAAATCTACTTCTACACAGATCCGGGCAAAGGTGAAAATTATTTGTTCCAATATTTCCGTATCTGTTTTGATATACCACCCAAGGCTATTCCCAATGCTCTCGAGAACCTGTTCATTCCAAAACTGAAGGGGCAGGTTATGTAGTCTCACCCATACTGGTAACCTGGAAACTGTCATGGTGTTGGGGTCAAAATCTGGAAACCATGGGATTATAAACAACCCCGTGGACCCCCAGAACCAAGGCCCTGCTCTGATTATAATATCTCTTTCCTCCGAGGTTTGAAATTTAACAATAAAAAACCCCTTGGAACAGAGATGTATTTCACATTCTAGAGACCATTGTGTGAAAATCCAATGAAATAAATCCCCTGGTTTGGGGCAGAAATAGTTGAAGTGGCATATTAATGCCTAGGCTTCATATGTCTTTATATGGTCCTCTGTTGCTGAGCTGTTGATTTTTAGTGCTGGGGTTTGGTCCTGTAGTTCTACAATATAGGGACGCGGCACATTTCCAGCCTGTTCTGGAGGTGAGCCTACTGCTTTTTTCCCTTGAAGTATATTTTTGAAGGAGGGACATCCATTTGATTACTGTTGACTGATGGGCGATTTCCCTTTATCTCCCCCTGCATATCTTGGCTTGTTCTGGTTCACAACACCCCCTCGCAGGCGCAAGTTTAGGGTAATAGTCATCTCTGCTTTTATGGAGTAATCCTTTAAAAGCCTGCAGTACTGGAGGGAGCTGTGCCCATTGACCAGATTTTGTATCGATACTGGGTACCCTATCAATCCCCCTATTTTATGCTTGAGATGTAAAATAGAGGTATCATCTGTTACCCAGACTACACGAAACTTTCCCAAAGGGAGTCTAATGAAAATTTGAAAGGGGGAAGAGTTCTGCAGAACCGGGATCTTACCGATTGAATTGGGATCAGAGATATGTGCTTCCTGCTCGTGCCGATCCCACATCTCTACCTCTCCTTTCTGCAGTGGGTTCAAATATCGTGATATTGGATCAGGAAAAACCCCTCCTCCAAGCTCTCTAAGAAACAGGGACTCTTGCGCTCCATAGCAGTGTTCCCCATCCAGTCTAGGCCACGACTGCCAAATCACTCTGCCTGGCGTAGGAATATCCTAGGAAAAACCTGTGGCGGCGCCTTCCTGAACATGTGTGGAACGAACCAGCAAAGATCGAGTGCTAGGATCCCTTGGTCGGGCCAGATCGTACGCTGATTTCTTTGGGTCTGGAGCCATTGCTTGAAGTCTGCAATAAACCTCGCATTGGGCTCGAAACCAGCCTTCAGATCCATGCGGCACCTGCAAAAATACCTCTCTCATGCCGATTTTATCTGAAGCAATCGAATCGGAGTCAAAACCGCAAGATAGCCTTGCTGGGCCTGAGCTACCCTGTTCCACAGGCTTGGCAGCGGCAGAACATTTCAGAGACCTTGCAGAAACCCTTACTGCATCCATCGCTTTCCTGGAGGAGCTTGTAGAATCTTAGTCAAGAAAGGCTCATACTTGCATAAATGTCTAAGTAGATTCCCCAGAACATGAATTTAAACATCTTTCTTGAAAAAAGAATCTAATATCCAAAGCAAAACCATAGTTGAATAGAAAAATGGTGCATTAAGGTCATCTACAAAAAAGTTTTCCTCCTTCAAATCTCTCACACTCGATGGTATGTCATGAAAAATTAAGAAAAATTCAGGGAAACTTGTCGACTTCTCTAAAAGGCATAATGAAAATGCATGGAATATTTATAAAGGAATTCACTAGTAATATTCTTTGATTTCTATTTCAGCTTTTTTCCTAAGTTGAACCTCAATGAGTTGTGAACTCAAAGTTCTTTGAGAAGAATGTTCTTACAGTTGAAATTCAACATTTGCAGTCTTCCCACCTTTGTCACCTGATGAGTATGAATTCTTAAACTCTCTTATGTCATTATCCAAAACATTTCTTTCCTAGACACATGATTTTTCAAATAGAGGGTTTTATGCAGCATAATTCCTTGTCAAAATTTCATCTCTCATACCAATTGGAATCCGATCAGAACTACAACGTGAAATTGGACCTGCACCTATTCATCTATTACTCAAGATGTGAATGGTAGAATATGTGCTAGAGCACTCTTAGCATATGGAAAAGGCTGAGCCCTCCCTCCTATTCCCTTGCCAAGACCTCCCTTACGACCAAGAGTGAAGTGGCCATCATTAGAAGCTCTGTGTGTTGAAGTGCTTAGCATAGACTGATATTCAAATTGATCCCTATCCATAAAATGAGCATCTTGACTGGTGAATCCATGCTCATGGGGTCCCATATGGGGTTATGGCCCTTTAATCACACCCATATGTGGAAGTGAACCCGTCTGTGCACCTTCCATGTAAGGTGGCATTGTAGGTCCTCTCCCACCATGATCAAGTGGTGTCACAAGTCTCTGACCTGAATGTCCCATATTGGTACCTCGAGAGCAGCCTCCCTGTCCATGTAGTTCTTGCACAACATCCCGATGCACTTCCTCTAGTTTCATGGGGTCCTCAACTTTCTTCCTTTGTTGGCATCCATTCATCCTCAGATCAATTAGATCCTTCAACATGAACCTCAGCCTAGAGGGAAGCCCTTGGTTATTGGAAATTTTTGTCATCCTATCGAAGTAAGCATCAATATGTTCCTTGGCCTTTGAATGGTCAATCATATGACCAATAGTGCTCATCAGTTTGCAAAAAGCTTCAACATTTTCCTCTTCTAGATTCTAAAATTCACCAATTAATTTCTTGATGCATGCATTCATAATTCTTTCGGTCAACTTACTTTCTTTATAAAGCTCACCAATAAACCTTATATTTCCTAGCATTCGTCATCGTGTTGCTGCCTTACTCTCCCATCTTTTCTTCTACTAAATGGATTCAATATATCCAGCTTCTCACCAGAATTGATTGTATCGAGTTCATTTTTTCCTATTAATGGACTTAAATCATTTGATATGCCAGTTTTTTTCTTTAAAGATTGATGAAAAGTAGATGAAATGTTACCATATGACCCAACTAGCATTGATGAGTAGAAATTCATTGGGCATGAACCACTTAAAGAAATAGAACCCGGAAGTGGAGGTTTGTATGTAGATAGCCTTGCTAATGGAGGAATGGAATATTTAATTGATGAAACAACATCAAATATCAAAGCAATGAAATAAAATTATTGTCGAAATAAATATGCAAAAAATTATCATTTTTTGCATATCAAATATGCTCCAAGTATGGGCACAAACATGAGAGTTTAATTTTAATCTCTCTAGGCTCTTGTCAATGTGGTCAACCAAAAATATGTCAAAAAACTAAATACTTTGGGGGATTCAAAACTTGTTGTGGATTGATTCTGCAAAAAAAGACAGCATAGTGGCTCCTCATTTAGCTCACATTTTTCAAGGTATCAAACAAGTATACAACAAGTTGGATTGGTTCCCTTGTGGCCATATATACCATGAACTCAATACCCTTGCAGACAAGCTCTCCAACTTATTCTACAAGTGCTATAATACCAAGGGTATACGAATAATAATTTTGTGGGGGTTGTTGCCTTCCATATCTAGTGTTTTGTCTCACTTATTGCTATATTTTGTCATTATATATGTAAAAAATCCAATGATATTATCCGAAAAGAGATAGAGATTTTTTTTAGATTTTAAAAGCTCACAAAATATATAATTGGAACAAAATTTTATTACTAGAAATCAATCAATTACTTCTACATACCACAAAAAGTGGAAAAATCTCTATAATATTTGATCACCTTGAACATCAAGCACAATAAGAACCTCTACAATGGGGTTCTAATAACATCACCAAAGATTGAAATTGACAAAGCACAATTTAATGAGCATTGATTAGTCAAAATTACCATGTGGATCAACTACTCATGTGGAAATGATGGTATATTGGATTAAGTGTGGGTTGCACTTGCATTTGAAAGACTGAACACAATGTGGATAAATAACATTGACTACACTAGAAACCTCGACAATGGGGTTCTAATAACATGGCTAAAAATCCAAAATTGACAAAGTACAATTTAATGTGGTCAAACAAGCAAGTAGAAGCATTTGGGCCACCATAGAATTTGGTCATTTTTTCTAAGAGACATCCAAAAGAGTCATCTAAAAGTGCATTTTTTAATAGGGAGAAGCTTAAAATCCTCTTTTTGGAAAATCCATCCTTCACATTAGGAAAAAATTTCCTTCTACGTTTCCCACAGAGATATGTAGAGAAATGTTTCTTCAATCATCCCAAAAAAGGGAAAAATAAAAAACCCTTTTGGGAAAATGCATTTCCCTCTATGTTTCACCACATTTCCCAAAAGAGATATGTGGCAAAATGTTTCTTGGAGCATCCTACAAGAAAAACACACCTTGTGAACATGGGAAACATGGAGGTGCCCCTTCCCACCCTAAGGGACACATCCCCATAGAACAATGGGTTTTCCATTCATTTAGTGGCATTTCTTAGTCATCATTGCTCATTTTTTTATGAATACAAAGTTTATAATATACTGCTATGTTGAATGGTAAGCATGTGTCAAATCCCTATAACAAGAGGAGATACTTCAGATAGAATAAGGGCCAAGGCTTGACAATTGGGACTAAACTTTCATAGTTGCAATATAAGCATGTGGACAACAACACACTGGAAATTAATTATAATACAGAGACCTTACAAAACCATATTTTCTTGATGATGAGAGAGGCTTTGGTATTTCAATTTCACTAAGCATAGCATATATTTCCATCTATCAGTAAGGTACATCTGTAAGACCTCATTTACATATACTTCCAAAAGTCTGCCTTGGAAAGATTACTTTTATTTTAACCATCAAAGAACCTCTATAAAAATTATTGTTGGCTAGTGTAAAAGCATAGCTCTGAAAGGATGGAAAGGTGTTGTGGGATATATCTAACATGAAGAAATCAAGAACTGAATAATTAGGAAGTGATGTTAGCCCAAATCATGGTGTAAACTGACTAGTATTAAACTTTTTCCACTTCATGCCACCACACTAGTGTGTTTGTAGAAAAAAATTGGTACTACTGAAGGTATAACTACAGAAATGTAAAAGAAAATATCCATGGTGAATTTTTTTTAGTTTGAAACATAGTATGAACTTAAAACACATTTTGTATCAGAAGTATACAAAATTATATGCGTGCAAACAGTTGGATTGGTTTCTCTTGAGGAAAAATTATTTCATCCATCTCTTTCTTGTCTTTTAATTTCTGATTCTTCAAATAAATTTTTCTTTATCAACCTCTAACTGAAAATCAGATACAGAAATAGACTGATCATTGATCCCCTTGATAACACATTTCTTTCTAGGTTTGTCTATATTGGGTGATTTTCTTTTCTTTGTTTGTTTCACATAGACCTTTACGACATCTTCACTTTTTGTTGGCATCAAATTTCCTGCTTTAGAATTAATTTCAGAGGAATTAATTTAGTTTGATTTTGGGTTTACTTTAGCCCCTTTTTTCCCCTCGAGAGGCCCTTTTCTTTCATGAATAGCCAAAAAAAATTGTGTGTCTTTACTTGCAGTCACAACCTTATCTTCAACGTTATCATTTTCATCTTTTGTGATGCAAGGGGATTCTGTTGTATCTGAATTTGTCTCTTTTTCATTTACAATGTTACTTTCCAACTGCCCCTCTTCACAAATACCCTTTATTGGAAGATCTGTCTCAGCCTTGACCTAGCTTGTTGTTTGGTCAATTTAGTGTGTCCTAAATTGCTGCATTTAATTTGTCAATCCGGGATTCGTAAGCTGATGAAGTGCGGCGCACTATATGTGCAAGATAACCTATTTCTTAACTTTTTGTCATTTTTGGTTTTCTAAGATGAAATGAAAATTCTAAAATGAAAACAAGTATGGTTATGTTTGTTCAAGGAAATGATATCCTCTATAATGATTTACCAACTTGAAACTTAAAAAGGAATTTGAAAATTACAATGACAAAACTTCAAAGGAAATGAAAATGCACTGCTGAAATGAAAAGATGCTGCTAGTCTAATGAATCAAAACAGTGAACTAGTGAGCATGAAACCAAACTATTCTTGCTGCTGTCTAAACAGAAAATAAATTATGCCGAAAGAAATCCAAAAGTTGCAATAAAGTAAATCTAAATCAATTTACATCAACTTGTCTTCTGATCCCTCATCATTAGTTTAGCTATGACTTTCGGAAGTAACCATGAACAACTTGAGTAACTGATATCTAACTTGCAGAAAGTAAACTAATATCAAATCATACATTCATAATTCAATCCCTCACCATCAGTCCAGCTGTGGCTTTTGGAGGTAACTGAAGATGTCATGCACAATTTAATATATCTAAATTTTCAGAAAGGAAACTAATACCAAACTACACATTTCATAATACAATCCCTCACCATCAGTCTAGTTGTGGCTTTCGGAGGCAACTGAAGATGTTATGAGCAGTTCAATATATCTAAATTTGCAGAAAGAAAACTAATACTAAACTACACATTTCATAATACAATCCCTCACCATCAGTCCAGCTGTGGCTTTCGGAGGCAACTGAAGATGTTATGAGCAGTTCAATATATCTAAATTTGCAGAAAGAAAACTAATACTAAATTACACATTTCATAATACAATCCCTCACCATCAGTCCAGCTGTGGCTTTCGGAGGCAACTGAAGATGCTATGAGCAGTTTAATATATTTAAATTTAACTACTGAAGCAAATGAACAAAACTGAATTAAATAAAGCAATACTGAAATTAAACAGAAACTAAGAGAAACAAATTAGCAGCAGAACAATGTTAATTCCATGTCATTAGTCAAAAAGCTATGAAAATGCCCGGGCTGCCTATCTATAACCTGAAACAAGAACACTGATCAGTGATTAACAACATAAAACATGAAAGACGGAAGTGAAATGGAAAGCAGGAAAGTTTATAAACAGAAATGAAAAAAATGAAATGTATAAACATGTGAATGGATTATGGCACAATGAGCTTTAAAGAAATGAAATAAGAACTATACACTAATGCACAAAACCTTAGCTGAGCAGGGGCCCTCTACACCAACCTTGGCAACGATCTTCAAGTACGAATTAAGTTGGAAAACAGAGTCTTCTTATATTAAAAATGCAGTCATAACAGTATGGTAGTATTACGGCACAAAGGCAGCGTAATTACATTACAGAGCAGACTAATAAAAGATAACAGAGACTAATCGAGACTAACTCTATATGCGTATGCAAACGCGTTATATATAACAAAAGAAATATAACTGTCTCCTAAAGTTTATGCTGGTGGAGAACACGTAGAACATTACGTCCATGGATCTAGGATCATGGCCGTGTTGGAAAGTAAATCTACGAGGAGTGGATGCTTGAATTCGGCTATGGAGCCATGTACAGATGTCGACTTGAACTCCGCAAGCTCAGAAACGGCCATATGAACCTTCACGTGACACGAAACAGAGTCCTGTCACCGTGAGACTCTATGGTTGACTTCCATGTGGACGCCTTTGACCGCGGCTTCTTTAGATGAGTTTGCTCGAGCCAATAGGACACGAACCATGTCCACATCATTTATAACTTGCCCATGTGGCCTGCTTTTCCAGACACACCGTAATATGAGCCACAAAATAGTCATGAAAAGAAAGAAATTTTAAAGCAAGAATGATTCTCACTAAATGAACCAAATCTATATCAGTAGGTAATATACAAACTTTCAAGTTAAACCATGTTACATGCTCTTTGCAATTAATACAATGATATCAAGGAATTTATGTCTGTGAAAAAGGTATAGAAAAGTGTATGGAAAAGATGCAGAATTGAGACTCAACATACCCCCACTGTGAAGGTGTTGCATGTCCTCATGTAACCAAAATTTTGATATTCCTTCCTTAATTCATGTGCCTTGACACTTCAGCCAGCACATCCAATCCTCTCCTCCTCTTCCTTGGTGCTGCCAACATTCTGGGTTTCTTCATTAAGCACCTAAATTTGATATTAACCAGTGCTCTGCTCAACTTCTGGCATTTCCTTTTAAATTTCTTGTTCTTCTTCTGCCATATTCCCAGATGTAGCATTCTATTATCATGGATGATTTTATCCAGTTTGCCTTGTTCTTTCAATGTCTCATTTTCATTTTTGATGTGTCGATTTAAAAGTTCTAGCTCAAAAATTTCCTATTTTAGTGATTGGACTAAATCATCCTGTATTGTATGAGGCTGAATGGACGAAGTACTAGGACCTGTTGCTGCCTTTTCCAAATATTCTATATAGTCATATACTTCCTTCTGCTTGGGGTCTATTTCAGGTGTCATTTTTATTGGGCTGTCCCCAAAATGTCGTGAAGGAGAGTTATTTTCAAAATCTGGCTGAGAAGGGCTTACATCAACATCTTGCTGAGAATAGGATGGAGTATGTTCAATGTCTGACTGGGAATGAAATGAACCAGGTTCACTAACTGACTGAGATGGACTATGGTCAGCTGGGGACTGTTCAGATGTTTCCTCTCCTAAATCAATGAAATGAGGACCCTTTATTTGCATTTTCCTCAATTTCCCCTTAAGTCTGCTGCTTCTTCTCACACGTTGTGGTACACTATCCTTTTGTTTTTGTTTTCCTTTCTCTGTCTTCTTGGCCATAGATGATTGTTTTTGAAGATAAACTAATCTTTCAGATAACACTTGATGATCTTCTTCTTCAGAAGAAGGAGTTTGATGTATAGCCTCAATAGTTTTTCTCTCTTTTGGTGTTATTGGCTTCTTACCCTTGATTTCTTTCTTCTTCCTCTTTGACAGTCTCTCTTCCCTATCAGTTCTTTCAATTGTAGTAGTAGGAGTATTTTGAATTTCATCATTTGTTCTCTTTCTCCTACTCCTTCTTGATGTGTTACCTTCAGGAATTTCTTGAGTAGGAGTACTTTGAGTTTCATCATTTATTCTTTTTCTCCTACTCCTTATTGATGTGCTACCTTCAGGAATTTCCTGAGGTTCCTCAAAGAAATTTCTAATCAAAAATTGTTCCCATGTGTCTTTCTTCTCCTTTAACTCTTTTTCAATCAAAATTTTTACAAGGCCGTGGTGATATAGATGTGGTTCTACATCTCCTAAATGCTTCTGAACAATCACAGACATTTTCTTCAAACTATTGAATAGAAAATATGGGAGATTGAGAGTTTGATTATCTAGAAAATTCATCAGCAACCTGGTATGGTACATATACATGGACCCAAAACGGCCTTCACATGTAATGAATTTTTGAACAACTAGCAGCAAAGTAGCCCATTCCTCTTTCAATGCATGCACAGGAATTCCTCTTTTAAAAACAGTTATGTCCATACCTTGGTTTCGTAAGATTTTTCTCCATGCTTCATCACTGATGCTTTTATTCTTAAACCAACGCTCACCCTCCTGAAGAAGTTCCGTGGCTGTTGCTATAGATGCTTCATTGACCGCAAACTTAAGGTCTCCAATCTCTGCTTCCAAGCCATCAAACGACCTTGCAAATGCCTTCGTGACTTCTTTATGATAACCTCTGAATTTCTGGATAAACTGCAGCCAATTTGCTTTCTTCAATATCTCCTTTACTTGTGGATATCCCTCTATAAACTTAGGTCCTTCCGGTTCTTCTCTTAGCAATTTACCCATTTTTTCTTTCTGCTCTTCACAAATTTGCCTGCGTGAGGGTTCAAATGGAAATAGAACGGCTGAATGCAAAGAGATAAGCACAATGACTGTGGATAAATATCAGAGAATGGGAATGAGCACAATGAACGAAATGGAGTGAGACAGAATAGAGTGGGGTTTCGTAAGCACGGCAGAGACACGCCAGAGAGATTAACAGAGTATAACACATCCGGCAGCGTTTTGAATTTTGGTGGCTGTACAATAAATATGAGCACATTTCAACAACGGTTATGGATTTATGCGGCTGTAAGAGTCCGTGGTCAAATCAAATACGTCTCATTGTCACCGGTGGAATATTGGAACATGAGTGAAGATCGGGGGTTTAATGATGAAACCGTTTGAGAATGAATGCGAGAGGATAATATGGAGATCGTGAAAGGTTACAGAATTGTCAATATAATCATTGCACATAATGGATGGAGCTTATGGTTCAGAACTATATAAAAATGTGTTTTTCAATGCTATTTGAAATAAATTTTATTCATACCTTTGGAATATTTGCCTTTTCCCTTGGTCTTCAACTAGTTACTCTTTATTGGTGTCTTGAATGCTCCATGTCTTCATTTTTGATCCTCTCACCTGCATTTTATTTCATGATTATGGAAATAACATTTGACTGTACATTCTTTTGAAAATAGAGTAGTAGTTGCGGAATCTGCTTCTGGCTACGGAAACTGGAGTCAGCTGCAGAAACAGATGTCAACTGCGGAAACTGACACAACTATTACTTGAATGAATGGAAATGAACAAAGGACAAATGACCAGATGGAAATTGTCATGAAAAAATTTTTTATTGATGAAATGGAATGAAATGGATAAAATGAAGTCGAATGGGGTGAAATGAAATGGAATGAAGTGGAATGAAATGGAGTGGGTGGTCACAAGGCTTGTGAAATGAAAGAGAGATTTTTTTTTGGAAAATATAGAGTGTCAGGTGTTCCTGATTTTCACCCTATATTTTTTGTATAAGACTGCCAATCAGTGATTGGTTTTCAGGCTTATACCATTTGTTTTTTTTTTTTTTTTTTTTTAACTGAAAAGAACAAAAGCTAGGCTGGTGGAGAAGAAGAATTCTTCTGTACCAGCCTGATTGCAGAACTTTCTTGAAACATTTTGACAAAATCCTCTTTTGAGAGTGGCTTATGATAAACTTTCAATTTATGGCCATTCACAATAAGAGGAGTTTGAAACTCATCAATGGTCTTGATTCTTACCGCTCCATTGCTAAAGATCTTGTCAATCTCATATGGCCCAAGCCAATGAGTCTGAAATTTTCCTTGGAAATCTTTAAACTTGGAATCAAATAACAATGCCCAATCTCCTTCTTGAAACTTCTTCTCTTTGATGTACTTGTCATGCTATTTAGCTCTTTGATATTGAACTAGATCAGTTCTTAAAATTGCTTCTTGTCTGATCTCATCTAGCTCATTCAACTGCTCCATTCTATGCTTTTGGGCTTCTGATAAGTCCATCCCCAACTGAACTGCTATCTTGAAGGTCTTGACTTGGAACTCAATGGGGAGCAAGACTTCTTTCCCATAAACAAGTTCATAGGGAGAATGTCCTGTTGTATTCCTCCATGTAGTTCTGTAGGCCCACAAGGCTTCGGGAAGCCTTTCTGCCCAATCTCTTCTATGTAGATGAACAGTTTTGGTGATGATACTTTCAAGAACTTTGTTTGTGGACTCCACTTGACCATTTGCTTGTGGATGGTAAGGAGTAGATCTTCTTTGCTTGATTTTGTATTCTTCCATCAACTTCTCCACCAAATTTGATGTGAATTGGCTCCCCTGATCTGTCACAATTTCTCTTGGAACACCAAAGCGAGTAAAAATATCCTCATAAAGAAAATGAACAATTGAATTTTCAGTAGCAGATACTAATGCTTTGGCTTCTACCCATTTAGTAACATAATCAGTACAAACCAATATATACTTCTTTTGCTTGGATGGTGGATTAATAGGTCCAATGAAATCTAAAGCCCATTTTTCAAAGGGTTCAATGAGTACCTGTGGTTGCAGTGGCATTTCACTCGAAAGGGTAGGTTTCCCTACTCTTTGGCAGCTGTCACACCTTTTGACATATTGTTTTGCATCTTTGAAGATGGAAGGCCAATAATATCCTAAAGAGAGGATTTTATAGGCCGTCCTTTTGTCTGCAAAGTGTCCGCCGCATGGTTCATCATGACATGCCTTAAGAATATCGGGCATTTCATCTTCCCTGACACATCTTCTGATCACAAGATCTGGCCCTGTTTTAAACAATTCGTTAGAAATCCATGAATATTTTGAACTCTCCTGAATAATCTTTCGTTTTTCTCTTGGAAATAAATGTGAAGGTAGTTTCCCTGTAACCAAATAGTTAGCAATATCTTCATACCAAGGGGTCTTAATAGTTACTGCAAACAAGTATTCATCAGGAAACTTATCTTCTACAGGAGAATCTTCTTTAGTATTCTGAATCCTAGATAAGAAATCAGCTACTGTATTCTGTTTTCCTGGTCTATCCAACACAGTAATATTGAATTCTTGCAAAAGTAAAAGCCATCTTGTCACTCTGCCATTAGTAACAGGTTTGTTCATCAAATATCTAATTGCATAATGGTCAGTATGAATAAAAGTTTCATAGCCTGTTATGTAATGTCTAAACTTATTAATTGCATGAACAACAGCTAAAAACTCTTTTTCAGTCACAGTATAGTTCAACTCTGTGGGAGTCAAATTTTTACTGGTATAATAAATGGAATAAGGAACTAAATCTTTTTGACCCAACACAGCTCCTAGAGCTGTATCTGAAGCATCCGTAGAAATATGGAAAGGGAGTTTCCAATTTGGTCCTCTCAAGATAGGTGCTTCAGATATTCTTGTTTTCAAAGTTTCAAAAGCTGATTGACAATCAGGATACCATTTAAATTCACAGTCTTTTGTAAGCAATTTAAAGAGTGGAGATGCTATTTTAGTGAAGTTTTCTATAAATCTTCTATAGTAACCAGTAAATCCTAGAAAACTTCCAACATCTCTTTGACAATTTGGAATAGGTAACTTGGATATGACTTCAACTTTTGATCTATCAACCTTAATCCCATCTCCTGAAATATGATGTCCTAAAACAATCCCTTTAGTAAACATCATAAAGCATTTTTCATGGCTTAATGAAAGGTTTGCTTCTTTACATATTATAAGAAATTTTTCCAAATTTTCTAATGCCTCTTCAAATGAATTACCATAAACTGTAAAATCATCCATATAAACCTCTACACAATCATGGATTAGATCAGAAAAAATTCCTAGTACTGCTCTTTGGAATGTTGCAAGTGCATTACATAACCCAAAAGGAAGCACTCGATAGGAAAAAGTTCCCCATGGACAAGTAAATGTGGTCTTATCTTGATCTTCAGGTGCTACCTGAATTTGATTATAGCCACTAAAACCATCCAAAAATGAAAATTACTTTTTACCTGCTAATGTGTCTAATACCTGATCGATAAAAGGCAAAGGAAAGTGATCCTTCAAAGTTGCTTTGATCAATTCCCTGTAATCGATGCATACCCTCCATTTACCATTCTTTTTACGTACTATAACCAAAGGAGAAACCCATCGGCTATCTGAAATTGGATAAATGAAGTTTACATTGAGAAGTTTTTGGAGCTCTTCTTTCACTATCTCCCTAAGATTTGGATTCATCCTTATTTGAGGTTGTCTGATTGGTCTACTGTTTTCCTCAATATAGATGTGATGGATGCAAGTCTTAGGATCAATACCTTTCATGTCAGTATACTCCCATGCAAATGCAATAGAATGTTTTTGCAAGATTTTGGTTAGTTCTTCTTGTTGTGACTTTTCCAAATGTTTGTTGATATTCAATGTTTTTCCTGGAAAAATCTCAATAGTAGAACTACCAAATTCTTCCATAGAGTAAAGAGACATTTGTCTTGATGATAAATATTCTATGTCAGATTCGAACTGAAATTGTGTGGGGTCATATTCTGAAGATGTCTCAAAATTTTCTAATGTGTTCAGAATTTGACTATCCTCACTGATTTCAGAAATGGTAAAGACAGGTTGTATAGTGTCGTCATAATCAACCCATTCATTGTCTCCTACTTCTGTGATTGCTCTTGCTGGAGGATACAAATTGAATTTCTTTGTCGAATTACCATTAGAAATGTACATGTCCCTAGATCTACAACTAATAAAAGCATCAGCTGTGGCTAGCCAAGGTCTTCTTAAGATAAGTGGGTGTCCTCCTAGATTACTTTTGGGAGTCAAAATCATAAAATCTACTGGATATTCCCAAGAATCTAAGGAGACTGAAATATCTTCTAATACACCATCTGGTTTAATAATTGATCAATCTGCAAGTTGCAGTAAAGTAGGTGTAAAAAGAAGGTTAGGAAGTTTTAGCTGGTCCATAGTCTGTCTACTCATAATGTTGATAACAGCCCCTAAGTAAATCAATGTGTTTGGAATTTCTATCCCATTTATATGTGTCTTGACAATTGGACTTCCTGGATCTACATACTTCTGCATGGTAATTTTTCCCATCATAATATTTGCAATCTTTCCTACCAGGTGGATTCTTCTTGTGTCTTTTAGTTTCCTTCCTGGTCTTTTGAAACTCAACTCCTTTATGGTTTTTGCTAGAATAGGAATCTCTCGAATCGCTTGTAGCAAGGGAATATTGATACAAACATTCTTCAATTCATCTAGAAAGTCATAGTTAGGCAACAAGATTTGTTTTTCCACCCCCTTGTAAATTTGTAGTCTTTCAGGAAAAGGAGGTGTAGATGAAGATGCAGGTTGCTCAACTATAGGAGTTGTGGGTGTTGTCTTTTATTTTTCTTTTTGAATGTTTGAATTTTGAAGAGATTCTTCCTCAGAACCCTTATTGACTTGAAGAGAGTCCTCCTCACAGGTATCTTGCTCTTGAATATCTATAGAAGGTTTTTCTAAAACTCTACCAGATTTGAGTTGTACATCGTTGAGAGGAACAATCATATATGTAGGAAATTGTTTTCCTTCTACCATGTAAGTATTCTGAGGATTCTTATTGTTAGGATTTGGCAATGGTTGAGCTGGAAGTTGATTTGTCTTTTGTTGGTATGGGAGCATGAGTTGAGGATTTGGATTTTGTTGAGAAGGTTGTTGTTGTGGAAATGGCAATGAAAGTTGTGGATTTGGGTTTGGAAGTTGTGGAGATTGTTGATTTTGAAAAGATGGAGGATATTGATAAAATTGAGCAAATCTCCCATAAGGATTTTGCATCCCTTGTACCCATGGCTGATATGGATTTTGATGTTGGGGCCAAGGTTGTTGCCAAGGATTCCAATTTGGTGGGGTTTGGAAATTCATAGGGTTGTTAAACCCTTGAGTTTGTTGTCCCTGCCAAGGTCTTCTTGCAACAAAACAGAGAGATTCTATTGAATTTGGGTCTTCTTGAAAAACAACTTTGAGTCCAGGAATTGAAGGACAATCCTTGATCTCATGATTCTCTGAGAAAATCATACATGTTTCTACAACTTTTTCATCCAAGGGACATTCCCTTAAAGCATGTTTCTTCCTACATTTCGTACAAAAGATGGCTAAAGCATCTGTTTCTGCTTTCTGCTTGTTTTGGATTTTAAGGGTGTCTACTTGTTCACTAAGGCTCCCTAAGATATCAGTTTTGAACTCATCAAGCATGTTACGAATCTCTGCCCTACTTACTGATCCAGTTGTAGATTTGTTAGCCCTAATAAGAGAAGGATCCCTAGGCCTTTTTCCTGTTTTAGATTTTCCTCTTGAGAGATGGACACATAGTTCTGTTATATCACGAAGTGGGAGTTGAGAAATGTCTCCTTTCCCCATAATGTTTAAAATATCTATCCATTCATCTCTAATGGCTTTTAATATGAGGGCTTTCAAGGTTTCATCATCTAAGTTGCTCATCTTTGCTCTTTTCAAGTTGTATTGAAATATTTCAAGTAAGTCTTCCAAGTTTTCATCTTCTTTTTGCATCATTTTGAATACCTCATCCTTGTGATTGGTGGGCATACAATAGTCCAAGTACCTATCCAAAAATGTTTGTTTCATACCATTCCAAGTCCTAATATATTGAGTGGCTAATCCCATGAACCATTTCAAAGCAGATCCCTTCAAAGTTGAAGGAAACAGTTTGAGTTTTTGAGAGTCTTCCATATAATCATAGGTTCGGCACACGACTTCAAACTCAAACAGAAATGTTTCAGGATCCTCACTTCGCAATCCATAAAAGTTAGGGAGACCATATGGTGAGATATTTTTCATTGTTCCATGATTTTCCTCATCAACTATAGGGAATCCAAACAAGTTGTCTCCTTCCCTATTTCTACCATTATTTCCTTCACCATTGTTGTCTCCATTGTTTCCTCCTCTTCTACCTCTACCTCTACCTCCATCTATTACTTCCTCTGCCATGATAGTTTCTTTAGAGTCCTTAAAGTCCTCTAGTTCTTCTACCAATGGAGGATGAGAGAGAGTCTCTTTGTTTTCTAAATGGGATTTAGTAGATGGTATAGGAGAATCCTCTAATTCAGCTGCTCCTTGAGTTCCAAAAATCTTAAGGCTAGGGGTAGACGGTGGTGAATCTGGTCTATGCCTTGAAGAAGATGGAGATGTGAAAATCAAACTCTTGGCTTTAGCTATAAACCTTCCCCTAGAATCTCTTGCTCTATGCATGTCATTTTTTTTTTTTTTTTTTTTTTTAAATTTGGGCTAATAATTCTCTTTCTGATCTTCCAGGTCACACTAGGTGCAAGAAGAGAGCATACTTAAGAAATTACTAAACCAATAACTCTCTTTTATGATCCTCCAGATCACACTAGGTGCAAGAGGAGAGCATACTTCAAGAAGTTATCAAGTTTTCCCTTCTTTTATGATTTTGTGTTTTTTTTTTTAAGAAATTGGCTACCTAGTTACACTTCCCCGGAAACGGTGCCAAAATGTTTGGTCAATTTAGTGTGTCCTAAATTGCTGCATTTAATTTGTCAATCCGGGATTCGTAAGCTGATGAAGTGCGGCGCACTATGTGTGCAAGATAACCTATTTCTTAACTTTTTGTCGTTTTTGGTTTTCTAAGATGAAATGGAAATTCTAAAATGAAAACAAGTATGGTTATGTTTGTTCAAGGAAATGATATCCTCTATAATGATTTACCCACTTGAAACTTAAAAATGAATTTGAAAATTACAATGACAAAACTTGAAAGGAAATGAAAATATGCTGCTGAAATGAAAAGATGTTGCTAGTCTAATGAATCAAAACAGTGAACTAGTGAGCATGAAACCAAACTATTCTTGCTGCTGTCTAAACACAAAATAAACTATGCTGAAAGAAATGTTGTTATCACTCAGGCTTTCCTAGAAGTTGTGTAAGAGGAAAGTATACCCGAGGTAACCACAAACCAACCTTTTAGATGCAGAATCTAGCCAATCTGCATCCAGAGAGGGCTCTCTCTTTATGATTTATCTTTGTTCTTGGAAGGTTTTAGGCTAGTTATAGATTCAAAGTTTTTTTTGGGAAAATGGTGGAATCCACAAAATAAGGGCAAGGTTGAGAGTTTTCAGTCCATAGGGATATGGAGTCAAAGGATGGCTTTACTGGATTTCTATTCTAAACACAAGATGGTATTACAGGGCAAGATAGCTAGACAGAGAACAATCCTTAAAATTTAAAGTGGATGGGATGATCTTGAAGGGATGAAAGGCAGCTAAGAATATTTCACCATGTTCAAAAGAAAGAAGTGAAATGACTACAAACAAAGAGCAATGAAGGATTCTTTATTATAGTAGTCAACAATGTTTAAATTAGCGAAGCAGGAGCATTTAAGAATTCATGCTTATAACTAATTTAGAAGAAAACATTAAGAACAATCACATTTGAAAACAGAGTACAATTAAGCAAATTTTGTTTCAATCCTTTATGTAAATTATTCAGAAATGGCTATGATGGTATTATAAACTAATATAAAATTTCAGACAAAGGGTAGAAACACTTATTGAACTGTAGTCCAACACATGAATCCTGCAACAAGTCCAGTGCTTCAAATCGTCATCCAGTAAGCCACAAGTAAATTTCTCCAAAAGCTTTTATTTCGAAAATCTCAATGTTACAGCAGAGTAATAGAATCCACCCTCAATACTCTCTTTGAGGGTTTATTTATACACAAAATAATCTTAAACAATCTTACACTATCTTAGCCAATAACCTAGGCTGACTTAAAGCATTATTTACAAACAAAAAAGAGACAAATGGTCTCGTGGATAGAATAATGTGTAACTGCCGATGTGCTGTTCCTTTCTTCGTGGACGTGCTGGAGGTAAGTGCTAAAATAGGGCTCTGTGCTGTCCCTTGCAGTATTTCTTTGGCTTGTTGGACACTCTTTATTCTCACGGATACTCTTTAACCTTTTCACCTGATACTCTTTCATCTGTTTTCCTGTTTTTACCATTTACTTGATAGTAAAGATAAATTCTCATCCTGAAAACAACTTTTATAGAATTTCCAACATTGCCTGCTTTTAGTACTTGTGATGAAAGATTTGCTTGCGATGCAGTGTAGCGACATCATTCATCGCACATCGGTCTTGCTATAGCTTCCATCTACCTACCCTATCTACTTAACACTACCATTTTCTCTTCTTTATTAGGGTGCATTTAGACTTGCAAACCCTTTTGACCTTTTTCTTTTTACAAGTCAAATCCTATCTAATTCTACCCTTATTACATCCAAGGGCTCCAGATTAAGCTGGTGAGCACCTCTTATTAACTCTACCTATCTACTTATCTGCCAAGATTAAACTGTTTGGTCAGATATTTATTCTCTAATCTACAACATGAAATTGAAATATGAGTAAGCCAAGTTTAAACAGTTTGACTTATTCATGAATTGTGGCAAAGGTTTGACAAGCTGCACACAATTGATTTATTTACAAAAATGAAATAGTAGTGGCATTTAGATTTGCACACTTTCCTTGGTCTATTTTTTTCTTGGGGTTCATTTCTTTCACTTTTTTGACCATTTTATTCTTTTTACCCTTTGATCTTTCTTTTAGGGTATACCCTCTTTACATTTTTTAAATTTTTTGATTTTTTGGTTTTTCAAGAATATGGAACACCTTTGCTCAAGAAAGAAGGTTTGAACATATTCCATGGTTCAATCAAGACAATCATGAAAGATGAAACCTATTGATATAGGAGGCTAACACTGGCTCCACTTGGGGATGGATTTTCCTTGTGAAAAGTCAAGAACAAAAGTGTATTCAAACTGGAAATATGAAGTCTTCCTCCTTCTGATAGCTTTATTTTACATATGATAGTGAAACTTTTGGAACTTAGGGCCTTCACTTCGGGCTTCAATTCCAAGAAGTCACCATCCAATCCAAAACTGCATTAGAAAAAAGGATATATTATGTACAAGTTAGAAAAATCAAAACATTCTAGTAAATGGGATCAAAATAATGCTTGAGCATTTGACCATTGACTGGTCCTTCTTCAACTTCTGAATTGTCCAACTCTTTCAAAAAGTAAGTGTTGTTTCCCTGCAAGGCATGAATGATATAAGGCCCTTTCCACAAGAAATCAAACTTTCCATGTTTCCCTTTTTCTTCTCTTCTAGAGTCCCATCTCAAGACTTTATCACCTAGTTGAAAATCTTCTCATTTAGTCCTTTTATCGAACATTTTCTTTAGCTTTTCCTGCAAGACTTGTGATCTTTGGTATACCTCTTCCCTAGTTTGTTGCAAGTGGATTGTTTGATTAATTCTTCTTTGAATGTCATTTGGCTCCACTTGAGCTTCCTGAAGTAATTTCATGACAGGAATTCCTAAAGATGAGGGGAATCTTGCTTCAATGCCATAAACTAACTCATATGGACTAGTCCCAATAGATTTCTTAGTTGTAAGTCTGTCTGCCCATAATGCATAGGTCAATTTCTTGTGCCAATTCTTTTTGTTTTCTTCTAATAACTTTTTGATGATATTGATAAGGCTTTTATTAGAAGATTCTGCTAGTCCATTACCCTGGGGGTAATAGGCTGTTGAATGGCCTAGAGTAATATGATATTTATGGCAGAAACTAATCATTTTCTTTGATTTAAATGCAGCAGCATTATCTGTTATAATCTTTTCCGGACAACCAAATCTTGAGAGTATGTTTGTTTCTAAAAATCCTATGATCACAGAATCATTAGACTGTCTACATGGGATGGCTTCAATCCATTTAGTGAAATAGTCTGTAGCAGTTAAAATCCATCTATGTTGCCCTGAAGAAGGGGGATGAATTTCTCCAATAAAATCTAACCCCCATTGTTGAAAAGGCCTTTCTGTGGAAATTGGTTTTAAAGGCAGAGGTAACAACTTTCTTTTACCCTCAAATATCTGACATTTATGACAATTTGTTACAAATTTCTTAACATCAGAGAATAAAGTTGGCCAGTAAAAGCCAGCCCTTAAGATCTTGTCTGCAGTAGATTTCCAGTAGAGATGTCCTCCACAATCCCCTGCATGAAATTCATTAAGCACTTTATCAACTTCATCTTTTAAGAGACAATTCAACAAGATTCCTTCATGATTTTTCCAAAATAGAGTGCTATCTAAAATACAATATTTCAAAGATGTCATTTTTAAAAATCTTCTTTTTGTTCTGGACAACCCTGGAGGAGCTTGCAGGTTTAATAAAACATGAATTATATCAGTATACCAGGGTGAATCTAAGAAAGCTTGACTGATCTGAGGAGTCGCCATCTCCTGCTCGTTATCCAATTCATTGAGGTCTAAGGCTTGGCAATTGGTTTCTGTCATAAGTTGTGCTAAACCTTGGCCCTTTATAAGTTTTGTTGGCTTGATCTCAATATCATATTCCAAAATGGTAGCTATCCACTTACCTCGTTTGCCTTCTATGCCATCTTGAGTCAAAATATCTTTAACTACTGCATTAGGCACATATGCTATCACATGAGAATATAATATGTAAACTCTGAAATCTTTGATTGCTTTTACCAATGCAAAAGCTTGTTTTTCCATAATATTGTATTTTAGAGATGCATCCCTCAGTGCTTTACTAAAAAATGCTATTGGCTTTTCACACCCTTGGTCATCTTTTTGAAGTAAAACAGCTGCAACAATATGTTCAGAAGCAAATGAAAAAATGATAAAGTCTCTATCAAATTTAGGACTGGTCAGAACTGGTGTCTTTGTCAAAGCCATTTTAATTTCCTCGAATGATTGTTTAGCTTCTACAGTCCAGTCAATGCTTGAATCTTTCCTCAACATGTTAGTTAGTAATCTAAGTAACTTTGCTAGACTAGAAATAAATCTTCTCAAGAAATTAATTTTTCCTATGAATGCTTGCAATTCTTTTATGTTTCTGGGGTGGGGTATTTGCAAAATTGCTTGAATTCTTTCTGGATCAATCCTAATGCCATCTTTAGAAATAATGTGTCCTAAAAGCTTTCCTTCTTCCAAACCAAACAATGACTTCTTAGGATTCAAAGAAATTCCATATTTTCTGCACTTTAAAAATATTTGCCGTAGGTGATTTAAATGTTCTTGATCTGTTTTAGAAAAAGCAGTCAAATCATCTAGGTAAATAACCAGAAAATCATGTATCTCTTTAGCAAAAGCAATATCCATTGCTCTTTGAAATGTAGCTCCTGCATTCTTGAGCCCAAATGGCATTTTGACATATTCGCCATGCCCAGTGTAGTGATGGCAGCATCTGATCATGGGATTTACCAAAATCTGATTATACCACTGAAAATCCATCCGGTGGTGTTCTAGAGGATACCTGCCCACTTTGCGAGAATGTGGTCCATTTTTAATGGAAGGATAGTTGTCTTTAAAGAAACTTTATTCAAAATTTCGTCATGCAGTCTAATTTTGTCTTTTCTTTGTTGGTACCGGGTTAGAAACTAAATTGTGAGAGCTCCCGATCGGAGCTATAAATACCTTCAAACATCCTTTGATTTCCTTTTCAATTGAGGAGTAATAAAGCGGAGATTTATTTGACTAGGCTTTTTGTTTAAAAGGTTTCTGGTCAGGTTTTAAAGGTATAGTGTGTTGAATGATGGATGTATCATAAGATTTGAGGTCTTCATAACTCCAGGCAAAGACATCCTGGAATTCTTTTAATAATTCAACATATTTAACCTTCTGATCTTTTGGAAGAGACTTGGACAACTTGACCATTTTGGGATTTTCTGGGGTTCCTAAGTTGCATTCTTCCATATCAGCCTTTACAGGTTCCATTTTAGGTTTAAATGGAATATCATTCGAGTCAAACAGATCTTCCAAAGGAGTTAATCCTTTGGGCAAATGGTTATCTTTTAAATTAATGATTTCTGTCTCATCTTCAATGATTTCATCAGGTTCCATGTGTTTCAAATTCTGCATGTCTCTTTCGGTGAATGTGGTTGGATGCAGCATATGAATTGCATTTTCTTTTGAAATTTCTATTTTTTGTTCTTGTTCTTGATCGGATTCATCAATATTTACATTCTCATCTATATTACAGTTAGAAAACTCACTTTGAAGTGTCAAAAAATTATTGATTTGATTGTTATTCACAAATACTTGCCAATTCAAAAGATTGTCTGGTATAGCAGGCCTATGCCTAATTTCAGCTGAAAACTGATGATTAGGGTCGAAAGGCAACTTGCATGTACTAGCAAACATTGCCAAGCTGTGAGCATGCAAGTTTTGTTTCCTTGGAATCTTAGCAAGTTGGGCTTGTAAAAATGTGTTGAGAATCTCAACAACTGTCTCTCGGTATTGTTTCAGTCTCATGTCTTTTGTTGCACATTCTCCTTTAATCTGTTGGATGATTAATTCGGAGTCGCCTATAATTGATACTCTGATACCCCCTAACTTCTTGACATGTTTAAGCCCTAATAAAAGAGCTTCATACTTTGCCATGTTGTTAGTGCATTTGAAATTTAACCTATAAGCATGACCCTCTGCATGATTGTTCTCTACATTGTGTAACCAAATCCCAGCTCCTGCCCCTAGTCTGTTTACTGAGCCATCAAACTCTAAATGCCATAGAATTTCATGTTCGTAATCTTCATCAATTGTTTTAAAGTGTTTCTTGACAGGAGCTAGTTGTTTAGTTTCTTCAGGTATTTCTTGATCATCTGTTGTTTCTTTGTTTTCAGAGATTTCTTCAATTTTAACAATGGTTTTGTTTATGGTTTCCAATTCTGGAGCTTCTATTTCAGTAGGAAGATCTAACTCAGCATTGTATAAAATAAAAGAATCCATATCAGAATGTACAGAATAAACAGGGAAGTTTTCAGGCTTCTCATGGCTACTCACTAAGTACTTCATCAAAGTTTCTCTATATAATCTTTTAGGCTGACCAAATACTGAAATAGTTGCATATGACATGTCTAATTGAATAGATCCTCCAAGTTTAGCACCCCAAGATCTATACAATAACATACCATATTTAGGTGGAATATCAGCAACTACTATGTCCATTAAAACAGACTTAGCAGGGTATTGTACCAAAGTGACACACAGATCTTTAATCAAACCTAAACATTTTACCTGACTAGAATCAAATGAAAACAAATATTTGTACGGTCTGCTAATATCTAGATTCAATCTTTCCATTACTGCTTTTGGCATCAAATTATGAGATGCTCCAGAATCAAGCATTGCATTATGGAGTATCTTATCATGAACATTCAGGCTTACATAAAATGGAGGGGTTCCTCCACTTTCTGGTTTGCCATTAACCTCAGGGCCAAAAAGAAGTTTGGGTTGATCATCAAGAATGTTTACTGAATCATCTAATCCAGTAATGTTAATGTTTAAGGACTTGGTTATCTGAATCCTGTAGACATCATGTTTAGCCAGTTCTGATAGAGGAACAACTATCTTGAGTTTGCCTATTTCAGCCTCTAGATTAAAAGGTTTTTCCGTTTGAGTTTTAGTGTTTTGCACAGTTGGATTCTCTCTGTTTTTTGGGTCTTCGATATTTTTCTCTTTTTCATGAATAAAGTTTTGTTTTGAAGATGTTTCTGGACTAACTTCTACTGTGTCTTCTACATTTCCCACAGGAGGAAAAGTAGTAGATTGTTGTTTATTGATTGGTTGGTTATCAGAGACATCTTCAATTATTGGATTTGAAGAACTGGGAGTTACTCTAGACAAAATTTGTACTTGGGGAGTATTTTGTACAGGGGGAATGTTTTGTTTACCTTTGATATTATGTTTTGAGGTTTTCTGTTTGTTATTCTCTGGCACATCAATCCTTCTACTTCTCAAATTATATTGTTTATGGACTTCATAGATTGCTGTGTCATAGCCTTCCTTGAAATCAAAAGTCTCACCTGAATGAGTTTGGAATGTTTCAAGGATGTGATTCTCTTGATCATCCTGTGATAGGAAGACTTCTGGTTCATTTTTGTCATCAGTTACATTGTTTATTTCTACATCTTCTGTAGGTTCTTCAGAAGTTGAACCTTCAACAAAGTTTTCTTGGAAAGGTGGTCTAATGTTTTGATCGGGGACATTCTTTCCAATATTTTGGTTCAGATTTCTTCTAAAGTTTGGGTTTCTTGCAACATTCTGATTATCAGTAAAAGACTTTCTTTCAATGGTTTCCACTCTGTCACCTAATCTTTCCATACCTTTAATGATTACATCCAGCTTCTTTTCAAAAGCTGAAGGTTCTTCATTCATAGGCATTCTTCTCTCTGCCCTAGCTCTGGCTCGTTTTTCTATCAGATTTGCTTCTACACTCACCACTATGCTTTGCATTTCCTCTAGTGTTTGAGGAGCTCTTTCCCTAAGGGAATAAGCTATATCGGAGTCAAAACCATCTGGAAATTTAACCAACATGTTGTTGGGTGGGGGTCTTAGGTTTTGAGGAACTGCATTATATGATTCATTGAATCTTATGATGTAATCTTGTACGGTTTCGTTTGGTCTTCTTCTTAATTTTTCAAATTCTGAAAGGATCTGAAGAGGATCCTTCTTTTTCTCCCATCTGTTCAGAAATGCTCTATACAAAGCTTCTAAATCAGCAATATTGTTTGGAGTAAGAGCTCTAAACCAAGTTCTAACTTCTCCAGTAAGGCTCTGAACGAAAATTCTCATTCGGATATTATCAGTATCAATCTCATAAAACTCAAAGTAATCAGTCATTCTTTTGGTGTGTTGTTGAGCTGTGTAAGTTCCTGATCCATCAAAAGGTGTGATCTTACTCTGGTAGTCCTGAGGTAAAGCTGGAGGGTTGGCTGGTAACTGTAGAGGGGCATATCGATTGGCCATTGGAAGATAAAGTGGAGTGATAGGAGTTGATGGTCTAATGGGAGGAGATGGAGGGGTAGAAAGGATAACAGGTGTTTGAAAAGTTTGAGGAAAAGTGCCTGAGCTTGGAGATGCTTCAGTAATCACAGAAATGTTTGAACTTTCTTCAAAGGTTTGCTCAGACTGAATGGAGTTATGCAATTCTCTGTCAAGATGATGTGAAACAAATCTGTATTGCAAATCTTCAAAGAACAATGGATCTGGAACTAATCTAGATAATTCAGTTTCAGAAAAATTCAGAAACAAAGATGTTTCAAATCGTGCATCAAAAGGAATGTCATCAATATATATAATTTTCACAGGACAAGATGCAGATCTAGAAAGTGGTCTAGAACTTCCTGTACTCTCCTGACTTCCTCTTTCAGAACTTTCTTGACTTCCTTGTCTTCTAAGAATCCTAGGAATCAGATTAGGATTTTAAAATATTGGTGGTGGATTGGGGTCAGGGTTTGACCTAGTATGTCGAATCCTTTCTGAAGCCAGTTTTCTTAGACTTTGTGTTTTTGGATTTTTGATTTTAATTGAAAAATAAATACAACTTCTACAAATTCTTTAAGAAATAATGATATGTGATTAAGATTTCCTCAAAGATCTGTTTAAACTAGAGAATCTGATTGAAAAATTTGAAACTAAGATTCAAAAATATAGGCTAAATCAGAGATAGACTGAAGCAGCTTTTATTTACTTTTGCAATTGCAGAGCAAAAGCAGTTTCAAAGGCTACCTGGCTGATCTTCAGACTCTGTCTATAGCTTATATTTGAACAATACTAACAAGTAAAAATGATTCAGATCCCCAGTATGGTCGCCACTATGTTATCACTCAGGTTTTCCTAGAAGTTGTGTAAGAGGAAAGTATACCCGAGGTAACCACAAACCAACCTTTTAGATGTAGAATCTAGCCAATCTGCATCCAGAGAGGGCTCTCTCTTTATGATTTATCTTTGTTCTTGGAAGGTTTTAGGCTAGTTATAGATTCAAGAGTTTGTTTTGGGAAAATGGTGGAATCCACAAACTAAGGGCAAGGTTGAGGGCTTTCAGTCCATTGGGCTATGGAGTCAAATGATGGCTTTACTGGATTTCTATTCTAAACACAAGATGGTATTACAGGGCAAGATAGCTAGACAGAGAACAATCCTTAAAATTTAAAGTGGATGGGATGATCTTGAAGGGATGAAAGGCAGCTAAGAATCTTTCACCATGTTCAAAAGAAAGAGATGAGATGACTACAAACAAAGAGCAATGAAGAATTCTTTATTATAGTAATCAACAATGTTTAAATTAGCAAAGCAAGAGCATTTAAGAATTCATGCTTATAACCAATTTAGAGGAAAACATTAAGAACAATCACATCTGAAATCAGAGTACAATTAAGTAAATTCTGATTCAATCCTTTATGTAAATTATTCAGAAATGGACATAATGATATTATAAACTGATATAAAACTTAAGACAAAGGGTAGAAAGACTTATTGAACTGCAGTCCAACACATGAATCCTGCAAAAAGTCCAGTGCTTTAAATCGTCATCCAGTAAGCCACGAATAAATTTCCCCAAAATGCTTTTATTCCGAAAATCTCAATGTTACAGTAGAGTAATAGAATCCACCTTCAACACTCTCTTTGAGGGTTTATTTATACACAAAATAATCTAAAACAATCTTACACTAACTTAGCCAATAATCTAGGCTGACTTAAAGCATATTTACAAACAAACAAGAGACAAATGGTCTCGTGAATAGAATAATATTACGAAGATTTGCCAGATGTCTTCATTCCTTTTTAAAGTGGATGTCTTTGGAGAGTGGAGAGGTGCTGAAATAGGGTTTTGTGATGTCAGCTGCGGTATTTCTTTGGCTTGTTGAACCTCTTTATTCTCAGATCTTTCTTTAACCTTTTCACCTGATACTCTTTCATATTTGTTTTCTGTTTTTACCATTTACTTGATAGTAAAGATAAATTCTCATCCACGAAAGCAACTTTTTATAGAATCTCCAGCATTTTCTGCTTCAGTATTTGTGATAAAGGTAAAGGATCAAAACATGTAGCAGCATCATTCATCGGATAACACTTTGCAGCACCATCTACCTACCCTATCTACTTAACACTACCATTTTCTCTTCTTTATTAGGGTGCATTTAGACTTGCAAACCCTTTTCAACCTTTTCTTTTTACAAGGCAAATCTATCTAGTTCTACCCTTATTACATCCAAGGGCTCAGATTAAGCTGTTGAGCACCTTTTATTTACTCTACCTATCTACTTATCTGCCAAGATTAAACTGTTTGGCTAGATATTTATTCTCTAATATACAACATGAAATTGAAATGTGACTAAGCCAAGTTTAAACAGTTTGACTTATTCATGAATTGTGGCAAAGGTTTGACAAACTGCACACAATTGTTTTATTACAAAAATGAAATAGTAGTGGCATTTAGATTTGCACACTTTCCTTGGTCTATTTTTTGCTTGGGGTTCATTTCTTTCTCTTTTTTGACCATTTTATTCTTTTTACCCTTTGATCTTTCTTTTAGGGTATACCCTCTTTACATTTTTTTAAATTTTTTGATTTTTTGGTTTTTCAAGAATATGGAACACCTTTGCTCAAGAAAAAAGGTTTGAACATATTCCATAGTTCAATCAAGACAATCATGAAAAATGACACCTATTGGTATAGGAGGCTAACAAAATCCCAAAAGTTGCAATAAATTAAATCTAAATCAATTTACATCAACTTGTCTTTTGATCCCTCATCATTAGTCCAACTATGATTTTCGGAAGTAACCATGAACAACTTGAGTAACTGATATCTAACTTGAAGAAAGTAAACTAATATCAAATCATACATTCATAATTCAATCCCTCACCATCAGGCCAGCTGTGGCTTTCGGAGGCAACTGAAGATGTCATGCACAATTTAATATATCTAAATTTGCAGAAAGTAAACTAATATCAAACCATACATTTCATAATACAATCCCTCACCATCAGTCCAGCTATGGCTTTCGGAGGCAACTGAAGATGTCATGCACAATTTAATATATCTAAATTTTCACAAAGGAAACTAATACTAAACTACACATTTCATAATACAATCCTCACCATCAGTCAGTTTGTGGCTTTCGAATGTGAATATGTTATGAGCGAGTTCAATATATCTAGAATTCTGAGAAACAAAACTAATACTAAACTATTCATTTCATAATACAATCCCTCACCATCGGTCTGTTTGTGGCTTTAGGAGAACAGCTGAGAGATGTTATGACGATTTTATATATTTGAATTTAACTACTTAAACAAATGAGCAAAGCTGAATTAAACAAAGCAGTACTGAAATTAAACAGAAACTAAGAAAAGAAAATTAGCAGCAGAACAATGTTAAATCCATGTCATTAGTCAAAAAGTTATGCAAATGCCCAGGCTGCCTATCTATAACTTGAAAAAACAAGAACAGCATTCAGTGATTAACAACATAAACATGAAGACGAAGTGAGAGAAATGGAAAGCGGAAATTTTATCAACGAAATGAAGCATATATACCATGAAAGATGCGATTAATATAAACATGTGAATGGATTGTGGCACGATGGACTTTAAAGAATAAAATAGAACTATACACTAATGCACAAAACCTTAGCTGAGTAGGGGCCCTCTACACCAGCCTTGGCAACGATCTTCAAGTACGAATTAAGTTGGAAAACAGAGTCTTCTTATATTAAAATGCAGTCATAACAGTATGGTAGTATTACGGCACTAAGGCAGCGTAATTACATTACAGAGCAAACTAATAAAAGATAACATAGAATAATCGAGACTAACTCTATATGCATATGCAAACGCGTTATATATAACAAAAGAAATATAACTGTCTCCTAAAGTTTATGCTCGTGGAGAACACGTAGACCATTACGTCGACGGATCTAGGATCATGGCCGTGTTGGAAAGTAAATCTATGAGGAGTGGATGCTTGAATTCGGCTATGGAGCCATGTACACATGTCGACTTGTCCTCTGCAAGCTCAGAAACGGCCATATGAACCTTCACGTGACACAGAACAGAGTCATGTCACCGTGAGACTCTATGCTTGACTTCCATGTGGACGCCTTTGACCGCAGCTTCTTTAGATGAGTTTGATCGAACCATGTCCACATCATTTCTGACTTGCCCATGTGGCCCGTTTTTCCTGTAGACACCTGTAACATAGAGTTTCACAAAATAGCTGCGGAAAGTTGCAGCAACTGCGGAAAGTGGCAATATTCCGCAGCTAAATGAACAAAATCTAAATCAAACAGCAGACACAAAAATATAGTTAAAAACCATGTTAGATGCTCTTTTGCAATTAACATACAATGATATTGACAACTTGGGAGGTTCAGGTGAGTGAAAAATGTATAGAAAAGTGTATAGAAAAGATGCAGAATTGAGACTCAACACTTGTTCTCTTGGAATTACTTTTTGTATTTATTCATTTTCCATTCAGAGCACATGTATCATATATACTCTTCCCATCATTGTCAGTATTACAATCCAGATTTCCCTCATTTAAATTGACCTCCATTTTTATCAAATTATGTAATATTCCCAATTTTTCCACTAGATAATTGGAATATTAGAGTTCTTAATTTCCATCATTAATTAAGTAAATAAGAGGGTGGAGGGACCCACAAACCCCAAAGATAAATAAAATCCACTTTTTATGTGTGTATGTGGATATTTCAGATCAATATCTACATAACGGAGTAGTGGAGAAGCTACTTAATGTGAAAGGAGTGGGGATCATGTGTCATTAATGAGAAAGATCATGGAGGTTGAAGCAGTCAACTAAGATCTTGGAAGGAATCAAATTTAATATCACAGAGAATTTATGACGAGATGATGGAGGAAGTGGTGCATTAATGCACACATGATGGAGAGGGTGATAACTACATTCACACATGATTGAGATCATGAAGAGACGGTGTAGTCAACATGGAGACCTATGTCCACATGTATAGCATAGTTATGAGGTGGTCCAACGCATCAGAAGGTTCAAAAACTATATAATGAATATGAAGGCAACATAGAAGGCATGCTTTGATATTATTATTGATGTATGATCTACTTAGATCTGGATTTTTTAGGTGACAGCTCCTTGCAATATTATGTTTTTTAGCTAAGTTGTAGTGTTGTTTAGCACCGAGTGTTCCCGAGTGGGAATCCCACCTCTTTCCTTGAGTGATCTCTAAGGAAGAGTGTTTGAACTACAGTCATCATCAGGCATTGGTGCCATATTATTCCCAATTTCTACGAAACATCCATATTCAAAAATTGCAGATTTTTGAAGATCAGTTTGAGAGGAGGAGGTTGTCCTTCAATATTTCAGTTGAGGAACCGGTGAAGGATTCATCCTATCACCCTGAGCTTCAAGATCAGCATTCCAGAACTTCAGATCTGTATCAAGCAATAGTCCATCTATTATTCATCTCCCAGCAACAACATTTCCATCAGGAATTGCGCAGTCCATTCTTGTAGATCCAAGGGAGAAGGGAAGTTGCTAGCATTTCAGCTAGTAATCCAGTGGAGGACCATTCCTTCACATTGTATTCATTATTTCCATAATTTCTGAGCTACATTGCATATCTTAGCAGCAGGCTAGAGAGCCTCCTTCCTTTACAGCACAGTTTTTATGAGCAGTTGTGTAGCAACAACTGCAATATTCAGAGGAGGATTGAGGGGCTAGATCATCAGCTTCAAGCTTGAGGATATAGTGAAGGGATAATCCCTTCAAGATTATATCTGATATTATGAAATATTTCAGATATCTATTTTTCAGATCTAGCTTCAAATCTACATAGGTCAGCAGACCAGGGATCAAACCTGAAGAGGGTAAATTTCCAATCTTATAGATCTGGAATTTCCTTCCTGGGTTATCTTGGGTTGCCATCATATAGCCCAGATCTAGAATCTTGGCATCATCATAGCTCCAGATCTCTATAGATATGCATTTCCATTTTCAGCCTGGAGTCACATATTCATTATCTGCTGAAGGGACAACGTAGTATTTTCTTCTAGCAGCTCTCTAGTTCAGTAGTGCCTACTTTGGCATCTTTTCAGGGTCATTCTAGGCCATCTCTTTGGCTAGATTACCTCATATTTTGTACATTTTTGTAACCAAATCTTCTCCCATATAATGAAATGCCTCAACTATTCTGTCTATATTTGTGTTGATCATAAACTCACATGTACATTTTTTGTGTTACAAATATTATGTTGTGTATCAATGCATTATTCCATTTTGGGATATTACAGTGGTATCAAAGCATGATATTTGGCTCAGCTTGTGGACATTTTGACAACATAAGAAAAGAAGATAGTAGAGATCTACTATGGAGCGATTAATTTTTTCCTCATATTCCTTTAGATCTACAAAGGATCTTTCTAAGGAGATCAATGAAACAAGAAGAGAAATTTAAAGTGAAACCTCAAGAAGTTTTCAAGATGAAGAATGTGCCAACACTTCTTTTCAACAACAAAGAAGACTGGATAAGAAAAGAGCTTCACCTTATTCCACTAGATCCACTTTCTTTGAGAAAGAGGACTAGTTTGAATATGATGAAGGCTTGGGGCATGAGACCCTAAGTGAATATATTTCTGAATACAAGTCACAACCTAGAGCATTGAAGGAGAATCTTTCTCTCCAACAATTTTGTCAACTTAAAGAAGAGAGGCGATAAAGAAGCAGTAATAGAAGAAAGAGGCATAGATTCTTCTTGCCTACATTTGATGGATGTTCCACAAGCACATTTAGGACTTGGAGGGAAAAATTATTTACAATCTTTCTGAAATATCCTATATCAAAAAGAGAGGTTGTGTTTTTTGCAGCACTGCACCTGGAAGGTGAAGCAAGAAAATGGTGGTTCAGTCACTTGTCCCACATGAAAGTGTCTTCTTATGCAGATTTTATGTAGATATTGAAGAAGAGATATGGTAGGTAGAAACCAAAGACATCTAACATAGTGACATCTCCCCTCATCAAGGATATAGTGCATGAATATTCAAGAGAATATGCTCTCGTTATCACTCAAGAGGAGGAGCCTCTACCATCACCATTTGCAAATGTAATTACATCAAGAGGAGGGTCACTTGCATCGTTGTAAGATGGTCTTGAGTTCTTGACATTTGGATCCCCATGCATGATTGATGAGATGCATGAGGAGGAGGAGACATATACCAACACTGGTACACTTGTAGAAGTGCCACCATCCCTCTTACCACCAGTTGGAGAGACCTTTGCACTAGAAGAGGAAACTCTTGTAACCTTGCAAGATGTTTTTGAATCTCAGTTGATCTAAGGTATGCATCCATTTTCATCTCATATTGTTCCAGTACCCCTTATTGAATCTTTTGAGGACAGGCCATCAGGGCCAATGCATGACCAAGGGTTAGAACATCATGCTTATTTGGAGCAACATCAATCAAGGAAGAGATGAAAAACCATCCTATTTTATCATTGATGGACTACATTCAACCCTTTTAGTATAGAATTTCTGAAGATGGGATGATTATGATCCTGTGTACAATGGTTCGCTATGAGTTCAGCATTGTGCCTTGCTTTGAGACATCACATGTATCACCTTGCAGATCTACAACGCTGTTAATGAGCAGCAGTGAGAAGAATAGGACCTTTTCCTTATGGGAGCAATCAAATGGCATCTTGATTCATGAAGCAATGGAGGAAAAGATGATATATGGTAGACATCTTGAGATGAGGAATATTTTCTCCTTTCTAGATGACACTTTATCAATGAGCATCTCACAGCTCAACGTGAAACTTCTATCTACAACAGATCCAACACCTTATCAGTTTTGGAGGTCCATTGATGAGAATAAGATCTCATGGAGAGGTATCATTGGAGGTGCACTTCAACATATCATGGAGTGCAAAGTTCTTCATAAATTTGTGGATTTTGGTGTCCTATAATGGGAGGATACAAAATTTTTGCAGAATGAGATCCATCATCGACATTGGGATGACTGGTTAATGATGTGGAGCAAGGGGTTGCCAAACCACTTGCAGATCTATGATACGGGGCAACAATAAGCATGGTTGCATTGGTTGCTTTTGGTTGAGTATGTTTAACACTCAATGGGTCATATTTTTCTGATTCATGCCTTGCAAATCACTAGAAGAATGCAGAAGAAAAAGGCATGGCTGCTTTGGTTGTTGATGAGAGAGATTGGACATCACATGATATATCTTATGTCCTTGTATTTACTCTTGTTTCGGATATGTCTCATGTCTTTACATGTATTTCTGTTTGGGATGTATCTCATGTTCATGTATGTACTTGGGTTTGGGAGAAATCATAACTCTCACATGATGTGGCATAAGGGAGCTTTTTTGCACTATGTTGATGAGACATCTCACATGTCCATTACTATATTGTTGCTCCATGACATGCATCATGATGATGTAAGGAGGCATCAAGAATCTTTGTTGCTATGGTTACTTTTGGGAGAGTATGGAATAATTTCTTCCCATACATTGCATGATGAAGATAGAGGATTTAAACAGGAGGCCTTACAACATTCGCTTCTATTGGGGTGTTATGGTCATTGTACACGATATGATGATAATGTGATGGGGTAGGAAGATGACTTATTAAGATGGCTTCTCTTGAGAGAATATGGCCACTACATTTGGTACAATGATGATATGCTATGGTAGCAAGAGGCATTGGTGTGGTGTATTTTGTTGAGAGAGTATGGCTCTAACATTTATATTGATGCAGATTTGGCATGGCAACAAGAAGCATTGTTGCAGTGGCTTCTTTTGAGACAATATGGCTCTCTTGTTTGTTTTCATGGTGATCTAGCATGACACAGGAAGGCTTTGCTGCGTTGGTTGTTATTAGGAGAATATGGTTTGACATTTTTCATGTTTTCCCATATGTTTCTACTTCGTTTTTTTCACTATGATGATCTGATGTTTGATTCCTACATGGCCAATAGGGCTAATGATGAGGGCATTAATATATGTAATCTACTCTATGTGTCATGTGTTGGAGAGATAGTTCATTAGTTGGGACATTCCACTTTGGGAATGAACCACTTCATCTTATGTAACTCATGGGTAGAGGATATATTTGGTCATCATATGGTTGCCACTTGGAGATTCATTTATAAGGATGGGTATCTAACTTTTCAGTTGGGGGCCATTCTAGACATTCTATAGAGGCAGCTTTGGAGTTGGACATGCATAACACATTGTGATAGATGGGGAGGCCTTCCACATGAGGATGCCATTTGGAGGGAGGATGTTTTCTGTAGCATCCACTTTTGCAGTTGCTTAAGGTTAAGCAAAATTTTGCTAGGGAGGACTGTAATATTCCCAATTTTTCAACTACATAATTGGAATATTAGAGTTCTTAATTTCCATAATTAATTATGTAAATAAGAGGGTGGAGGGACCCACAAATCCCAAAGATAAATAAAATCCACTTTTTATGTGTGTATGTGGATATTTCATATCTAGATCTACATAATGGAGTAGTGGAGCAACTACTTAATGATAAAGGAGTGAATATCAAGTCTCATTAACGAGAAATATCATAGAGGTTCAAGCAGTGAACTAAGATATCAAAAGGAATCAAATGTAAGATGGAGGAAGTGGTGCATTAATGCACACATGATGGAGAGGGTGATAAGTACATTCACACGTGATTGAGATCATGAAGAGTCAGTGCAGTCAACATGGACACCTATGTGCACATGTACAACACAGTTATGAGGTGGGCCAAGGCATGAGAAGGTTCACAAACTATATAATGAAGATGAAGGCAACATAGAAGGCATGATTTTAGATTATTATTAATGTATGATCTGCTTAGATCTAGATTTTTCGGGTGACATCTCCATGCAATCTTATGTTGTTTAGCTAAGTTGCAGTGTTGTTTAGCACAGGGTGTTCCCAAGCGGGAATCCCACCTCCTTCCTTGAGTGATCTGTAAGGAATATTGTTTTCACTACATTCATCATCAGGAATTGGTTCCATATTATTCCTACTTTCTGCAGATCCATATTCAGAAATTGCACATTTTTTAAGATCATTTTGAGAGGAGGAGGTTGTCCTTCAATATTTCAGTTGAGGAACTGGTGAAGGATTCATCCTATCACGTTGAGCTTCACAATGAGCCTTCTAGCACTTCATATTTGTATCAGGTAGCATGCCATCTATTATTCATCTCCTAATAGCAACATTTCCATTAGGAATTGCGGAGTCCATTCTTGTAGATCCAAGGGAGAAGGGAAGTTGCTAGCATTTCAGCTAGTAATCTAGTGGAGGTCCATTCCTTCAAATTGTATTCATTATTTTCTGAGCTACATTGCATATCTTAGCTGCAAGCTATAGAGCCTAGTTCCTTTACAGCGCAGCTTTTATGAGCAGTTGTGTAGTAGCAACTGCAATCTTCATACAAGGATTGAGGAGATAGATCTTGAGCTTCTAGCTTGAGGATCTAGTGAAAGGATCATCCCTTCAAGCTTAGATCTGATCTTATGACATATTTCAGCCATCTATTTGTCAGATCTAACTTCAAATCTGCATAAAACAATAGACCAGGGATCGAACCCCAAGAGGGTTAATTTCCAATCATATAGATCTGGAATTTCCTTTCTGGGTTATCTTGGGTTGCCATCATAGAGCCCAAATCTAAAATATTGGCATCATAAAAGCTCCAGATATTCGTAGATATGAATTTCCCTTTTCATGCTACAGTCATATATTCATTATCTGCTAAAGGGACAACGTAGTATTTGCTTCCAATAGCTCTCTAGTTACGCAGTGCCTACTTTGGCATCTTTTGAGGGTCATTCTCGGCCATCTCTTTAGCTATATTACCTCATATTTTGTACATTGTTGTAGCTGAATCTTCTCCCATATAATAAAATGGCTCAACTATTCTGTCTATATCTGTGTTGATCATAAACTCACATGTACATTTTCTGTGTTACAAATATTATGTTTGTGTATCAATGCATTATTCCATTTTGGGATATTACATATTAATTCTCTTATGATTCTTTCTTGCCTTCAGAACTCGAACAAACTCTCTATGTGAATGAAGACCTTTGTCACTTATGGTTTTAGAGCTAGTACTTCATTTTTTTTTTTTTTTTATGTTGTGAACCAACTCTTGGAAGAGCAGAGGATTCTGCTAATGGCTTTTGCAACATGTGAACATTTGGAGTGGAAGACTTCACCAACAACTTTTCAGATTTCCCAGCCTTTGATGGAGACACTAGAGATGAGCTATTTTTCTCCTTTAGAGGAGAAATTTTAGTTTCTTATATAGAAGCCATGGAACTCTGAACTGGCTTCAATTTCTTGAAAAGATCTTTCACATCGACATTTCCCAAACAAATAGATTCTAAGAGACTTTTTATTGTGGAAACATTCAAATAATTGACATGTTCTTGTGTCAAGATAGAAGAAATTGTCAGAAATAAAACACCTTTGTGTGAGAGGACAAAAACTAAGCAATAACATTGTACTCGACGGGTTTATGGATGCAAACGACTGTGAAGAATGTGGTATAGTAAACTAACTATTAAGAAAACACTTAGGGAAAAAAATTTTATGCCAAAGACATTCTTACAAGGCGCCTTGAATTCCACAGTGTTTTTTCAACACTGCTATAATCTCAAGTCATGTTATCAGAATTAAAAATCCTTGTGAAAGCATAAAATGAGGAAATATTGAGTACAATGACATTTTGAGTATATATCAAATATCTACTCTATCTCTAGTACTATTAAATACATATGTTATGTTTTCAATCCATATCTAAGAAATATACATGGATTTTGTGACATTTTGTAGGTCTTGAACATCCCTTTAACTGATGGCTTCTGGTCAGATTTGGAACCATTATAGGAAAAAAAGACAAACAATCTACTTCTGGATATGGATACAACCAATTTTCCTACCTAGTTGGATGTGGACTAGATGTGCCACTTTCCTATCGCAGTTTTGTCAAAATTTGGTCAAATCAACTTGAATCATTATCAAAGCACCAAACTAGAACCAGGTGTAGGGTTTCGAGAATAAGGAGCAAGGACCTTCAATGTGTTTCAAGACAATAGTTCATGGGGAGGTGAAAGGTTGTAGTTCAATGGCCCATGTAACATTGAGTAAGTGGAATACTTAACACGAGATCAACCTTTCTCAGTAAACTTGAGGATAATTAGGGTTTGGATCAAATATAATGAGGCAACAAGTAGATCAACATTGTTCTAATCGTTCTTTTTTAGAAGGGGATCATGTGTTCTAGAATAATAATGCCAGAATATCTTGAAAAAAACCTTTGAAACAAAAAAATGTTATAGACAAAAGTATATTGTTGAAAGTAGAGTTGTTTGGATTTTACAACTAATGATTTTATCCATGGGATAGATTGATTTTGCATAAATACATCATATTTTTCACCTCATAGCCTGAGAGTATAATAATGTCAAACTTACAACAGAAAAACTTAGCCTATTAAGCATTATACTTACTCTAAATTAAATACCTCTGAAAATCAGCATAAAGAAAAACATTTCAAATTAAAGGAGAACATGCATTACCATCCAACATTGTGTGTCGTACAGGAAAGAAAAATTCCTTGAAATCATTTGCAATAAAAAATCGTTGATTATCTTGGCCTCCTACCCCTGAATGAAAATGAGGAAGTGGCATTGATGACGATCTGTGTAGGCACTGTACATTGATTACCTGCAAAGAACTACAAGAAAGCTCGTTTTCCCCGTGGTCCCTCTCATCCCCTAAGACGGCAGCGATAGATCCAGGGACTCCAGGGAGGAACTCAATGATTGTGATTGTTTAAAATGGTTGGACACGCAGGCCCCTTTGTCGGTGATAATGATGTCGTTTAGCATCTAGTTCTTCTCGTCGAAGGTAGAGGCTTGAACCCCGGCGCTCGGGTTAGAAGAGAGTCAGACGACTTTTCTCTGGGTGCTTCATCTGCCACCTCAGACAACCATGGCTGATGCTCTACCCGAGGTGTTTCGAGCTTCTCCATGACCTCTGCATATTTCTGGCAGGCCTCCTTCTATCCACAAAACATTGCAAACTAGTCAGTATCTGTCAAAAATTTAGAAGCCATATATCAAATACAGACAGGTAGGTAATTGTGCTTAGAGATATCAAATCCATGGAGGTGCGTATCTCAAACTATTTCTTAAGGTGCGTATCTCAAACTATTTCTTAAGACTTTCCTTTCAGGGAATGGATACCTTGCCATGCATAAGTATAGCTCTGGGATTAATAAGGACCGTATGTTAGCTGGTTTCTGATGCCACTGATTTTTGACTGTTCGAAGACGATATGTGCCTCGGTACACAAAATCGAAGACCTCTTTCGTGTCTCTGAAGTTTTTTGTGAAATCTGTGTCGTAATATCCCAATGGGTTTTCGAAATCTCTCCTCTCTTTTAACTTTTTCTTGCAAAGGGAGGGAAGAAAAATTGGATGCTTCGGACTAGGCTTTGTGGAGGAGTTGGGGAGAGACGCCATGGAAGAATCCCCAGTCCCTGTAAGTTACGTGTATTTGAGCGACGAGGGAATCGAAGCTGGAGGGGTCGGGTGGAGTAGTGAAGTTGAGACTCGAGAGGGGAAAGATCTATGAGGAGGATTTGATCACCGAGCGTGAAGCCATAACTGATGGACGGTAGAAAGAGGACTTCTCGTGGAGGGTTGGGCACCGGAAGTGAACATTCTTTCTCACCCATCAGGGGGATCTTTTGACACAATATGGCAAGAATGCGGTGACGGAAGGGCTGAAGTTTTGGTTTCCTCTATTGGCATTGGGGATGCCACCAGTCTGGCAATCGGTAACCTCCCCACATTTGACCACAATCACCTTTCCCTCCACAAGATGTGTGATGATCACCATTTGTAGTGGCATCTCTCCAATTCTATGACGTTACACCATTAGATGTCCATCATGATATGATCTGCGTTCTAGATTGACCAACGACTTCCCACTTCCTTTGGAAAAAAAATGGTCCATATTTGCAGCAACTGCGGCAAGAGGGATCTTGTACTCCTCATTCATGGTTCTCTCCCTCAGTAATTCCTCCAAAATCCTTGTACCACGACATATTTGCATATCCCCCTTCAAATTCTTGTCGATACCCAACAGATTGTGTCCACTACAGTGCCTCACGCAAAGTCGTTCCTCCTCCAACCTGTTCCACAAGACCACATTAAAAAAAGGCAATTTTATAAACCCCTCTTCCCGGCTTAAATCTTTATTAAGTACTACCAAAATCTATTAACTTTTTAGGGCAAACACTATTACTTTTTTATTTATTTTGGGTTGGGTTTAGTTGGCGGGAATACAATTTTCAATTTTTTTTAATATTTGGATTTTCAATCGTTAATCCATTTTTTTTTTACAAAATTAAAAAATTTAATCAATTAAAAAAATAAAATTGATTAAAAAAATAAAAATATTTAATCAATTAGAAGTTATTTTAGATTATGTTTTCAAATTAAAAGTATTTTTATATTTATGAAGAAAATCTAAGTGATCCTTAGATGGAGCATATTACCAACATTATTTAATGTTATTACATTTGAAGGATATTTTCAATTGTGTTTGTGTTTAGTGTTCAAGTTAACTTAATAAAATGATGAATGATTAACCTCCTAGGAGCATAAGAGACCGTGATTATGTGACATCAATGATTGAGTCGTATGTTATTTTAGATATTACCAACATATCCATATATTGCAAGTGTGGAAGCATAGATAGAGCTCACTAGATGTTTGACAATATGTCTGAAAAATATTTGGTTTCATGGGACACGATGATTCATAGGTATGGAATCATGGTTGTGGTAAGGATTCCTTTGTTGTTTCAACCAAATGCAACAGATGGGAGTTAAACCATATCATATCATGTGATGCTTGATTAAAAATATACTTGCATTGTTAATATTTTTCCTTCCTGAATTTACTATTTCTTCATCTTCTAACAATTATTTAGTAACAGGTTGTAGATGTTCATCAAGGGCTCCAACTTCATGCAACCTTTTTGCATCTCCCAAAATCTAAACCATTTGAGCTGTGCCTCAAAAGTATTCCTAACAAAATCAATCTCTCTCAAAGTCTTAAGAATATTTCATAACGAAAATTTGAAAACAAGAAACTATTTCAATACAAGGTTGAAGTTTTCAAAACAAAAGAATTGCTCATATAGCAGAAAATTTCAGAACATTTTATTAACACTATTCACAAAGCAATGCGGAGAAATCCCCACTTACTAGAGAGAGTCAAGATTCTTGATAACCTTAATCAAAAGGGTAATAAAAGGAGAGTTCTAGTCCTTCACATTTTAAGTTTAAATTCATTTCCAAGAATTTCCTATGTTAAAAAGAAAGAACATAAAATATCATATAGAATAACTAAATTGGCTTAAATTTCACTAGTTCTTGAATATTTACTTAAGCTATTAACTTCAATGAAAGACACTGGTGCCATTTTAACAAGCAAATCTCATTACACCACACTCATTATACAGGTTTTACCTGATTCTGCTCACTTAAGAAAGTAACATTTTCCATCACCTTCGTGCACTTAAGTATTAACTGCACACTCTGAGCCATTTTTGTTGTTATGGATAATTTGAGAATAACATTTTAACCCCAGTCCTTCAGAGCCTCTTGAACAAAAACATTGGTAGGTATTTTATAAATTGAAAATGTTTTATACACCTAATCATATCAACTTAACCATTAAAAACCTCCATCATGATATCTAGGAAAAATTCAAACATTAGTTCAGAAAAATTCAATGTAGAAGCCGATGTTATTAAATAAACATAGAATCTGTAAACAATCTTCCTACATTTTATTTCATATTAATGACAATTCTATGCATAAATTTATCCTTGAGGGATCTCAACAAGTAGACAAAAGTCACATGCAAACACTAGGCCACCAAGATAAATAGCTTAGTTTTGTCAAAGTAAAATGAGTTGAAGTACAATACATTAAACAATAATTTAATGATAATGAACAAATAGATAAAGTGATAAGGCCTCAGTAAAAATTTCAAGAGTAGAAACAAACGAGATCTAAAGCACTACAAAATTGACAAGAAAACATATAAAATGAGACATGCAACAATCTAAGACAAAATACTTTGCTTTTCCCAAAGATTTTTATCAAGGGAAGATATCCATACTCACTTTCAGAAAATAAAAACAATTCAAAACAACATAAAAAAAAACATCAAGGCCCCAAGTCTCTCGTATCCATTCTTTGAAATGCCCCCTGACTATTCTAACGTCAACAGAGTGCCCCATGGGAAACTTGTTGTATAAAGTCATAATCCTAGGAAAGTAACAACATGCCAAACATGCCACTCAAATGCCTCGTTATTGAAGTTGTGAAAGGAATCAAAGGGCGAGTGCTTTGCTTTCAATGTTTCATATTTCTTTTTATTAATAGTAAAAAGGAGGATATTTTGGAACCATCAACTGCCTTGTCTAAGGCCTTTGTGATGGAAAAAGGATCTATATGAAACATTTTAGTTCCATGAGACATTTCATCCTTTTCATTTATATCCAATTTTCTTCCTATGTAAATTGGATATGACATTGATGTTTGGAATCCATAATCATGCCATTGGAGGAGTGCAAATGTGGTTTCCTAGTCCTTTTTCTTGGCATGACACTTTAATTTTCTTCTATATCTTTTTTGTTTTGCTAGATTTTACACTTGTTTGTATTATGAACATGTGAAACATTTTCCTCCATGCAAGATAACAGTATATTTCCTCCTAGGAGCAAAATACCTGAGTTGAATGAATTATTACACCAAGGGTGTTGGTGAGAACCATTTGATCGATCACAGGAAACAACAATTTTTACTGAATTCACTCGACGTGCACTTCCCCTTGTGAAGGTGCATGTGTACTAAGAATCATTGAAAATATAGTATCTATTAAAAATATTGAATTTTCCATCATTGATACAACTTTTGAAGAAGGTTGTATTGTTCCACATCCACCTGAGAAGAGGACAGGGTATGTGTCTTTCATTTATAATTCTTAATTCCATTCTTATGATGCTTATCATTTTGAAAATATATTTTCTATTTTCTATGATGCGATGAACTAGAAATTGATATGGATTGGTCAATGGGTGCAAGAAGAAAGTTTCTATAGTGGGCAGTGGACCAAATGGTTTGGTTGTTGCTAATTAACTTAATAAAGCTGGGAAATATATCACTATTTATGAATGTGTTGATCGAATTGAAGGTCTGATGATGTATGGAGTTACTAATATGGAAACAAATAAACTTCATGTTTTCCAATGATGTGTTGTTCTGATGGTAGAGGAAGGTGTTAATTTTTTTGTGAATGTAAATGTTGGTTTTGACTCTCGTTTCTCTATGGAGAAGCTTTGTGCTAAAAATAATGCTCTGCTTTGGGCATGTGGTGCAAAAAAGCCAAGGTACACTTCTATATTTGATTTCAATTCTAGAGCTTATGGATTGAAGTCGCACCAGATTTAGGTCTGGGGCTTCTGGATTAAGGAAACGCCACCTTTAAAGAAGGTATTTCACACCACTTTCACCAATCAATGCCATATTATACTGATCTAGACCGAACATATCGAGTGGATATTTGGTTTGTCCATCAGACTAGAAAATGCCCCAATGTATTTCAAGTTATTGGGTGCTATGCTCTTAGCATCATCATCAAGAAGGCTAAAAAAATATAATTCGATAGCTCCACTCTGCATTGGACTGTCATTTGTTCTCTTACTAGAAAGTGGTGTAATTGAGATTTCATTTCTAGCTTGTTTCAAGAAATAAGTAAACTGAGCATCTAGGTCATCCCTAGGGAAAATATTTCTCAACACACTTGTACATGGAAGTCAAAGAGTTGTAACCCATATTCTTTGTTGTCCTAAAATTGTTGTGTAAAGAAATGCACATTGAAATGAGCATTAACATTTTTCTTAAAACTTGTCATCATGCTTGAATGTGACCATTATGGTTTTATCACAATCATATAAGCATAGAAGATTCATGACCAGGGAATCGGATTGCAAGATTTTCCAGATACTGGATCTTCGTTGGTAACTCGCCAATCAAACAATTTTCCAATAATTCAATGGATTCTAAATTAATGCAGTTGAAAATGAAAGGAAAGATTGGTCCATCGAGGCCAAATCCCATGACAATAAGCTTGAAAACCCTCTCATTATTTCAGGTCACGCCATTGAACTCCAAGATGGTGATGTTGTAGGGGTTTTGATATTGTCTCTGATCCATGGTCACACCTTCGAGCTCTAAGATGGTGAGATTGAAAGGGTTTTGATCTTGTCTCTAGTCTAGTGCATGAGCTTGGGTCCATAAACCTAGCACCATGTCGGGTTAAGGCGAATTATAATTTTTTGGCAAATAAATATCCATAGAGAAATGGATTTCTAGAGACATTGGTTATCATACATCTTTGGTTGCCTCCGTCAATGTATCAAAGTCGTCAGTCCTCTAAAAGGAGTCTTCTTCCCATTATTTCCTCCAAAACTAGGGTTCATTAGTGCTGCCATATATGCTAATAAATCCCCTTCATTGTCTCCCCCATATCGAAATCCAAGTTGTCAAACACAAATGTGAAGCTCAAGCTCTACGTCATCGAGGGTTATTATGGCATGTCTTGTAACTCTACAAAGAATCTTCTTTTTATTATATTGCTAGATGGTGTTACGATGCATATATCCCATTTAATGTTTCTCACTCACCTTATTACCAATATATGTGGGACTCTATTATAGCGAAAGGAAAGGGCTTCAAACTCCCTACTATGCATGACTTGAGGGGAGCTCTTTTGCAAAAAGAGATTTACTTCTTTGATTACTAATCAATTATAAAACCAATAATATTGTTTTTTTTAAAGCTTAATTTGACATAATCATGTAAATTATGTATTAAATGAAATAAATATATTCGTTTATACAATCCTCATAGAAATTGATAAAACTAAACACAATTATCCATTGTTACACAATAAACCATACTTAAAATATTTTGAATTACATATTTATAATCATTAATAAAGGTTTATATATTATTAAAAAATTAAATAAAGTTCCTACCTAAACAATTAAAAAAAATTCACAATACCATTAAAAATTAAGCAAGAGATGATGGATGGATGATTAGCAGATGTTGGATTCCTGCCCTTCATTCCTAAAATCCTTTTATTAAATTTTAATTTATTTAATTTTATTTTTATTTAATTATTTTATTTTTATTTATTTAATTATAATTTTATTTATCTACTTTATTTTTATTTTTTATTTTATCTTTATTTTATTTCTATTTATTTATTTTATTTTTATTTTTAATTAAAAATTTTATTTATCTATTTTATTTTTATTTTTAATTAAAAAATTTATTTATCTATTTTATTTTTAATTTTAATTTTATCCTTATTCTATTTTATATCTATTTATTTATTTATTTTATTTATTTTTATTTTTATTTTTTTTTCAAATAAAAAAGTTAACTTTTGGAATCTAAGCTTCTATGATTCATAATATAAATTAGTAAATACCAGCCTAGATCCATCTTAACTTCGGATCTATCAAGCGCCGAGAGGGATCAAATCTCTCGAGGTGAAAACCTCTTTTTTGAGTGCAAAAATTGAGAAAAGGTTTTCACCTCGAGAGATTTGATCCCTCTTGGCGCTTGATAGATCCAGAGTTAAGATGGATCTAGGCTAGTTTCAATCGTGTGCGACCAAGGAAAATCTATCGATAATATGAGGAACATATGATTAATTTTATCAATAATATGTAAATACATCTAATATTAACATAACCATTTTAAATATGTTAAATATGTCTGATATTTATTGAGTTATTTTAATTTTAAGTTTGATTAGTTACCTTAGTTTGTTGAGATGATAAATATTGTAAAATAACTTTAATGATGAAATAAAATTTTGAATGCAAAGTGACAATGTAATAATATTGAATGATAGAAACTGTTAATAATAAGAATGTAGTCAATTACGAATAGTATTCATTGTGATCGATTTCAAACTATTTTCTTCTAATATTCTTATTTTCACCCATGTTAGTTTTGTCATATTTTCATATTGATTATTTGAAAATGACAGTTGGAGTTGTAAACCATTTAAATATTTAGCTCGAGTTGTTGTAGTAAACATCATACCTTGTCTCTCTTGCTCTCTAATATTAATAGGTTGAATTACTATAACACAAAAATCAATGTACATTGTCAATAATTTTTTGTGCTTACACTGAAATCATTGCACACACACTATTAATCCAATGAATTTAAAATTACTGTACCATCATACATCCAGTTACATCAAATTAAAAATCAACATATACATTGAAATCAATGCAACTAATGTAAGAAATCAAATAATAATAGAAAACAACATCTACACTAAAATCAACGCATCTAATGCAAGTAATCAAATATGATTAGAAATCAACATCTACACTCAAATAAATGAGTCTAGTGCAAGTGGGAAAATAGGATTTAAAACCAACATCTACACTGAAATCAATGTATCTAGTGCAAGCAATCAAATAGGATTAGAAATCACCATCTACACTAAAATAAATGCATTTAGTGCAAGAAATCAAATAGGATTATAAATCATCTACATTTAAATCAATGCATTTAGTTAAATCATCTACATTTAAATCAATGCATTTAGTGCAAGTAATCAAATATAATTAGAAATCAACATCTACATTAAAATTAATGCATCTAGTGCAACCAATCAAATAAGATTATAAATCACCATCTACATTGAAATCAAGGAATTTAGTGCAAGCAATCAAATAGGATTAGAAATCACCATCTACACTAAAATCAATGCATTCAGTGCAAGCAATCAAATATGATTAAAAGTAGCCTACATTGAAATCAATTCATCTAGTGCAAGCAATCAAATATAACCAAAAATCAAAATCTACATTAAAATTAATGCATCTAGTGAAATCAATCAAATAGGATTAGAAATCATCATCTACACTGAAATTAATGCATTTAGTGAAAGAAATCAAATAGGATTAGAAATCATCTACATTAAAATCAATCTATCTAGTGTAAGTAATCAAATATCATTATGAATCAACATCTACACCAAAATCAATTCATCTAATGCAAGAAATCAAATAGGATTATAAATCACCATCTACATTGAAATCAATGCATCTATTGCAAGAAATCTTCTTCCCTCTCTCCCCCATATATATCTATATATCCTTAAATCTCTCATTATTTTTCTCTTTATCTCGCCCCACCAAGCACACACTCTCTCTCACTCCATATCTATCAATTTCCTTGTCCCTCCCTCCTTCTCTCCATCTATATTTTTTTTCTCTTCACCTTACATCTATATCTATATCTCAGTCTATCTCTCTATATCAACTCCAAAACATAAACTCTCTTTCTCCAACTATCTCTCTATATTAACTCCAAAACATAAACTCTCTTTCTCCAATCTATCTATCTATCTATCACTCCCTCCTCCTCCTCTCTCTCTCTCTCTCTCTCTCTCTCTCTCTCTCTCTCTCTCTCTCTTTTCCCCTTCCCTCCCTCTCTCTCGCTTATATCTCTCTTCCTTCCTGCTACCCTTTCTCCCTCTCTCTCCATATTCTTTATCACCCCACCCTCTCTCTCTCCACCTTTCACTGTCTATGTCTTTATTCTTACCTCCCCCTCTCTCCCTCTCCATCATCATATATCTTTCCCTACCTTTATGCACTCTCTCTCTTCCTTTCTGCGCCCCCCACACCCCCCCCTCTCTCTCTATCTTCACCTTCGAACTTTGTTACCATATGCCTCTCTCTCCTTCCCTACCCCTTCTCTCCATATCTCCTTATTTGACTCTTTATCTCACCCTAAAACATGCACACTCCCTCTCCATCTCTCCCTTGTCACTCCCCCTCTCTCTCCACTACTGACTCTCTATGTATTTCTTCTTCCCTCCCTCTCTCCTCATCCATCTCCATCTTTCAATCCCTCGCTCTCTTCCCCCTCCAAATCCATATTTCTATCCCTCCCTCTCCCATCTTCTCTCTCCTCCTCTCTTTCAAGTCCCCTCTCTTTTCCTTCCTCTCCTACCTCCCATTCTCTTCCTCCATCTCTCTCTCTCTCCATCTCTCGATCCCTCCCTCTCTCCCCCTCCAAATCCATATTTCTATCCCTCCCTCTCTCCTCCCCTCTCTCTCCTCCTCTCTTTCAAGTCCCCTCTCTTTTCCTTATTCTCTCTCCCTTTATCTCCTACCTCCCTTTCTCTTCCCCCATCTCTCTCTCTCTCTCTCTCTCTCTCTCTCCCATAAAATCCTCTCTTCCCCCATCACTCTCCTCCTCTCTCTCATCATTCCTCTCTTGCCTCCTTCTATTTGACCCCTAGCTCTCTTTCTTTCTCTTTCTTTCTGTCCTCCAATCCTCTCTCTTCCCCCATCACTCTATCTCACTCTCCAACTATCTTACTATTTCTCTCCCTTTATCCTTCTCTCCCCCTTTCTCTCCATCACTCCTCCTTTCTCCTTCTCTCCCCCGTTATCTCTATCACTCCTATTTATCTTTATCTCACCCATAAGCATACACACACTCTCTCCATCTCTCCCTTGTCACTCCCTCTCTATGTATTTCTTCTTCCTTTCCTCGCTCTGCCTCCAACTCCATCTCTCTATCCTCCTCCATATCTACTCCTCCTCTCATCATTTCTCTCTCTCTCTCCCTTTCTCTCCTACCTCCCTCTCCCTTACCCCTTATTTCTCTCTCTCTCACACTCCCTACCCTCCAATCCTCTCTCGTTCACCCTCCCTCTCTCCTTATCTCTCTCCCACTTCCATCTTTATGTCTCCCTCTACCTCTCTTACCCTTCTATAACTCTCTCACTCTTCTCCCTCTCTCTATCTTCATTCCTCTTCTCCCCTCTCCTTCAATTTATCTCCATATCTCCCTTGTCACTCCCCCTATTTCTCCACCTCTATCATATATCATGATATATTAATATATATTACAATATAATAAATTTAATATTGTATTAATCTAAACATATTAAATTTAATAATATTAATATTTTAATATTAATGTTAGGGTTAATAATGTTTTTTTTAGCATGGTATTAATAATAATTTGGTCCATGGTATTTGACCCTTATACTTCATATATAATTAGTTGTTGATTTCTAATCGTATTTGATATATTTTTATTTATTTACCTTACCTCTTTATACCTCTTTTATATCTATTTATTTACCATACCTCTTTTATAAATATGTTATTTGGCCCATGGTATTTGGCCCATGGTATTTTGGCCCATGGTATTGATAATAATTTGTCCCATAGGCTTCACCTAAATACAACCTCTTTTTGAGTTTTTATAAATATAAAGTGGTTTATTGAGTAAATATAAAAATCGGTTTTATTTATTTACCATACCTCCTCAGTAATATATAAGGTGGTTTTATTTATTTACCATACCTCCTCAGTAATATAAAAGGTGGTTTTATTTATTTACCATATCTATGGTTTATTTATATTTTTACTTATTTACCATATCTCTTTTTTGAGTGTTAGTAAACCTCTTCATATTTTAAGTTTATATCGTTTAAATTTATTTTTAATGAAATTTTAATGGTTCATTTATATGTTTAAGTAAATTATTGTTCAAGCCGGCCTTTTTTTTTTGGCTTCCGACATACTTTACACATCGGGGTCATACTGGGCTGTAGAATGCGCCTCTCGGCGCAACAAGTGGAGCGATGGTGAAGGATGGTACTCCCTGTCCCTTCACCATAACCCATGCAGCAGGAGAGCTATTGGATTCACACTGGCAATCCGTGTGAGAAATAAATATGCATTGGAGTTCGGAGGTGGTCAAAGGATAAGGTCGGGGAAGATGAGGGAACCCAAGATTCGATTCCTCACTCTGCTGTGGTGTTGGTCCTGGCGATGGCCTTCGCAGAGGAAGTGTAAACGTCACAAGAAGGTTTAAGGAAGGTTTAAGGAGGGAGTGGCTTATGTTTTCTTGTCTTGGGCATTTGTTGGTGTAGTGTGTTCAAAACATCCCTTCTACTCAGTTTCTTAGCCATTGTTTGTGTCTAGGATGAGGATACGAAGTTGAAGGGAAGTGAGCTCAATCGTTTCCTTTTTTCTTGGATTTTGGTGAGCTATTTTTTTCATGCTAAGAGAGGAAGATAGAATCTCCACTCCAGGAAACCTCGAGGGTGCAGGTGGTGGAAAATTTTTCCCAATTTTGTGCCCTCCGGAATGGGTGCGATGGTGTTTAGTGGATTGTTGTGTGGTCTCTGTGTGGAGAATTTGAAGGTTGATTTCTGGCCTGGGGGAAGTTACGCTCAGGCGTCAGCTACTTTGTCATCGTTTTTTGTTCAATTTATTGTGTTGGATTGGTGGCTAAGGGTATTTGGTTTTCCTGGTGGTCGCGGTATTTACCTGGTAGTGGGAGGTGGATTTTTGCTTCTCTGTGTTGGTGGGCAACGACATTTGGCTCCTTTACTAGTGGTGTTTATTTTCTATGGTAGGGAGTCTGGTCATTGGACTGTGCACATAGTGGGATTCCTTGACCTTCGTAAATTATAAGGCCCCTGGTGTGGTGTGGGAATTCTCCCTCCCATGTTTTCCATGGCCCTGTGGGGGTGGCAGACTCAGAAATAATCATGGCGGCTCCACGCCAGGGTGGCAAGACTGCGAGGCATGCGTGATTCACTATTTTGGGTGTGCATGGGGGCTATGGAGGAGGTAAGTACGGGGATAACAGGGGACCAGGTTCGAGGGTTCAAAATCAAATTCGTCGGGGTGGAGGATCTCGTGGTGGAAAGGGGAATTGTGGGTTTGATTGATATGAGATAAATGAGGGGCAGTTTATCCAACATTGCTTCTTGGAGAACTGTCGTGCACTTATCATTAAGCTGATGGAAAGAGTGGACACAACTGAGAGAGTCTGTCATGAGGAGCATGCAGAGTAGATGGAAACATTGGAACGAATGCACTATTTAAATTTCTAAGTCTGGGAGAGACTGGTAGTTTTTTAGCGAGGCCCAAATCAACTCACTAAGAAAGTAGAAAAGTTGGAGACTTGGTTGGTGCACTTTGAAGTGCACGTTCAATGTGACTTTTGTCCTCCACCACCTTGAGGAACAACCCCGGATAAACCTGCATCCATCAGATCAGACGAATACTATGATATTTGGTGTTCTTTATGTTTTATATGTGTTTTGGTGCCTCTAGCCCAACTGTTTATTGACAATGTACCTAGTCCCTCTTTTTTATTTTTGTCATCTAGTGAAAATTTTGGTCAACAAACCTGGTCGGGGTGAGACCACCTATTTTCTAAGTGGCTATATGTACTCCTTTGTTCCTACATGAATATAACACTGACTTACAAAAAAATAAAGGTTCATACATCATGAAAAATTAAATTAAGGTTCATACTTAAATTAATAAAGGTTCATACATATTTACTAAATAGGTCTATAAATGTATATCTTAGGTTTATCTATTAAGTATTTATCAAATATAAATATGACCACTTAATATTAGATTTAAATGAACTCACGCGTTTAACATAAGCAATGTTATATTTATCTATTTATTAACTGTAAATATGAATATTTAACCTTAGATTTAAAACAACTCACACTTTTAACGTAAATCAATGCAGTTTCAAAATTAAAATTTATGGCCAAAGATTGAATATAAATAGAATAATTAATTTGGCTATCTAAATATTACCTTTACTAATTAAATTAAAATGAAGGAATTAGTGTAAATTCAATATATGATACATGAAATTATGTTAATTGTAGATGAATCCATTTGCAATGTTAAACTTTAGAGACAAAATGGTATTCATAATTTTAACACTGTAAATTCAAAGACCCCTTTATCTCTAAATTTTAACACTAGAGATGGATTTAAAGACACCTATAGTAAAATATAACACTTCGGTACCAAAATTACAATTTTCCATTTATGGAGTGACACAATTAATAATTACTCACATAAATGACTAATTCATATACTTGTTGTATTTGTTATTTGGTCATATTTTTATCCTTGGACTATAATAGTCATTTACATTAATTAATATTAACTTCCTCACTTATTATCTAGTCATATATTTTAATCCTATACTAAATTAGTCATTTAAGTTAGTTGCTTTTAGTTTAGTCACTTATTATCTAGTCATATATTTTATCCTTAGAATAAATTAATCATTTATGTTAGTCACTTATTATCTAGTCGTATATTTTATTCCTAGACTAAATTAGTCATTTAAGTTAGTCATTTTTAGTTCGGTTACTTAAAATTGCTCAAATTTAGTAGTAATTCACTTGAAATAATTGCGGTGACTAAAATTTTTAGTCACCTAGTCATTAATTTCATCATTTTTTACTAGTGCTTTACTGCAAGGGCAAGCTTCATGACCTTGCCATCCACCGGTTCCTCTTCTCGGACATCAATGTTTGAAACCTCAAAGCATGTTGCTTCAACCACCTCCTTCAACTTCTACTACTAGTGTATTGCCTAATCCATTTCCTGGATCGCCTAGTCGAGCTTGATGAGCCCCATCATTAGACATAATTGGAGGGGTTAATCGTCACTTTTCTAGCCTTATTAGTCTCTCGTTATTAGATTTAATCGCATTAAGGTCATATGTTGCTTAGTGTAGATGGTTATTAAGGCTTGTCATACTTTTAATGCCTAATATGGGTTGAATGCATGATAATCATGAAGATATTCCATTTTTTTTAAGATTTTACAATCAAAGCTTAGAGAAGACAACAAGGAGATATTGTAGGAGGGTTTTCCACCATCTTAACTCCTAAAGATAGCCAATGGATCCTCATGATTCCCTCCAACAACTCAAAATCAAAGGTAACCAAGAAAGTGGAAGATCAAGTGCACCAAAGCTCCACTTCTCTTGCACTCAAAGGGGACACATCACCTACTTTTTAGGGAGTTGTTGGTAGCTAAACTTTAGGTTAAATAGGGTAGAGAAAGAGCTCATTAGGATTCAAATTTTGGAGGAATCTAGTAGACTCTTAGCTCTTGTGATAGATTTTTGAGACTTTCATTATTATTTAATGAGATTATTTCTGCAATAAAATGAGTATTCAATTTTTCCTTCACTGATTTACTTTCAAAGAGATTAGCTTGTGGGTTAGGGCCCAATCCATTGGCCTTAGTCTCTCTCTCTCTTGTGTATTTATGTCTATTTTTGTGCCATTGTAGCTAGTTTACTTTATGAGTTTTAGCTAGCTTGCTTACATTTAATTTTACTATTTTTTGTTTGCTTCCATTTAACATTTTTTGTAGTTAGGCTCTTGTAGATCATGGTACAGTAGCATATAAACTCCAAAAGTTGTGTGCCAAAGCCTCCCTCTCTCACCTCTTTCATTGGAGCTTAAGGAAGCCAGATCTTCACCACAGGCCCAAAATTGCTCTTTAGTTTATTATTTCTTAGAAAGAATAAATAGATCATTGTAGTTATCATGAACATGTTGAGAATATTGAGTTAGATTTTTGTTTGAATTCATAAGTAGGTTTTCTTATCAAATTCAACTCATCCTTTCCATATTCTTCATCATAGATTTCTAAAATTTTTATTGCCTGAATAGGTATTGTTATTGCATGTTTGAGTAGAACAATAGAGAAGGACTCCACCAGCATCCCTAGCTCCATTTCTCACCTTTCACCAATCTCCTTTCAACAAAATCGTCGTCGGCTCTGTTTTTGAGATTTTCACCACGACATCGAGATCAACCCTAGAAGTGAAAGATGAGATTTGATAGAAGTTATGAGCTTAGCCAAGGGGTTGGCCACCTTCCATCCACCCAAATACACCTTAATTTCACCTTCTCTACCCCTTTCCTCATCAATTTTTTCCTCAAAACACCCTCAGTTGCTTTCCTGTAGCATTTGCAAGACATTCTGTAGCACTACAGGAAACCTATAGCAGCACCATTTAGCCTCTCCGTCAGCCCAAAAACCATCTTCCACCTAAGCTAACTCTTCAACAACCTCCAATACACCTTCATCTTTGAATCCATGAGTCCAGGACCTTCTTACGCCACCTTAGTGCCTCCTTCTTTTGCTGCAAAACAAAGTATTTACAGACATAGTTAGCCCATGGTTAGATGCATTATTAAAGAATAGAAGTTATGCATAAAGTAGTTATATTTTACTTATCCATTTAGCCCAAAAATGACTGATTATATTAGTCTTCCTTTCTACAATTTCAATTCATAAATTTTCTTCATGAATGTTGCCTAGTTTATTTCTATTTCTTGCAATAGCCTAAATTGTACATTTCCTTACTTGCAAAATATCTAGATGTATCCTCTTTATTCATAATAGTCCTTTGATTTTTGATAGAGTAATGGTTTTGAGTCATCTATAGTTCTAGGTATAATTCACAAGTGTGACAGACTTCACTCAGAAACCCTAGCAATAGCACCCTTTCGTAGGAATCAGAACAGGATGGAATGAGTAGAATGCATCTATTAAGTATATAGAATTGTCATCTCCAATTTTGTAGAAACCCTAGGTTAATAAATTAAAGTATAGTATCCTCTGGGAGTTGCAACACTCTTGGAGCAATACCAGGGCTCACCACTTTTTTCGCATCGTAGTAGACTCTTAGCTCTTGTGACAGAATTTTGAGACTTTCATTATTATTCAATGAGACTATTTCTACAATAAAATGAGTATTCACTTTGTCCTTCACTGATTTAGTTTCATATAGTTGAGCTTGCGGGTTAGGGCACAATCCATTGGCCCTACTCTCTCTCTCTTGTGTATTTATGTTTATTTTTGTGCCATTGTAGCTAGTTTACTTTATGAGTTTTAGCTAGCTTTCTTACATTTCATTTTACTATTTTTGGTTTTCTTCCATTTCACATTTTTTGTAGTTAGACTCTTGTAGATCTTGGTATAGTAGCATACAAACTCCAAAATTTGTGTGTCAAATCCTCCCTCTATCACCTCTTTCATTAGAGCTTGAGCAGGGCAGATATTCACCATAGGCCCAAAATTCCTCTTCATTTTATGATTTCTTGGAAATAATAGATATATTTCTCTAGTTATCATGAACATGTTGATAATATTGAGTTAGATTTATGTTTTAATGCATACGTAGAGAATACTGAGAATACTTAGTATTGCATCAAGAGTGTTGAAACTCCTAGAGGCCACTCTACTTTAATTTATCAACCTGGGGTTCATACAAACTTGGAGGTGAGAGTGCTATATACACAGCAGATGCATTATACTCATGCCATTCCCTTTGAGTCCTACGAAAGGGTGTTATTGCTATGGTTTCTGAGTGAATTCTGTCACATTTTTGAATTAGACCTAGAACTATAGATGACTCAAAACCATTAATTTATCAACAATCAAAGGACTATACTGAAGCAAGAAAATACATCTAGCTATTTTTCAAGGAAGGAAACCTACAATTTACGCTATTTCAAAAAATAGAAGTAAACTAGGTAGCATTCATGAAGAAAATTTCTGAATTGAAATTGAAGAAACAAAGACTAATATAATCACTCATTGATGGGCCAAATGTCTAAGTAAACTCTAACTATTTTATACTTAACTACTATTCTTTAACAATGCATCTAGTCATTGGCTAACTATGCTTGTAAATACTTTGTTTTGCAGCAAGCAAAGGAGGCATTGAGGTGGCTGAAGAAGGTCATGGACTCATGGATTCATAACTGAATGTGTCTTGGAGGTTGTGGTAGGGTAAGGTGAGGTGGAAGATGGGTTATGGGATGACGAAGAGGATAAATGGCACTACTACATGATCTTTTATAGGTTTCCTCTCGTGCTATAGGATGTCTTGTAAATGCTATTGGAAACAAGCCGAGATTGTTTTAAGGCCAAAATTGATGAGTAAAGGGGTAGGGAAGGTGAAATGAAGGTGTATTTGGGTGGATAGAAGGTGTCCAACTCCTTGGCCAAGCTCAAAACTTCTCTCAAAGCTCGTCTTTCACTTCTAGGGTTGCTCTTGGTGTGGTGGTTGAAATCTAGTAACAGGGATGAGGGTAATTTTGCTGAAAGGAAATAGGTGAAATGTGAGAAATGGAGCTAGGGATGTTGGTGGAGTCATCCTCTGCTACTCTAATCAAACCTGAAAATACACTATCTATTCATGCAATAAACATTGACATATATATGATGAAGAAGATGGAAAAGACGAGTTGAATTTGATAAGAAAACATACTTATGCATTCAAATATAAATATAACTCAGTATTCTCAACATGTTCATGATAACTATGACAATATATCTATTATTTCTAATAAATAATAAAATGAAGTGAAATTTTGGGCGTGTGTTGCAGAGATTCCCTCCTCGAGCTCCAACGAAAGAGGTGAGAGAGGGAGGCTTTCACACATAGATTTTGGAGATTACTTGCTACTGTACCATGACCTATAAGAGTATAACTATAGAAAATGTGAAATTGAAGAAAACCAAAAAGAGTAAAATGAAATGTAAGAAAGCTCACTAAAACTCATAAAGTAAACTAGCTACAATGGCACAAAAATAAACATAAATACACAAGAGAGAGAGAGAGAGATTAAGGCTGATGGATTGGGCCCTAACCCACTAGCTCACCTCTCTTAAATTGAATCAGTGAAGGACAAACTAAATACTCATTTTATTGCAAAAATAGTATGATTACATAACAGTGAAATTCTCAAAAGTATATCACAAGGGTTAAGAGTCTACTAGCTTCCTCCAAAGTTTGAATCATAATGAGCTCTTGCTCTACCCTATTTAACCTAAAGGGTAGCTACCAATGGCTCCCTCAAAAGTAGTTGATGTGCCCCTTTAACTACAATAGAAGTGGATCTTTGGTGCACTTGATCTTCCACTTGCTTGGTTGCCTTTTATTTAGAGTTGTTAGAGGGAATATCGAGGATCCCTTAGCTTCCTTTAGGAGTTAAGGAGTTGGAAAACCATCCTATAATCTCTCTTTGATGTCTTCTTCGAGATTTTATTGCACAATATTCAACAAAAATGGAATATCTTTGGGATTATTCTGCATTTAACCCATATTAGGCATTCAAAGTATGACAAGCCTTAATCAGCATCTACACTAAGAAACATATGACCATAATGTAATTAAATGTGATAAAGAGAGACTAATAAGGCTAAAAAGGTGATAATTAACCCCTCTAGTTATACATAATTATGGGGCTCATCATCATCCCCCTACCAAATGGTTTCTCATCCTCTAATAAACTTAGTCCTCCTTCATTTCTTTCAGTGATTTAGTGGCGCCTATGACCTCCCAAGGAATAAGTATAGGAGTTCCTTCAGGAGGGTAGAATCCAACATTCTCCTCACATTCTCTATTTTTCTCATGTCTATATTTCCCTTCACCCAGTCCCAACAACAAAGGTGGACTAATTTTCAAGCCAAGCCATTTTATTTTTATTGCCTGCATAGCCCTCTTATATAATGGTACCCTTTCTAGAGCACTCCTCAATCTCTTTGGGGTATGATATTACATGTCTCAGAGACTAAGACGGGGGCCATTCCACCTTCTTTGACTTGCCAGTACACATTAATCTCCCAACAACGTAGAAATATGATCAAAATATGTAATATCTTGTGCTTGTGTGTTGAGGTACTTGTCTGAAAGGATGGCATCATTATCTATCATGGGGTGATTGTTGATGACTCCCCTAGGGCTGAATACTTTTGCCCTTATGTGTAGAGGCTCTATGTTTTATCTTCTCATCACCTTCTTTACTTCATCTACTCTTTCTTCCTCATTCACCATCCAAGAGGCTAATGTCATTAAGTGCATACCTCCCAACCTAGGGTTAGGGTCCTAAATGTTTAAGTCTTTCAAAATAATATTATGCATGTAGAATTCTACCATATTGACCTTGTCTCCCATGTTGGACTAATTGCAAAAGTCAATGAATTGCCTATAGTTCTAAAAAGGTAAGGACCCTTGAGAGGCTAATGTCTTAATGTGAAATTCCAAATTTCTTTGAGGTAGATGGCATAGGAGTTTGATGGATATCTGTGTTGGATGGCCTCCATGCACAAATATTCCATGGTGGAAATTTGTTTGTATTTTTGCTAATTTAATTCTATAACCTTTCATTCTCTGCCTAATTTTCCTGAAGTTGTTCTTTCAACATGGATTCTCTTAGTATAACAACAGAAAAATTCCTCCCCAACTCAGTGAACTTCTCCTCCATGATCCCTATGTCATGCACACCTCTTGTTGTAGCAATTTTCATCCATTGATGAGTGCATGCTATTTCTTATTCAAACTAATAAAATAAGGGGACTCCAAGCTTCTAAGGAATCATTCTGACCCTTCAATAAATGTATAGTAAGAACTGAGATTTGGCTGAGGGCTAGGGTGTGAAACTGATGATATATCTTTAGGGACATATTTTGGGGAGGTAAGCTCCACCTTTTTCTCCATCTCTTCCTCCCCTTTGGTGTATTGACATTCAACTTGTGCTTCTTTCTCAACTTCTTGTGCCTCTTTCCAACCCATGGGTTCCTTATCTCCCTCCCCCAAGACTTCCTACTCTATTTAAAATACTGTTGGATTTTTCTGTAGCACAGACAGAGTTTCCTGTAGAAAACTATGTTTTTTCCTGTAGCAAACCCTCCCTTACTTGCTTTTCCTTCTTTTCTTTCTTTTGATGGTCTATGGGGGTTGGTAGATGTGTAGGGAATTCCAACCTAGATGAATGTCGCCTCCTATAGGTCACAAGTGTCCTCTCAAGTGAGGTGACCTCTTGAACGTTCCCTTCTTCCAACCTTATCTCATCATATTTTTTGGGTGTCTCTTCAATTGTTATAGGTATTTTGGTTGGAGTCTGTTGTTTCCCCTACCTGGACCTAGCACTCTTTATATTCCTGAAGTACATGGGTGTTTTTATTTTTCTCTTGGCCTTCACTGGTGTGCTCAAAATGGCTAAGGTAGCAGACACTTCTTTCTCTGTTATCTCAGGTGATATGTTGGTCTACTGAGGAGAGGTATCAATGCCCAGAATAGGGTCTAATATTTCCTCTTCATCTGCCTTCTCTTCCCTCTTCTCCTTTGTTTCCTCCTCATCTTTTTTATCTCCCTCTTTTTCTTCTTTTGTTTCTAGGGTTTTTGTGTTTTCTATTTCAACCTTCATCTCTTCTTTTGCATCATCTTTTCCTTCTCTCTCTTCAGCCTCCCCTTCTTATTCTTCTTCCATTCCCCTCTCTCCAAGACTAGAGGCAGAGGTTTGTCCAGTTTGGGTGGCTATGAAGGTTTCCCTATCCATATCTATGATTGAGGACAAGTACATAGGGAGGTTCAATATCTTTATAGAATCATTCACTATCATCTTGATAAGGCCATGCTCATCTAAGTGCCAGTACTTCCTTTCCCTCACCTTTTGGCTCGAATCCCTAATTGAATGTAGGAGGAAATAGGGAATTTTTAGTCTTTGTTGTAGAGGGATTTCTCCTTGAAATATAAGTTCATTCAACAACCTAAAGTGTTATACATAAGCCACACTAAGTCTTCACTCACATTAAATGAATTTCATAATATGGAATGCTATTTATTCCCAACGGTATGGAAGGATTTCTATCCTCACTCCATTTTTGTCTTCAATGAATTGTTCACCTGGCAGAAAGAAGCTCTTTTTAGCTTAAGTGTTGGACACCCTCTCTTCCTTATTCCACTTGACTCCTAGTGGAAAAGTGGTGATTATGCTAATTAACCCAGGTGTAATTGTGACATCTAGGGCTCTAACCAGAGTGGTGGCCCTCTCATCTATTTAGCCACTGCAAATTCTCTAGCTATCTCCTCATGAAATCCTTTGAGGAGCTAGAAGAATCCTAACCACTGGTGGTTCCTGAAAATTTCCACCACATGAGGGTGCAATATCATCCTTTTGACATTTGTGGGCTCCCTTCTGTTAAATCCTCCTCTCATTTTATGGCTTTGTTAGGAAGGTGGTTGAATGACATTGTTTGAGAGTTATTTTCAAAGTGTGGCCTTTGATATTATAGCTTTTAAATAAATTTAGGCTACCTTGATTCAACCTCTTAATTCTTGAATTATTACTAGCTGTGTATAAATTTCATGGAAAATTCACAGCTTTGGGAAGTGGCAACCCCTTACCTCTGACCTCTGTTGTTTTTATCTTGGGAGATGGTGGTCTTAGGAGTTAATACCACCTATGAGTAGCTATTATTTTCACTTTTTCTCACTATTGAACCTTCTGTGAAGTTTCCTGTAGCGTCCATAGTTTCCGAGAGCACAGCGTTTGCATGTAGATTCAGCCTTGGTGTTGTGGTATTTGACGGCTTCTCTAACTTTCCTTCCTCCCACTACTCTCAAAATTCTAAACGGAATCAGAAGAATGAGCCAACATTTCCCTTTATGGAAACTTAACCGAATTTGGAGCGGGGTGATGACTTGGACTGTGGCACTAGTTCTCCTCTTCTGGACCATTGGTCCCACTCCACTTAGTAATTTCTTATGCCTCGTAATCACCTCCATGTCCTTATGAACTCCCCCTTAATTGATTTTACTTTACTAGGTGGCATGCACACTCAACTTCTCATTCACTTTAACTTCACGAGGGCGGCAAAGTTAACTGGACACCTTGTCGCCTTTTTAAGCTCCAATTATCGACATTAATTAATTTTGGTCAAAATGAGTGCATAGTGAGAGGATGAAGGGCCATAACTGAGCCTGCCTATTGCAAAGGAGTTGCAAACATCATTTGATGTAGAGTGTTGGAGTTTCATGATAGCCATTGCTATTTTTCCTTTTGCTGTTTTTTTTTATTCATTTTCTGAGTGAGTTTCTTAACCTTTTTATTTCTTTGTTCTTTTTGCAAGTGGTGCATGGATATCCTCAAGAAATATTGCTGGTTTGATCATCCTCCTGGAGTTTTCTGGTAGTCCTTTGAATCCATTTCTATCAATTTCTTCTAACTTTTTCACCATCTTGTGCTATGTACAATATTTCTACAGGAAGTAATCAACTTCCTATAACATACCCTTATCTACTTCTTAGAAGCTCTAAATTGTTGAGAAACGAAGGGAAATGGTGTATGGAGGTTAGGGATGGATCTGTGGAGTGATTTGAGTGATGGAGAGCTGAGGGTAGAGGTCCCATGTCTAGATATAGGTAACCTAGTTTTTATTGGCAAAAAATAGGCTTTAGAGAGTGAGTACTTATGCATGGAGTGGAGTGAGGGTTGGGAGTGGTAGGTATAGGTAAAAAATCAATTTTCATGCTTTTATTGAAGTTTATATTCCTGTGAGATAGCTTCCTTCCTCATATATTAGTTTCCTGTAGCAGTTACAAGGTTTCCTGTTGCACTACATGAAATCCTGTAGCAATTATAGACAAGAGAAAAAAATGGTTTTCCTGCTTACTTGAAGGGAGAAATGGGTGGATGGATGCATGTTAGAGTTGCTTATGGAGTGGGTAGGAAGAGGAGAGAGAAAACATAGGAAGAAAACTACTCCTCTATGTCTAAAACTCCCTTTGATCAACAACCTACAAAACAAAACAAATGAGTGCATAGGTGTGATCTTTTTTTTTTCTTTTTTTCTTTTTGTATTTTTTCCCTTCTTTTTTTTTAGGACAGGTGAGCTGCCTCCAAAGAGGTTTTCATCCCATAAGCTTTCCTTGGGTTCCTCAAGGAGGTTTTCACCAAAGGATATTTTATTTATTCGTTTTTTCCTTTTTTGTTCCAGGATTGACTCATGGAGGTTTTCAACCCTGAGTTGGCCTTGGGCGCCTTAGAGAGGTTTTCACCCATGCCTTTTTATTATTTATTTTTTCTTTTACTTTTTTCTAGGAGGGGGAGGTGCTAGAAACTATGCAGATTCCAATGACATACAACTCTTTTTTTATGGAATTTATAAACTCAGCCCTAGACAGGGGCTCCTTATATACTTTGAGCCTATAATGATTGACAAGTAGGGGGGTCCCCTCCTCCTCCTTGTTTATGATCTGAACTGTGCCATTATCATAGAATTTTTACACTTTGTAAGTTCCCATCCATATTTTCATTATTTTTCCTTAGAATTCCTTGAACCTTGAGTGATAAAGCACCACCCAATCTCCTTCTTGAAAGGTTGTTTCCTTAATGTGTTTATCATGCCAAACCTTCGTTTGCAGTTGAATCACTTCTATGTGAAGGAGTGTCTGCATCCTCAACTCATCTAAACCATTTAAATACAACAACATTTCTTGTTCAGCCTTTTTGATATCTTGGTCTAACTTAGTTTCCATCCTCAAGGTGTTGTATTCAAACTCAATGGAAAGCAGAGCTTTCTTCCCTTAGACTAAATCATAAGGAGTGAACCCTCTAGTTGTCTTCCAAGTGGTATTGTAGGCCCAAGTGGCTTCCATCAATCTATCTGCTCAATATTTCCTGTTGATGCTCACAACCTTGGTGAGTATATTATCCAAGGCTCTATTTGTCACTTCCACCTAGCCATTTTCTTGTGGATGGTAGGCAGTGGAAGTGTTATGCTTGATATTGTGCCGCATCATATTTTTAATGAGATGATATGTATATCGAACCCTATGATCAATAGCTACATATTTGAGGTATACAAACTTGTAGAAGACATTATCTCTCAGAAAATATGCTACTTTTTCCTTTGTTTCCACCTTTGCAACCCTTGTTTCAGCCCACTTGGTAAGGTAGCCAGTGGAAACTATGATATACCTCTTCTACTCGGATGGTGGATCGATGCTTCCAATGAAGTCCATGCTCCATTTTTCAAATTTCTCTAGAGCCACGTGAGCGTGCAGAGGAATTTCATCCCTCTGTGTAGGTTCCCCATCCTTTAGCACTCATCACACCGACTAGTGTATCTCCTCGCATATTGGTGGAGGGTAGGCCAATAGTAACCTGCGTGCAAAGCTTCGAAGGTTTCTCTTTTTGCGGAAAAGTGGCCTCCACAAGGACTATCATGAAATTTTGAGGGTATTTAAAAAACTTATTCCTCCCTCACACATCTTCTGAGAATTTTGGCAGGGCCCAACTTAAAGATATTTCCACCAATCCAGGTGAAAGGGGCTCTTTTTTTGATGATATTTCTCTCCTCCCTGGATGAGAGGCTTGGAGGGCATTTTTTGGCAACCAAGTAGTTAGCTATGTCAGCAAACCATGGAGAGAGTGCTGAGATAGAAAATAGGCGTTCATCCAGAAGTTGTTCATCCACCATTCCTTCCTCATCTGCAGGTAGAGTTAGTCTAGATAAAAAAAACTGCAACAGCATTCTCCTTCCCTGGTTTATCAACAATTGTTAAGAAAATATACTATAATAACAAAAACCATCTAATTATTCTAGCATTAACATCAGGTTTATTGATTAAGTACTTGATGGCTGCATGGTCAGTCTGTACAAAGGTATGATAACCATTGATATAATGTCTAAATTTGTTTAAAGAATGGACAATGGCTGACAATTCCTTTTCTATGATAGTATAGTTGAGTTCGACCTTGAAAAAATCCTTTCTAATGAAATAGATGGCATAGGGTAATATTTATTTCAACTCCCCCAAATCTTCCCAATTTTTTTGGATTCATATGTGTGGATGAGGAAAGGCAGAGTCCAATTTGGACCTCGGAGAATGGGGGCAGTAGTTAACTTTTCCTTAATCAGATCAAAATATTCTTGACAAAGAATGGACGAGATAAATTTAGAATATTTGGCCAACAAACCAAATAATGGCGAAGCCAATTTGCTGAAGTCTTTGATGAACCTTCTATAGTAGCCATATAGACCTAGGAAACTTCGGAAATCTCTCTACTTTTGAGGAGCGGAAACCCTTTTTATGATGGTGATTTTGTTCGGGTCCACCTGTATTCCTACTTGTGATATTGAGTGGCCAAATACTACTCCTTCCCTTTTTAAGAATTCACTCTTTTCCAGACTCAGGGGGAGATGCATCTCAATGCACCTTCTCAACACCTTTTCAAAATTGGAGAGAGCTTCTTGGAAGCCATCCCCATAAGGTGTGAAATCATCCATGTATATTTCTACCGAGTCATGGACTTTCTCCGAGAAAATTCTCAAGATAAATCTTTGGAAAGTAGCTGGGGAATTGCACAACCTAAAGGGAAGGAATTTGTAAGCGAAGGTGCCCCATGGACAAATAACAATATTATTTTCCATATCTTCAGGGCTAATTTGGATTTGGTTATACCCATTGAACCCATCTAGGAAAGAAAATAATTTCTTTCCTACAAGTCCATCTAGAACTTGATCTATAAGGGGCAAGGGGAAATGTTCCTTCTTGGTGGATTTATTGAGTTCCCTGTAATCAACACAGTTTTTCCAGTTTCCATTCTTCTTTGGGACTAGGACAAGACGAGATACCCACTCACTATCTGATATAGGATAGATGAGACCTACATCCAATAATCTATGTAGTTCTTCCTTTACTATCTCTTTTAGAGTTGGGTTCATCCTTCTTTGGGGTTGGCACATAGGCTTTCACCCCTCTTTAATGTAGTTATGATGTGTGCACAATAAGGGATGCACCCCATTAATGTATTTGTAGTCCGAAGAAAATGCATCAAGGTTTTATTTCAAGAGCTGGCATGTCTGATCTTCTTCTTTAGCTGATAGCAATGAATTAATTTTCAGATACTTTGATGGGCCAAATTCCACAGCCTTGATGGTTTCAAAAGTTGAATCCACTGAGTGTAGTTCCATACAAGGGTGGCTCTCAAATTCTTTGACTGGGTCATCAAGAATATTGTCATTGTGGGGTTGGTTCTAAAGGATTTTATCTTTGAGGTCATCCTCATCAGGCTGCCCTCTATAAGGACAATATCTATGGTAAAAATGGGGTAGGGCATAGTGCTATATACTTCATCTTCTTATTCTTCATCCTCCAACCATAAACGTAGGTCATGGTCAATGGAAGGCTGGGTAGGAGGGTATAATACCAGTTGTTTATAGAAGTTACCATTATTTATAGTCATGTTTTTGGCTCGACAGCTCATATAGGCATCAATAGTGGCTAACCAAGGTATCCCTAAAATAAGAGGATATCCATTAAACTTGGTTTTTGGCTGGAAAACGACGAAATCTGTAGGGTACTCCCAAGAGTCTATAGAAACCATAACATCCTCAACAATTCCTTTCAGAGCTACTATGGACCGATCTCCAAGTTGCATAACCATTTTGGTTTTCCTCAAAGTCCCATGGAGTTTGACTTTAAGCATAGTTTCCTTGGTCGTTACATTGATGGCAAGCCCGAGATCAATCAGAGTATTGGGGACTATGGCACCATATATGTGTAAATTTACAACTAGACTAGCAGGGTGTACTTGGGGAAGATGACCCTTCCCAACATTAAGTCAGACAATTGTCCTACTACATTGATAGTGGGGGTATATTTCTTATTTCTCCATTAGGGGAATTTTGAGGTCTAAATGGGCCTCCTATGGAAATTATAAAATAATAGTGGAAATAATAAAATAGGATTTGATTACATCATCAAATTTTAGAGGGAAAAGAGAAAAAACTACTTTTTCAACTCGTATTTTGAACTTATCTCCTTAAATTTTTACTCAAATATAAAGCTGGAATACACGTTGGATGAAAAATTTAATTCCCCATCCAAGGAGTACCCATGTTGCATAATTTTGATGGAATCTTCTATACGAAAAATGAGAAATACATGAAAAACGTGATTGTAATTATGTTCTTTTATTTATTCTCATTTTTTATGTAGCGGGGTCTATCAAAAGTATGCAACATGGGTATTCCTTGGATGAGGAATTAAATTTTGCATCCAACGAGTACTCCTGCTCGAAATTTGAGTAAACCCTTAGGGAGATAAGTTGAAAATACGAGTTGAATAATTAGTTTTATTATTTTATTATTTTTTAATCTTTTTACTTTTTTAATCCAAAAATGGTGAATCATCCCCCATGGTTGAAATCATCATCTTGAATCCTATTGGTTCTCATAAATTTTATTTTGGTTTTACATTTTTCTTAGGAGGCCCATTTTAGACCTCAAAATTCCCCTAATGCTAGGTTTCTTAAATAACTTTTCGTTGATGAGCCTATTGTAAATATGGAAGTACTTAATGGCCCGGAGAAGGGGTATTTTTACACACAAATTTCTCAGCTCTCCTAGAAGTTCAGTTTCCTTTGGGGTGTGCTGATTAGAGTGGATCAAGCACTCAGGAAAAGGAGGTGGTTGGATTTGAGTGTTACTTTCTTCCTTTTCCTCCTCAACCTTTTTGGGTGGAGATGGAGGATAATTTTTTGGATTACTCTTCCCAACCTGAGATTAATCTCATGTATCTCCACAACATAAGTTGGATATGATGTCTCTCCACTGTAAACCTGTTGTGGTTGCTTTTTTTTTGAATTCGGATTGGGTTGTGCAGGCATCCGAGGTAGCTTGGGTGGAGTAGAATTAGTGAGTTGAGGTTGAGTTTTGGGTGGAGGCAGTAGAATTCTAAAATAGAATCGAAGCGTCTACTTAGACACCTCCCCGACAATGGTGCCAAAAAACATGGTGAGCCTTGGTATTGCACCAAGAGTGCTATAGCTCCGAGAGGCTACTCTACTTTAATTTATCAACATGGTGTTCATACAAACTTGGAGGTGACGGTGCTATATACATAGCAGATGTATTCTACTCATGCCATCCTCTTTGAAGTCCTATAAAAGGGTGTTATTGCTAGGGTTTCTGAGTGAAGTCTTTCACAATTCTAAATTAGAAATAAAATTACAGATGACTCAAAACCATAACTCTATCAACAATCAAAGGACTATTCTAAAGCAAGAAGATACATCTTTCTATTTTGTAAGAAAGAAAATATACATTTTAGGCTATTGCAAGAAATAGAAGTAAAGTAGGGAACATTCATGAAGAAAATTGCTGCAATGAAATTGCATAAACGAAGACTAATCTAATCACTCATTGCTAGGCCAAATGGCTATGTAAACTCTAACTATTTTATGCTTAACTGTTATGTTTTAACAATACATCTAATCATGGGCTAACTATGCTTGTAAATAATTTGTTTTGCAACAAAATAAGGAGGTGCTAAGGTGGCTTATGAAGGTCTTGTACTCATATATTTAGATTTGAACGTGTCTTGGAGGTTGTGGCAGGGTTAGGTGAAGTGGAAGATGGTTTTTGGGCCGACGGAGAGGCTAACTGGTGCTACTATAGGATCTGCTGCAGGTTTCCTGTAGTGCTACAAGATGTCCTGTAAATGCTACAAGAAACAGGTTGAGGGTTCTTTGAGGCCAAAATTGATGATGAAAAGGGTAGGGATGGTGAAATGAAGCTGTATTTTGGTGGATGTAAGGTGGCCCACCCCTTGGCCAAGCTCAAAACTTCTCTCAAATCTCGTCTTGCACTTCTAGGGTTTCTATCAGTGTGGTGGTGAAAATCTCAAAAATAGTGTTGGTGGTAGTTTTGCTGAGACGAGATTGGTGAAAGGTGATAAATGGAGCTAGGGATGCTGGTAGAGTTCTCTTCTACTACCCTACACAAACCTGCAAGCACACTACTTTTTCATGCAATAAACATTGACATATCTACGATGAAGGAGATGGAAAATATTAGTTGAATTTGATAAGAAAACATACTTATGAAATCAAACATAAATCTAACTCAATATTCTCAACATGTTCATGATAACTACAATAATCTATCTATTCTTTCCAAGAAATCATAAACTGAAGATAAATTTAGGGCCTGTGGTGAAAATCTGCCCTCCTAAAGCTCCAATGAAAGAGGTCAGAGAAGGATGCTTTGACACACAACTTTTGGAGTTTATATGCTATTGTACCATGATATAAAAGATTCTAGCTACAAAAAATGTGAAATGGAAGCAAACCAAAAATAGTAAAATGAAATGTCAGCAAGCTAGCTAAAACTTATAAAGTAAACTAGCTACAGTGGCACAAAAATTAACATACATACATGAGTGAGAGAGAGATATACTGAGGAAAATGGATTGGGCCCTAACCCACAATCTCAACTCTCTGAAGCTAAATCAGTGAAGAACAAATATAATACTCATTTTATTGCAGAAATAGTATCATTACATAACAACGAAAGTCTCAAAAGTCTATCACAAGAGTTAAGAGTCTACTAGCTTCCTCCAAAACTTGAATCCTCATGAGCTCTCGATCTGTGATATTTAACCTAAAGGGTAGCTACCAACAACTCGCTAAAAATTAGGTGATGTGTCCCCTTTGACTACAAGAGAAGTGGAGCTTTGGTGCACTTGATCTTCCACTTTCTTGGTCGCCTTTGATTTCAAGTTGTTGGAGGGAATCTCGAGGATCCCTTGGTTGCCTTTAGGAGTTAAGGAGGTGGAAAACCCTGATATAATCTCTCCTTGTTGTCTTCTCTTAGCTTTGATTGCACAATATTCAACAAAAATGGAATATCTTCATGATTATAATGCATTTAACCCAGATTAGGCATGTTCAAAGTATGATAAGCATTAATCACCATCTACACTAAGAAACATATGACCATAATATAATTAAATGTGAGAAAGAGAGTTTTATGAAACCAACTAACAAAATGAAAGAAAATATAGATCAACGACTTAGAAATAAGCCTCTTCGAGGGGGAAACCTCCTTTACATTACATAAATGAGAAATTCTTGGATGGTACAAATGAAATAATCTCCTTTCTATATATAGGAGTCCAAAGGGTCATTATCTAATCGTATCTAACATAAAAATAACAATGTAAGGGAAAAATAATAAAAATAGTGGGCTTCTATGGGGCGCAATAATAGCAATATGGGGACTACATGGGTACAAAAATAACAATAAGGGGGCTATAATAAAAGTAACAATAAGGGGAAAAAATAGTATTATAGGGACCTAGCATGCCCATCTCCTTCAAACAAGTGTTTTCCTCAACGCTTGAGTATATTTGGATGCTTCTGTATATAATTCTCATCCTCTCATGTCGAATCTTCAGCAGGTAAGTTCTTCCACTTGATGAGATACTCTGAAATTGATCAATTTCATATATGTGGAGTTCTTATTTCTATGACTGATTCAGGTTCCAATATAATTTTTCCTTCTTCGTCAAGTTCTGGCAGTATTTTTTGAACTTAGAGCTTGTCACCTATAACCTTCTTTAAGCATGAAACATGGAAATTTTAGTGCACTCAAGAATATGCGGGAAGCTCCAATTTGTATGCCATAGTACCAATCTTTTGCAACACCTTGTACGGACCATAATACTTTGGTTATAATTTTTTATCCTTCTTAGCTTCCTTGAGGGACATTTTTTTGTATGGTTATAACCGTAAAAATACCCAATCGCCTACATTAAAACTTCTTTCGCTGTGATTTTCATCTGGCTGTTGTTTTATTTGATTCTACGCCAAAGTGAGGTTATCCTTTAAGATTTGGAGAACTTGTTGTTGATGCTTGATGTGATCTTCCACTTCTTTAACCTTAAAATTTTCTCTTAAAGATGATGTTATGGATGGTGGATGATATCCATAAAGTTCCATAAATGGGGTCATTTTTGCTGCAATATGGAAGGAAGAGTTATATCACCATTCAATGATAAGTAACCATTTGACCCATTGTGTTTTTTATCGGATACAAAGAAACAAAGATATCCTTCCAAAAATTTATTCACTATCTCAATATTCCCATTAGATTGAGGATGATATGATGAGCTATGAGATAATTGAGTACCCACACACGAAAATAATTCTGTCCAAAATTTTTCTGTAAAAATGGGATATTTTTCACTTACAATGATATTTGGGTTTCCATGTAGCTTTTGAATTGTTTCCATAAATGCAGTAGCAACTGTACTAGCTTTAAATGGATGATATAATTCACAAAAGTGTGCATACTTGGTAAGTCTATCAACTACCACCATGATGATAGTCTTTCCTTTGGACTTGGTTAAACCTCTGATAAAATCCATTGAAACCTCCTCCCAACATTGACTTAGAATGGATAAAGGTTGTAATATACCTAGGGTCTTAATTGTCTCAAATGTATTTTGTTTGCAAACCAAACATTCCGCCACAAACTTTTGAATATTATATTTAAGGCCATCCTAAAAAAAATCCTTCTTGACCCTGTGGTAATTTTTTAAAAATCCCGAGTGCCCTCCTAAGGGAGAGGTGTGAAATTCCAAAAGAATATTTTGTTTGAGTTGGGAATTCTTACAAAGATATAAGAAATATTTGTACCATAATGAATCATTTTTCTAGCTAAATGTTTTAGATGTACTAGGATCTTTCTGCAGATTTTGAATGAGTTTCCACACCTCTTCATCATTCTTACATTCATCCCTTTCTTTGTTTATCTTCTCAGGTTGGATAATAGAAATGGCACAAAGCATTGCTTCCACATCCTCATCATTTCTTGAGAGTGCATCTGCAAAACCATTTTGCTTCCATTTTTGTATATGATTTCAAATATATAACCCAACATCTTTGTGACTCATTTTTGCTGCCCTTTTGACGATAATATTTTTTCCAAAAAGTACTTAAGACTATCATAATCTGTTTTTACCTTGAAGTTTCTTCCCATTAGGTAAGGTCCGCATTGCTTTAGTGCATGTAGTATTGCCAACATTTCCTTCGCATAAATAGGTTTCTTGAAATACTTTACTTTGACTGGACGACTTTCAAAAGAAAAGGGTCTTCCTTCTTGCATTAAAACTGCACCAATTCCATTTCCTGAGACATCACATTCAACAATATATTTTTTTGTGAATTTTGTCGTATCTAAGACCGGTGCTTGGCACATTTCCTATTTAATATGTTTAAAGGCCTTAGTTACTTTTGTAGTCCAAGAAAATGTACCTTTATTGAGTAATGATGTTAGAGGTGTCGGTATTCTCCCATAATTCTTAAAAAAACTTGCCATAATACCCTATTAACCCCAGGAACCCTCAAAGATGCTTTATGGTTTTCAGGATTTTCCATTCCTTCAAGGATATAATTTTGTTAGGGTCTACTTTAACACCCTCATGACATACAATATGACCCAAATATTTTACCTCTTGTACTCCAAATAAACATTTGGATGTTTTTGAATATAATTTTTTCTCCTCCAATAGTTTGAGCACCCTGTCAACATGTTGAACATGATCTTTCCAAGACTTGTTGTAGATTAGTATATCATCAAAAAATACTAACACAAATTTTCTAAGGAAGGGTTTTTAAATGGAATTCATCAAACCTTGAAATGTGGAAGGTGCATTAGTAAGGCCAAAATGCATGAAACAAAAATCACAATTACCCTCATGAGTTATGAATGTTGTTTTCGAAATGTCTTCAGTCTTCATTATAATTTGAAGATATCCAGAATGAAGATCCATCTTGCTGAAGTAAATTACTCCGTGTAATTCATCCAATAATTCATCAATGACGGGGATTGGAAATTTATCCTTAATAGTGAGCTTGTTGAGCTCCCTATAATTTGAACACATATGCCATGATCCATCCTTCCTGTGCACCAATACTACTGGAGCAGAGAAAGCACTTTGACTAGGTTGCATTATACCAGCCTGTATCATTTCTGCAACCATACATTCAATCTCACTGTTTTGAGCATAAGGATACCTATAAGGCTTGATTTTTGGAGGAACACTTCCTGGAATCAAATGTATATCATGATAATGATCACGAATAGGTGTGAGTACTTTGGGAGTCTCAAACACCTTGGAATGATTCTCCAATACTTTTTAGAGATCTAGAGAAACAGATGATTTTTATGTTTGAAACTCAAGTGAGCATAATTGTGAGATTACGCCTCATTTTTCTTTATTCAAAATATTTTTCATGACATTAGAACTGATTATATTTCATGGCTTCCATGCGATGCCCCATAATTCAACTTCATTTTCTTTCAAAAAAAAATTCAAGAAAATATTCTGAAATAAAAAGCTATCGTCCACAAATATTGTACCCATTGTACTCCTAGTACAACATTAAGACCACCCATTGGAATGGAAAGAATTTGACTATTCAATACATATTCCCCAATTTTTAGCTTTATATTATGGTACTTTCCAGAGAAATTTATAGTTCCTCCATTTGAAACCATCAGTTGACACTCTAGTGTTGGGTATAGGAAGCAATTCAATTTCTTGCCTACCTTACAATGAATAAAATTATGGGTACTACTCGAATCAATAAACATAATTAATTTTTTATTCTTGATATGTCCTTATATATTGAGAGTTTGAGGAGTGGTAATTTCTAGCAATGTATTACAGGATATGTTCGGATTCATTTCTTCTTCCTCTAGGGTTGGTTCCTGGTGTATATCCTCTTATTTTGAAGTTTCTTGTTCCTTTTCTTCCTCTTCTTCACACATTATGTAAAATAATTTCTTCTCTATACACTTATGACCTTCAGTGTGTTTGCTATCACAAGTATAGAAAATCCATTTTTCTTTTTTTATTCCAATTGTTGTGGTGTCAACCTTGTAGGTTGTGGAAGTCTAGGAGTAGCAGCACTTCTTCCTTGTCGCCATAATTTTTCTCTCAATTCTGCTAGCCAACCTAAATGCCTTCTCCAATGAATTGGGTTCCCAAAGGAGAACCTCATGTTGGATGTTATCCTTTAAATTCCCTATGCATACATCAAACTTGTGCTCCTCTAGAATATCGTTTACCCTTATATTCAATTTTTGGAATTCCTCAATGTGCTCCACGACTGAACCCTTTTTTTTGAGATTTATCAATTGGCTAAAGTTGCCACTCTTTCTATCCTCATAATGTGCTATAATTTCCTCCATAGAAATGGACGAAGTGATAATTTTTTTACTAGATAAAAGTTATCAATACCATACAAATGCATATTTTCTAAATATAAAGTTGCAATACGTACCTTTTGTGTGTTTTTCACATTATGAAGATCAAAATATTTCTCCATATGTAGTATCCATGTTATGGAGTCATTTCCATAAAACTTCCTCATATCGATCTTTGGAATATTGTGGGTCTTAAATCCAACATTAGATTTTATGAAATCATGATTAATTTTTATTTTGTTCTCATCATGAGTTTCCTCTACAACATTTTCGTCATTAGGAATCATTTCTTGAAGCAAATTTGTCAAAACTTCCTTCAAAATTTCCATGTGTGCTTTTATTTTTTCTTATATACCATCGATATTATCTTCCATGGCATTCTTTAAAACATCCATATTACATTCCATGACTTTCACGTATTTATTCAAACCATCCATCTCATCTTCCATTTCAATTTTTGTTACTCTTTGCGAGAGCGAAATTTGTTTCACTTGGTCTCGTAATTTTGATATATCATGTTGCACTTCTTCCTCTTAATGAGCTATATTAGAGCCTTCTAAGGGATTAATGGTTGTAGAATTATTTTTGGGGGGGATTTTAGAACCCAATGTTGATATCTATTCTTCAATATTCCCTTGAAATCACTTCAGAATGATTTTTCAAACAAGACTTATATAATTTAAAAAAAAAAATACAAACAGTTTTATTTATTTTCAGGAGCTCGATATTGAAACTGATGTATCTCTATAATTTCAGCACTGCGAGATCTAAACTTTGGTCATGTCATTTCCCTCTGCGTCTTTTTTCCAATGCCATAGGACAAACCTAATTTTGAGTCTTAAAGGGAAAGTTATGCATGATCTCCCACAATGACCTAATTATGGGATTTTTTAGTAAGCGAACTTATACGGCATGCCACGTCTCACTGTTTTGACCTTCATCTCTGAAATCGATAGCCACGAAACTAAAGTATGTGAAATTTCGGGAACGTTTTACAGAATTCCAAACTAATTCCTGAAATGAAATTTATGATGATTTTCTCCCAGTCACCAGTTTGAGGTGAAATTCTGGAGCCTGAACAAATCATAACTTCCATGGATCATATCTCTGAAGCTATTGTGAACCAAGGTATAATATTTTTACCTGACGTTACACAAGATTGCGGCTCAAATGGGTTTTTTTGTTAGCTTTTGAAACTTCGGAGAAAAAATATTTTAGCAAAATTTCCAAGATGTCTTGTTTGTAGTAGTGAAACCCTAGAATCCAAAGCTATGAATCTAAATGTTATGAAATCAACTCACAAAATAGATGAAAAGATAGATCAACGACTTAGAAATAAGCCTCGTCGAGGGGGAAACCTACTTTACATTACATAAATGAACAATTCTTAGATGATATGAATGACAAAGCCTCCTTTCTATATATAGGAGTCCAATGGGTCACCATGTAATCCTAGTTGACATAATAATAACAATGTAAGGGCACAACAATAAAAATAGTGGGCTTCTATGGGGCACAATAATATCAATATGAGGACTACATGGGTACAACAATAACAATTAGGGGATACACTTGTATGATAAGGACCTAGCATATGGACTAATAAGGATAAAAAGGTGACAATTAACCCCTCCAATTATACCTAATGATGGGGCTCATCAAAGCTCCTGCTTTAGTGAATCTTGCTCTCTCTCTAACTGAATGCTTGACTATGAAGTGAGTTGTTTATGTTGCTTCAACTCGTCTATGATCTCTTGGTGTAGCTTATGGAATATTTGAAGTGGCAATGTTGTGATGTTCAACTTCATGTAGCTCCACTCTTTCACATGTTTTTGTATCTCAGTAGAGTCAAACTGCAGGGCTTCATCAGGTATCGGTGTTATCGAAGAAAAATTAATGAAAAGACAAAAAATCATTGAGAGAAAAATTAGTAAACTCAGCAAAAATAACAAAACATACACAAGGCATAAAATATTTAACTAGGAAAAAAACCCCAACTCCGATGAAAACCCACCCTAATGAAATTCCATTAGCCTTCGCCAAAACCTTGGCCAATCTGGCCAAGTGAGCCTTCAACGCTCACTTCCCTGGCCAACATTACAGTGAAGTCCTCCCAGCCTTTTATAGGCTCCATTACATGTAATACCACGGGAAACAAACCATGGGTGCACAATACCATGTGCTCCAAAACCATCATTGTTTAACCTGGTCATCTTCGACTCTATCCCCGAGTCAAATTTACCTAACATCCCCCCCTTAAACTTGACTTGGGTTTCCTTGAATAAATCCAACCAAAACTACTAAGTGAGACATGTTAGGATATTTCGACACATAGGAAATAGTTAAATATAATTTGGTCTAGCGTAGAGTTAGGTAAAGTGTGTTTCCTTACTATGTACATTTGTAACTTTTAATCTGACGGTCACGATATGTAGTGATCTGAAGGTTCACTCTCTCCTCGGTATTACCAACACTTGATCCATGGATTAACACCTGATTGGTCCATGATCTCTATTTAAAGAGCATGGAGGGTCATTTTTCCGGTAACCGTTTTATGAGACACTTTTGTGAATTTTCTTTCTTTATATTAATAAATTTCCTGAAGTGGCCACGTTGGCTCAGGTCGTGGACTATTTCCCTCTTCAGGGGTTTTAAAAATGAAAAATATTGGTGTATTGATCTGTGATTTTTTTATGAGCGATGACCTTTGGTGTATGATCTAAGCAACTTTACCTCTGTAAATTCCCCCATGGTATCGGTGTTATTTTCGAGGGTCTGCATTCATCGTTGATCGGAAATCCAAAGCGGTTGATCGCATCCGGCTATATTTTTTCCGGCATCTATGGTGACCGCTTTCGGAGCGAAGAGAACTCGGTTGTTGTGTCTCCGGAGCCTACTATTATAGAGAGGAATCCCTTTCGTTTCATGCAAAAAATGTTTACGCGCTTGCCCGAGTTATGTCATTTTAGATGCGGAGGTATAACATATATCATTTATATTTATTAATCCCTCTCGTTTATTTCGGTTTATAGTATTTTGAGTCTATTTTTATTGTCGGATCGATACCCTTGTTATTCCTCGGCATTTTTACCCGCTAGTGATGCCTATTTCAACGAAACTGTCAGTTTTCCAATAGGCCGATCTTAAAATTTGCCAAATTTGCCGAGTCGAAAAACACCCATAAATCTCTCTCCTTAATTTTTCGGTTCGCCCATGACAAGTTGAAATCCCATTATCAAATCCCCACCCTAACCCCGGCCCATACTAAAGTCCGGCCGTCGGCTCTAAAAGGACAATCCAAGTCTCGATTTCCAAGAAACCTCCCTTAAGTTAGGAAGTGGCGCTTTAAGGCATTTTACTCTTGGCAACCATCAAAAGGCCAAAAAACCTCCATCTGATACAGACCAATCATGACAGACCTCCCACTCTACAAATGAAATAGATCATAGCCCTAAGTCGCGCTACTTACACACCCCTAAGTCTCAGCACTGCATAGACCACAGTCTCAAGCTGATTATTAGGTGTTTTACAGTGTTTTATGGATTTTACAAAGACAGGAAATATATCATCATCTCAGGAGAAAATTCTTGAATCCACATTTAGAAGAACAACTGCTTCTCAATGTAAACATGAGCCTGAGATGCATCTGCAGGGCAAGGAGTTACTCATCAAGACCTTGCAGCTTCCATTCAGCATGAAATCACAGTAGAAGAAAGACAACACTGTCAAGCAAACTAGTAATTTGTCATGGCCAAGAACCTCCTTCATCTACAAGCAGAGGGTTAAGGCGCCTCCTGCATCTACAAGCAGAGGGCGATGGCCAATATTGACTTCAAGGATTGCAAAACTTACTATAAGCACAGGTTTGTTTTTTACTAGACAGTAAAACAGTGACTCTAGGTTTCTGAGTGAAAGTGATGATCAAAACAGGGCTAAGATCTGAAATGTGCAAGACAAAAGAAAACAGAGTTTTTGGTCTTGTGTCCTAAGAAAGAGAATCATTTGAAGTTTCAGTCATCATTAGGGCGCATCAAAAAAGGACTCCTTTAATCAAAGCTATCATAACAAATATCTCTGCAGGGGTGTTAATATGAATAGCTCCAATCAGTCTTGAGCAGGAAAATACTTCAGTAAAAAGACCCCTGTGTGTTCTTTTGTTTATGTTGAAATGTGAAATACAATCCATGGTTTCTGGATGAACATGAAGAAGAGGCAGGAAAGTAGTACACAGCCCCAGATATAAGACATCTTAATATCAGTCAAAGCGCCAGTGTAAGTCCAGCTGTTGCAAGCTACACTCCACCACAAAGACAGGTGTTTTCTTCAGATACAACAGGTTGGTGTTTTCAGATTTTCATTAGGAAGAAGATGGCTAATAAAAGCCTTGGTATCTGTGAAATATGCCAGCAGTTTTTCCACATCTTTTATACTTGCCTCCTCAACACAAAGACAGAAACTGGTTATGATCCGAGTTTTAAAAACCCTGGGACAACATGCCAAGCTAATCAGGCATGTCTTTCTTGAAAGCAGCTTCATTCATGAACAGGTGCCTTTTTAAAAAATGCTAAAACAGCTGACACAGACAATCTAGGTTTATGTCATCAAGATACACGACCATTGAAACTATTGTTCATAATAGGCAAAGAGATGCTTTGACCTACTGTCAATATGTTGGAAAGTTTGAAACAAACATAGGTGTCATTATTCAAATGGACAAAGACATCATGGTAACATTTTCTGAGCAGAGACAGTATAGTGAAACGCAGCGCCCCTCTTGATCAATAAACCATGACAAAGTCCAAATAAATGCAGCAATTTTGGACACCTACAGTTGGAAAGGGTTGATGAAGCGCTTGGAGACAGAAGTTGTCAAAACAAGTTAAAGGATAAGCCTCATCATTTCAAAAGACAAAGCAGTGTCAAGTACTTTTCCTCATACCTTAAATGAATTTTCTGTGTTAAAGTGTCACCAAAAGGGTTAAAAAGTGGTAGAAGATGGTCTATAGGTTTTTGAGGTATCATCCAAAGATGGAGCTTCTGTGATGAAATATTACCAGAGGGACATACTAGCAGGAATCACCTATTCAAACCCATATGCATAACTGAACAGAGTTTTAACCTTTTCAAAATAGGTTTGTTCTTTATAAAAAGGTGGTACATGTTAACATTGTTTAAAGAGCGTGAAAGACCTGCTGCCAACGTCATTTCAAAAGGATAGACTCCTCTCAAAGCAATCAATATCATTCGGGTTTCAAACAAAACAACAAGTCCAAGTATTGTTTCAAAGGACATAACCTTCAAACCCTTACAAGAATAAACCAAAGAGTTTTATTTCATTTCGCTTTTCAAAGGATCAAAAGACCGTTGCAAAATTGTCGAGCATATCCCCAAGCACGAGCAAAGCATCTCTCTGAAGTTCATGAGATCAAACAAACAGTGCGCGGCGCGCTCAGAGGCATAATTGCACAGGCAGATAACCACCGTGCGGCGCGTCTGTACATGCGCGCGACGCGCCTATACGCAACGGTTGCACCGACCCGACAGTTACCCGATGCCAAGGTTGCGCGGCATTCTTCCTCCTGAAAGTGCCGCGCAGAGATTTCAAACTCCAACACGACTTCAAACTTGCCTCCAATGTGACTTCGACTCACGAAAATGTTTTGCATCGTATTGTGAGGTATTTTGCACAAACTAACCCTCGTTTTCACATTTGTTGGGTAAATGCTTGGAGGCCAAAGAGATCAGTTTTGAAATAGTTGAGAAGAATGTTATTGAGCTGCATATTAGGGTTAAGGTTTTGATCAAAAGGGGAGCTTTCGACATTAAACTGCCATAAGTCTTTGTTACCACAGCATATAAAATTTTTGAACACTGCCACCATATCTGCAAACTGTGTTTTTGCTGAAGATATCCTTTGTTTAGGGCTGTGGTGTAGAGCTGAATGCACAAATGAAATGCCTGCAGGAAAAAGAGTTTTAAACTGAAAACTGTGTTTTTCACCTCCCTATATCAAAGAACAAGGGTTTTTTATCTTCAAGGCATCAAAGGGCAAAGTTAACCCTATAAACCACAGAAAGGACAGTTTTTCACTGAGTATTCTAATTGACTGTTTTTTCTGTTCTTCAAAGCTCACTATCAAGATTGATTTTCAGAAGTTATAGAGGCATTCTTCTAAGAAGGACTGGTATTCTATATTGAAAGGGAGTCTTGGCTTTTGAAAGAAATAAGCTTATACAGCCTCTGTTGAAACTTTTGGAGCATTTTTAACTCTGTCACCTTTGTTCCATAACTGTGAAATTGACTATATGACTACACTCAAGATTGACTGTATATGATGTGAAATGTGTTGATTAATTAACACAACAGAGAGGGACAAGGTTTGTAATGATTGGAAAGTCCACCATTGATCGAAGGTACAAAACAAGTTTTGAGCTCCAAACATCACAGAGCAAGGCGATTTTGACACTATAAACAACATTTTCACCTAACAGTCTGTCTTCATTTCACTATATTGTCTCTTGTTAAGGGGTCTGCTGGCTGAGATACATATTAAAGGTGGAAAGGCCACTTTTTAAGGGAGCAGGGGTTTTGTGTTGTGAGGAAGCATTTTGAAGTCATTCAAAGACATTGTTTCTCTATCAAAACAGTGAATTGACAGGGTTTAGTTTAAAGAAGACAGTTTAAAGGCAGGAAGACTGTTTGGTGTTTCAAGAGCTTATTTAGCCCAAAATGCCGCCCAGGCAAGACAACAGAAGTGGTTTACATAAGAGATATGAGCCAATATCTACAGAGGAGGTCAATGCACATCCATCCATCCTCTTCAACTTTCATGAGGTAGGTTGTTTAGATTTCTTCCAGAAGGTACAGGAGGTCAAAAGTTTCTCGCCCTTGACACACCTATGCACCCTGAGGTTCCAAAGCAAGCATTTCCAGGTAGCAGACCTTGATTTCAATTTTTCCCCGAGGTCAGTGTCTAAACCCACCAAAATTCCATATCATGGCGAGAAATGGTTCAAAAAAACCCATCTAGACTTGGATAACTACAAGCCTTTCATCAAGCCTGAGCATAGAGATACTTGCACTGCTATTTTTCCTTTCTCTTATCTTCTTGCCAGCTATGCTCCTCTTATGAAGGTCATAATGAAGTATTTTACTTGTGAAGGGAGATTTACTCAAGTTTATGCCTACCATGTCCAACTATTGATGCATTTCACTAGAACTAGGCAGCTAAATATCCCTTACCTTTTATACAAAAGCATCGAGAAGATGGCATCCACAGTCCAGAAGAAGACTCCATCTCTGCAAATAGCTTCCCTTTTCCATCATTCTCTGATCAAAATTATCATCCTACACCAGCTAGAGAAAAAAGAGGTTCCATGGGATGTTTTTATCAGCCACCCAGATTTTTCTACTGTTCCTCCTGTCCATATATCTCCCACCCAGCCTATTCATCGCCCTGTACCTTTGTCCAGCAGGCCTACTCCTAGAAGGCTCAAGATCACCACAGAACAGTCAGGACAACATGAAGAAGAAAGACATGAACAGGTAGAAGAGGAAGAGGATAAACATGAAGAAACTGATGAAGACCAGCAGCATGATTTTGATGGTCAAAGGCAGCAGCTTGAGCCACAAAGTGAGCATGAAGTTGAAACACACCAACAGCTTGATGTTGATAAACAGGGGTAGCATTCTGAATAGCAAGAAGATATGGGTGAAGAGAAGAAAATTGCATATGAAGAGCAGCAGCAGGAGCAAGAGGAAAAGAGTGCTGAACAGCAGCATCTCAGTGAAAATTAACAGCAGGGACAAGAGGAAGAGCAGCAGCTTGATATTGAAGGTCATGAACAGCAGTTTGGGCAGGAATTTGAGCAACAGCTTGAGCCACAAAATGAACAGTAAATCCAAGCACAGCAGCAGCATAAAGTTGATGATCAAGGGTAACAAAAATTTGAGGCAGATTAGCATCATAACATTGAGGGGCAGAAGCAACTTAAAGAGGACACACAGCAGCCTCAAGGAGAGCAGCAGTTTCAAGAAGTTGACAAGGGCAAAGAAATTGTGTCTCCTTCTCCTAAAGGAACAAATCCCAGCACAAAAAGAAAGAAAGGGCCTAAGGCTGCCACTCCAAAAGTGACAAGAGTTGCCCCTAGTAAAAGAAAATCACCAAAGGGGTCTCCCACTAGCATGCCAAGAAGGAAGAGTGCAAGGTTAGCTTTCAAGGGCAAAGGGAAAGTCAAGTTAGGGGAAAGTCAAGAACAAGGAGGTACATTGGCTGTCATTCCCATCCAAAGTGATGACAACGATAATGAAGCCCGCATTCTTGAAAATCTTCTAATCCATCGCGAGGGTCAAATTGAAGCATTTGAGAATGACCTTCATTGGGCAAAGACCTTCAATCACTTTTTGGAGATCCAAAATAAACAAATGAATGTCCATTTGGTTGTCCATGAGGCACGAGCTATCAAATACAAGAAAGAGGCTGCTAAAGCACAAGTAAGGATAGAGGAGCTCATCGGTGAGTTTGATGAAGATGAAGAAGAAGACCAACCTAGGCGGAAGAGGCCTAGAACCATAGGGCTTAAAAGAGCCCTGGATAAGCAAAAGGAAGAAGAACAGGCCCAGCTTCAATCTTTTCCCCTCACTGCCCTACTTGAGTAAGAAATTGAAGAAAACAAGGAGGCATGGTTAGAAAGAGTCAATAAACACTTGGAGATGAAGCTTGAAAAGGAAAACAGAGACCTGGAGCTGCAAAGGAAGATGACACAGCACTATCAAAAGTTGAATCAGTTTGCCCGGCGCAAGCTAAAGGCCACCCAAGCGAAACTGAAGGAAGAAAAGGAGAAGCACTCGGCACGGAAAGAGAAGAAAGGCATATCATCACTTGAAATTTTGGCTTCATCTTTGGAGCATGTTGCTAAGGACCCTTGAGGGTCATGCATACCAATTTTGGGCCCATTTTGACAACTTTTGGTTTTTGGCATTTTTCGGTTTTTGGTAAAAAAATCATAAATTCGCCATTTCATTTTGAGGATTCATCAAGGGAGGATAATGGTACCATTGGATGTCATAATTTCATGAGCATGTTCTCAGCGATTTTTAGAGCATTTGGAGATCATTTTCCCCTTCAAAACAGCGAAAAAGGCTCGCATTTTCACTCTTTTGATCTATCGACGGGCTATTAATTTTACGGATTTTTACAGAGTGCAGATTTGAAGGACTTTTGGGCATCGGATTGGAGAAATTTCGATTGCGACGGAAAGTAGACACTCGAGGGCCTAGCAGCTATCATGAGCTTCGTTTCGACATCGGGGAAAGGCTATAAATGTTTTGAGGAAAGTTAGGGGACCTTTCTACATTATAGTTGATATTTTTTGTAATTTTTGAACCTCAAAAATCTTCTTTTTTAAATGTCACAGTTTATTCTATTTACACAGAAAATGATGCAGATTCAATTAAATTCCTTTTGTATTTTTAGATATTTTATGAGATATTTTTGTGCCTTGGGCTTTTTGCAAAGCCTCAGGACTTAGTTTAAAATATTCTTGATTAGACCAATGAGGATGGAAGTTGAACCATGAGGTTTTCCTCACTTGAGCCTATTTATTCCAAAGGTTTCATTGTAAAAGAAGGCTGAACTTGAGAAGAGAAGCAATATATGGTCATATGAGCTTTGGAAGAAAATACTTCTGTTATGCTTTTGGATTGACTCTTGGATGTTCTTGGATGAATGATGAAGGATTGTTGATGGATTCCATGACTTGGTAGAATGGTATAGTGTCTCTTGCTTTGTTGTTGTATTCTAGTTTTCATTCATGAATACATTTTTCTTGCTTGCTATAGATCAGTAGAACGAATTTGAGATATGCCCATGGAGGCACCTCAAATTTCCTGAATCTTCATAGCTTTTATGTTTTCTTCTTCCTTAGTTGCATTAAAGAATTCTTAACTGCTCTTTAACAACTTGAGGATATTGTTGCTAGTTTCATTCATAGTTCTATGCATGTTAAGTAGGATGTATGGTGTGCCCTGCTTAGCTATGACTATCCATAGTTCTGTCCATGAAGCTATCTCTTTGGCCAGTTAAGATTATCATTTGTATGAACGGTTCCCCCTAGTCCCACGATCCAGCGTAATTTTTCATTACCGTCTTGTTGTTCAAAGTGCCCAATGACTTGAAGTATTGTGTTTAGGCGTTCCGGGATAGTGTTTTGAGTTGTTAGTCCATCTTATGTGTTTTCCCCAAAGTCTGATAGCCATTTCCCAAAGTTAGAGGGTCATATACTTCTATGCACGACTTGAATGTTTGTTTCTATGTGTTGATTAGTTTATAGTTACATTTTGCATGATTAAGGGTTTTCTTTACCATGTTTATGTTATCTACTGAGCCAGTGATGCTTGAAAATCTTTGTTGTTCACAAAATTGATGTCCATTTACTCCATTTTGCCCAAAGATCCTTTCTACCTTGAAATCAAATCGGCCCTTCAACAGCCTTGCATCGTCATCTAATAGCTTTTCTTGGCCTTTTGACCCCATAGCCTAGTTAATCTAACATCTTATTACCTATTTCATGTCCCAGTCAGTTTCACTCTCACAACTCAAAAAACCAAAACCAAAAAACATACTCCATAACTAGCTGAGAAGGTGGGCTCTGATAAAACATGAATGTCTTTAGGTTTAGCATATAGAGAGAGCCCTCTCTGAGTCCGAGAAGGCAGGTCCTCGGCTCCAAAGCTTGGTTTGATGTTACAACGTGTTTGAGCATATCCACACTTAAATCAGGGAACCTAACATATCAGGTGATCCACGTTGGACCTCTGTGATGACAAACAACCAGTTTCCCAATCTTTGGGGAATTTTGGGAATATTGGTTGACACTTAATACAGCTCACTAACACATGAAAGCCATGATGTGGTGGGACTTTAAAGGGTTCATCCCTAGGTATCCCTTAGGAACTCTTAGATCTGAGTTAAACTTGAAGGTAGAGTAAGTTTGTCTCCCATCTTAGCAAAATGATGAGTCAGTTATAGGAAACTTTTCCAAACCTCGTAGGCACATAAAACTCCAAAAACCCAAAAACACTCCCTTAGATTGGTTTTTGTCAATATTGGTGGTGGACCATACACACATATCTCAAAACAACCAATTTCCACCTGGCGACTCCACTAGCCTCCAGTAGGCCTTACTATTTTACTGAATTCTAGGTTACTATCCGATCAACCTATCCCATCGCTCACTAACATAGCGGGAGATGGTGGGACACTGAGTACATGACAATCTAGCAAACTCTTATAGACTCTTTAGTCCTTTAGATATTTAAACAAGCAAGAATTCCATGAGATCATTTAGAGTAAACTCTTTTTATTCTCATCACCTAGCAAAGTCATGAAGCAGTCTAGGATACTTTAACAAACCATGGGTACACATAAACTGAGAAAATCCAGAAACATTCCCAGATTAAGTTCTTGGTGGTGGACCATAGCTATCTTAGCAAAAAACCAGTTCCACACATTGAAGACTCCCTAAATCATCCCTTAAAGTGCAGCCATCCCTTCCTTAGTAGAACTTTAGAGAGACCACTCATCCAGAACATTCACCAATACCATTCTCTCTAAAACTCTAGATCCAAAATCTGGCTTCACGAAGAATCAATACCAGATCCCATCCAGACCCAAATCCCCCTATCATAGTAGATGACCCAGAGAAGATTCTGTGGCAAGCTTCTGAAACTGACCATCTAGCTGCTGATAGACCCATCCGTAAAACAAGATCAGTACCTAAACATCTCACTATCCTACCAGATTCACCTTTTGAATTAGAGTCATCAAAGACTCTTTTCAGAAGCAGATCTCATAGTAAGATAAACTTTGACGATCTTGAAACCCTAATGGTAACTAATCTAGTGACCTCACCTTTACACCCCCAGTTTCAGCTTCTCAATTGCTTTGGCTCCCTGTCCGAGATCTTCTCAAAACTGATGCTAGTCCAATTTCCTCACCTACACCTATCCGAGCCTGCTGTTCAGCTTGCCTCATCTCCTCCCACTAAATTACTCATCTTGTACATCATCCATTAGCTCCCATCATGGCAGCCTGGTATGCACCTTTGGTGTTGCCACTACCTTTGGCTCCTCTCCCAAATAAATATCAAGAAAAAATCCCACACTTTACTCGAGAAGACACTGCCACAGCTCAACAGCATATAAGTAGGATTAGCAATGCTTTTGAATACCTAGAAGTACAAGACGAGACCGTCGGAATGAGAATATTCGCCCAAAGCCCGGGTGGGGAACCCAAAACATGGTTCAAAATCTTGCCTCCAAACAACATCCACAACATCCCAGAACTATGTCAAGTCTTTAGAAACAGGTGGGAAGTTTGAAAGAACCCTATTCAAATCTTGTCAGAATATAACAACCTAAAACAGGAAAATGGGGAAAGTGTCCAGGCTTACTGCACTAGGTTCAACAGTGTGTATAACTCCCTCCCACCTCACTTCAAACCCCAACTTGGTTTAGCCTTGGTGAAATTCCTCGAGGGTTTTGATCCAGACATGACGTATCATCTAAGAGACAAAGATCCCCCTACCCTAGAGGAAATGCAACAAGTAGCCATAAAAGCAGAAGCCAACTTAGTAGAAAAAAGAGCTAGGACTAGATCAGAAGAAAAGTCACATATAGAGATGAGGTCTCCACTTCATCTCCTTCCTTAGATCCTAGAATAGATGACTTAGTCAAAACCATGGCCAAAATGTGGGAAAGGATAAATGAAAAGGCCCTTGTTAGAGACAACCAGCCAAACCCTCCAAACAGAAACCGAAACCAAAATTTTAGGAGGGAGCCGCCTCAAAACAGACCAAGGGAAACTGACCAACAAATTAGGCCACCATTCAATGAAAACTACGTAGAAGAGGATGACAGGGATACATAACCTCTTGATGAACATCATTTAAACCTCATAGGATCTGATAATGAGAGTGAGGTGTACCTCACAGAAGAAGAACAAGCGTTCTTTTCTCCTAATCAAGATGAGACCAACTATGAAGATCTCGACGACCCTGCCATAGATTTTCAAAATGCCATAATAGAAGCTCACAGGCAGTATAACCTTAGAATTAGAAAAAACCAAGACTGCTCCAAAAAGGTTAGTCCTAAAATTACTAAAACCCTCAATACCATCCCTACAAAGGCTATGGATAGCAACACAATCATGACCAAGAAAATTAACCAAAACAAACATAAAGCTGTTCAAACAAGTATTGGCTCAAATACTCCCAGTACCTCTACAAAAATCCCTGAGATGGCTGTGTCAAACCAAATCCCGAACCAAAGTCAGCAAATTAAGAGCATAGAAAAAGTCATGTCCCAGAAAGCTGAAACAAATATGTCCAGACCGCAATATCCTTTTAGTTTCAAGGGGGAAATTTCCAAAATAAAAATTACCATAACCCTTACTGAACTAATAACTATAGATAGGTATATATCTCAAGTCTTCAAAGTTTTTGACATAGGAAGCGAGGCAGATAATTTGAATCTAACTGATGACAAGCCTGAGCTCCTGTTTGGCCCGAAGATAGAAGGTCAATACCAAGAGGGATTTGTCTCCCCTTTCTATGTAAGTCTGAACATACGGGACAAGATACTACATAATGCCATGTTAGATTCTGGTGCCTCCCATAACCTAATGCCTAGAGCAGTCATGGAAAACCTGGGACTAGAAGTAACTCAACCTTACAAAAACTTGTATTCCTTTGACTCAAGTCAGGTCAAATGTTTAGGTCTAATAAAAAACCTAGATTTTGCTCTAACACAGTTACCAGTGAAAAACTTGGTCATGGACGTAGTAGTAGCCGATATCCCTCCTAAGTATGGAATGCTACTATCAAGGACATGGGCTGCCAAAATACAAGGTAGTCTCAAAATGGATATGTCATTCACTACCATCGCAATTTTCAACCAAACTAGGAGATTATACCGAGAAACTCACATGAAATACATGGTTAGCAACCGAGATAAGCCAAACAATACTCCTATTTATTCCATTCATTCTAATCTAGATTCTTTTATCTTATATAATGAAAGCAATATAAACAAACAGATAAAAGAAAATGAAGAAGGTCCCGAACCATTACTAAATGAAGAAATTAATGATCAGAACCCCAAGAAACCTGAAAAACAGCTTAGTGTCACATATGAAAAAGAAGCTCTTTGGAGTATAAGTTTTGATGGTTCTTGTGGCAAAACTGGTTTAGGGGCTGGCATCTGGATACAAAATACTAGTAAAGGTTATTCTTTCAGATTAGAATTCTAGTGTACTAACAACATTGTTGAATATGAAGCCCTTCTCCTTGGTCTGCACATACTTAAGGACTTAGGTGCCAAGAAAGTATCTGCCCAGGGAGATTCTGAGCTTGTGATCAGGCAAATCAAAGGGGAATATTCGGCAAAGAATCTAAGACTAAGAGAATATAGGAATGCAGCTTTGGACATCGTTAAAACCTTTGAGAAATATGAACTCACCTATATCCCTAGGATTCAAAACAGCCTAGCAAATGAACTCGCCTTTGCGGCAAGTAATGGCCAAATACCATGTCTGAGTGAGCAGTATATTAGTCAAGTTAAATATCGCCCTACGGTACCAGATAATATGGACCATTGGCAAATATTCGAAGATGATGATCAAATTAATGACTTCCTACAATCTAGGAATGAATTTGAAGAAACCAAAAAAGACTTAGAAAGGGAATATCGCCAAAATCAAGACCTACAGCTAAATTCACCATCTTGGACAGATCTAAACCTAATAGGTCATTCATACGGAGCTGAGACAGGGGAGAACATGGACCCAAGAGAAATCGAAGTCTTACACTGTGAAAATGACACCATACCCAGAGGGCTTGCGCCTTTAGAGGAGTTGTTTGATTTTAACGATGTGGCCAAAAAACCAAAAATGGAATCTACTGAGGTCGACATAGAAGAATATAACATAGGAAGCTCTGAAGAACCTAAAAAGATAAAACTATCCAAAACCCTTCCTCCTCACATAAAACATAAAGACATTGAGTTGTTTAAAGAATTTAAAGATGTGTTTGCATGGGGATAGCAAGATTTGAAATCGTATGACACCAGCATCATCCAACATAAAATTCCCCTCAAAGAAAACCAAAAGCCTTTCAAACAGAAGTTAAGAAGGATAAACCCAGTATTACTATCGTTGGTTGAAAAGGAAATTAAAAATATGTATGATGCCGGGATAATAGTGTCTCTCCGGTACTCTGAGTGGGTCTCAAATCTAGTATCAGTTAGGAAAAAGACTGCTGAAATCAGACTCTGTATAGATTTCCGAAACCTAAATAGGGCATGTCTAAAAGATAACTATCCTCTGCCCAAAATGGACCACATACTTCAGAAGGTAGTAGGCGCTAAAATAATCTTATTGCTTGATGGTTTTTCTGGTTATAACCAAGTGTTGGTTTACCCTACCGATCAACATAAGATAGCTTTCACCACCCCTTGGGGCACTTTTATGTACGTTAAAATGCCTTTTGGACTGATCAATGCTGGCGCCACATTTCAAAGAGCCATGTACATAGCTTTCTTAGAAGACATAGGTGTTTTCATAGTCATATATCTTGACGATATAACGGTATATTCTAAATCAAATGAAGAACACCTAACACACTTAAGAAAAATTTTCAACAAATGCAGAAAGTATGGTTTATCCCTAAACCCCAAGAAAACACTTTTTGGTCTAGAGGAAGGAAAACTCCTAGGTCACATTATTTTAGAAGAAGGAATTAAGATAGACCCCCAGAGAATCCAAGGTTTATTACAGATAAGTCACCCTAGAAACATAAGGGAGTTACAGTCCTTTATCGGAAAGATAAATTTCTTAAGAAGATTCATCCCAAACCTTGCTGAACTCCTGAAACATATCACAAATATGTTAAAAAAAGAGTTCGGGGTTAAATGGACTATAGAAGCCAAAAAATCTTTTGAACTAATTAAAAGGGCCTTAACTGAAACACCAGTATTGATAAGCCCTGACTTCACCAAATATTTTTACATTTTTTCATTTGCCTCAGAACACACAATAGCTACGGTGTTGTTGCAGAAAAATGCAGCTGGGCAAGAACAAACCATTGCCTTTTTTAGCAAATCCCTGAGAGATGCTCCATTGAAATATAACATCATGGAAAAATAGGCATTCGCATTGGTAAAAGCACTGAAATATTTCCGAGTTTACATCTTGCATTCTCATGTCATATCTTTTGTCCCGAATACTGTCGTCAAGGACATTCTGAACCAAGATCCCGATGGTAAAAGGGGAAAATGGATCGCTATCATCCTAGAATATGACTTAGAAATCCAACCTACTAAACTAGTTAAAGGACAAGGACTTGCAAGGCTAATGGTTGAAACCAACCTCCAAGCTTTAGATATAAATTTTGTTGATACCTTAGAAGAACAGGAAGAATGCACACTCCCCCATATTGATCAAATATTTCTGGATTCACCTTGGTATGCAGATATTCTTTATGTATTAACTTATCGGAATGCTCCTTCGACTTTATCAAAAACAAAAGCAAGATTTCCTAAACAAAAATATTTAAAGTTTTGCATTATAGATGGTTTTCTGTATTGGAAAAATCCCACTGGTATGCTGCTTAAATTTTTGCTTGAGTTTGATGCAGGGAAAATTATGCACGAAATGCATGAAGGGGAATGTGGGGGCCATCTCTACTGGAAAACTACAGCAAAAAAAATCCTTAGAGCCAATTATTATTGGCCTACCTTATTCCCTGACACTCACAAACTAGTTATGACATGCCATAAATGTCAAATTTTTGATGGCAAGAAAAAGCTTTTACCTTTTCCCTTACATCCCATTATAGTTGAAGGACCCTTCCAGCAATGGGGTTTGGACTTTATCGGGGAAATTCACCCTTCCTCATCCGCTCAACATAAATGGATCCTCATAGCCACTGATTACTTTACCAAATGGATATAAGCCATACCTTCCAGGAATGCCACCGATTCAGTCATCATCAAGTTCCTAGAAGCCAATATCCTATCTAGATTTGGCTGTCCCAGAAAGATCATTACAGATAACGCCACTGCCTTCTCCTCCAAAAGAATGATCGACTTCTATCACAAGTATCACATTTCATTAGGACATTCCATAGCCTATTACCCTCAAGGTAATGGCTTAGCCGAGTCTTCTAACAAAATCCTAGTCAACATTATCAAAAAACTTCTTGAACAAAATCAAAAAGCATGGCATGGGAAACTAGTACACGCTTTATGGGTTGATAGATTAACCACCAAGAAATCCATAGGTATGACTCCTTACCAGCTATTTTATGGTATAGATGCCATTTTCCCAACATCTTTAGGGGTTCCGGTAATGAAGCTATTACAAGAAGTCCAAATAGAAGAAAATGACATGCAAAGGGGGGTAAATCAGACTATCCATTTACAACAAACCAGAGAAGAAGTTTACCAAAGGGCTCAGTTAGCACAAGACAAAATGAAACAAATTTTTGACAGAAGAACTAAGGAAAATGATTTTCAGATTGGAGATAAAGTTTTAAAATGGGATTCTGCAAGAGAAGACAAAGGTAAACATGGCAAGTTTGAAAATTTATGGAAAGGGCCTTACATCATCAGCTCAGTCAGTGGAAACAATGCTTTCTTCTTGCAAGAACCTGATGGGACTGAAATTTTTGGGGGTCCTGTAAATGGCAGGACACTAAAGCATTATTTTTGTTAAGAGCTCCATTTCTAAGTTTGAAATACTTTCATTCATTGTACATACAATTGTTTGAAATATTGAAAAATAGAAAAGTCAAAAACAGTAAAAGTTAGAAAAGAGGGCGAGTGAAGATAGAACAAGGCCCCATGTTCCAAAAAATAGTCCTTCAGGAAGCACGCAATTCTAAGTGCCGCTGCTAGTACTTCAATGTCTTGTTCAGCTATGTAGCCTAATAATAGCTGAGCATGTTTAAATTTATTTGCTGATAAGTTAGTGAGTGAAAAAGATATTCAACATTGTGTAAGATTGACTTATCACAGAGTTTAGATTAGGGAGAGATTCTGGTTCCACATGCCTAAAACAGAACCAAAGAGAGAAGTGAGGGATGAAAAATACATTGTACATCTTAGCCCTGCTTGTCTAGTTTCCTTTTGTTGCAAAATAATATTTGTGTGTATCTTGTCTTTTATGCCGCAAATGCATGACAAATCAGACTGTCTAATCCTGATTTGATCATTTTAAATTTCATGTTTTAGATTGGAGAAAAAAATCTTTTCAAACTGCTTAATCTTGAAAATTGATCTAGTATAGGTAGAGTAATGAAGGAGTTCATCATTTTAATCTGAACTCCCGGCAGATATAAGAGTAGAAATAGATAGGTTCATTTTGCAAAAATAAAAATATACATTGTCAAAAGGCTGCTAGTCCAAATGCGCCAAAGAGAAGAAAAAATGTTAGGAAATATAGTGGGGTAGGTAGAAGTATCATTGATGTTAACCATGCTGTCACTTTTCAGAAATAGCATCAAAGAAGGGTGAAATTTTGCACCAATGGGTGAGGCACTGGTATTCATAAGCCAAAGATTTGAATTCTGGACACCTCCTGACGAGGAGCTGCCCTCCCCAAATGGAGCCACTGTTAGTCATCAGTATTTTTTACTTGTTAGTGATGACTAGATCCATAGCTGAGTTTTCTAGAAGCTGATTTCCATATGTCAATTTGTCATCTAGAAAACCCTCATAAAATTTTTTTTTGCCCTCCTACTTTTCAGTCTGCCCATGTCAAGGTTAAACCTCATTATCACTATCCTAACTAGCTTTATCCCTACCGGTCTGCCCATCAGCTCTAAAAGGACAATCCGAGTCTGTTTCAAAAGCCTCCCCTAAGTTAGGAAGTGGCGCTTTAAGGCATTTTACCCTTGGCAATCATCAAAAGGCCAAAAAACCTCCATCTGCTACAAACCAATCATAACAGACCTCCCACTCTGCAAATGAAATTCATCACAACCCTAAGTTGATCCGGATTTATGCAGGAACGCAACAGAATAAACACATAACCATAAATACAGAGATGCAGCGGAAATAACACTTCATTTCATTAATAATAAAGAACTGAAATTTGCTTACAGACAGAATGGAAATAAAACTTGCTAGGGCACTGGTAGCTATCTCTGAGAAGAGATGTGGTGGCTATAGGCCTCTGAACTGTGTTACAATGAGGCTCGAGGGCATATTTATTGTTGAGAAACAATTTAGAATCTGAAACGTCCAAAAACCTAACCGTAGGAGATGAGGCGCCAAAACTGTGGGCGCCCGTTTGGGTAAATTGGTGGTTCAACTTCCTGGGGGCATAACTTTGGCACCCGATCTCCGTTTGACGTGCTCAATAGCTCGTTAAGAAAGATCTATCAGAAATTCAATTTTGAATGAGCAAAATGGATCCATGGACCCATATGGACAGATCTATTTGCTCTTTTTTCAAAGAAATGGTTAGGGCCTCAAATGGCTCGGAGAAGTTAAGGACAGAAAAAGCTAACTAAATATTAAGTTTTGTTGCAACTTGAAAAGTGAAAGAAGCTGATGATGCAGTTCCAAGTGGAATGGGTGGGTGGCCACCAATATCCACCTGGATCATTAAGCCCCCAAAACGGCTCCGAGAGTGGAGGACCCGAAAACCTGCTAAAAATAGTAAGTTGTGCTGAATGTGAAAATCTGCAAGAATTGATGGTGCTGGTCCAAATGGAATAGGTGGGTGGCCACCGATATCCACCTGGATCATTCCTCCCTCCTTAGGAAGCAATGGTCCCCATTTCGTTGAGATCCTCCATGAGATGAGGCAAATTCTGTTGAACTGAGTATTAGATGTGTTGAAGATGTCATGGACCTGCGGGTGGACATGCTGGATGCGTTTAGTAAATTTGGTTTCTTTATCAGCCTCATACAATACATGTTTGGATTCTGTATGTGTAGTTGCAGGATGTATGGAAACATCAGGTGGGGGTGCATTGGGAGTCATATCAATGGAGTGCTTGTCCTGACAGTGTAGAGGAACCTCTATGAGTGAGGAGAAATTGTCATTGTATTCCTCCATGACTTTGTCCATCTGCTGAAGCCGTGAAAGGGAGCCCTGTTTCGAGGTTGTGGCCACAATATTATTCTTTCTCTATGAGTGAGTCGTAAGGAAAATGAATTTCCTGGTCTGGGAAACAATCTTACTGCGTTGTTTTGCAGTAGTCAAAGAGATGGCAGGAGGCGGTACTACCTCCGGTATCCTGTACAAGTTATTTCCCAAAGTAATAATAACAGCACAAGGCCTAGACTCATACACAGCATGCCGCCTCCACAAGTATGGTTGGCCCAATAATACATCAGCTACATCAAGAGGAGAAACATCACACAATACCTCATCCGTGAATGGCTTGATACTGTATGGAAGTCAGCACTGTTGGCGGATGTAGAGATCCCTCCCTGGGTGGAGCCACCTGATGGTATACGGCTGCGGGTGTGTTATGGTTGGTAGGCTGAGCCACTTCACGACGTCTGCTGAAATGAAGTTCTTTTGGCTTCCACTATCGACGAGAAAATGCAGCGGAGAACCCTTCACCCACATCTGCGACTAGAAGAGGCGCTCCCCCTCCTATGGATCCTCTGGACCCTCCTTCTGGATCTTGGTGGTGGCAACAATGGCACTGGGATCTGCATCAATGATTTGCTTCCCTTTGTCATTGCCTTCGTCTGGTTCTAACTCAGGATCAGAAAATGCATCTGATTCGGGTGCCTTTAGTTCAGCCACCAAAGACTGTTTGGCCTGACACTCATTTGTGCTATGAGTGGGGCTGTTATGAAATTCACACCACTTCCTTGTGTCCTTCTTTGGATTTTTGGTGTTGTTCTGAGTTGCATTACTTTGGCCTTGCCCCTTGTTCTTCGGTTCAAGGGCACCTTTCGGATTCGCAGATCCAAAGTCTCGCTTCTTCTGCTTAAATTTCTGCTCGATCTTGGCGGCATAGCGATATGCTGTGCCAAGCGATGTAATGTCGAGGAACTCCATTTCCTCCTGAATGTGTTTGTGCCAACAACCACGGTACTTGAGCACCAAATGTCTCTCTGAATATTTAATACCCAACTTTGTGCGCAGGGTATGGAACAGATTCGTCAGTTCGTGCACATCTTGATCCGCGTGGTCCATTGGATGTATTTGTCCTCATATCTCCCCACGGGGTAATATTGTTCCTTGATGCCGTCTCAGAACGAATTCCAAGTGGGTGTGGTCGAGAACAGAGAGGATTCCCCTTCGCCCTCTTGCTCACGGTAGGTTTCCCACCAGTCCTTGACATGGGGGGCAGCTTTGAGAAGTGCAAAAATAATATTTTCTTGGTCAGAGAAGTCATGGACCGAGAAATACCCTTCCAAAAAATTTAACCATCTGTTCATTAAGCCCCCAAAATGGCTCCGAGAGTGGAGGACCCGAAAACCTGCTAAAAATAGTAAGTTGTGCTGAATGTGAAAAGCTGCAAGAATTGATGGTGCTGGTCCAAATGGAATAGGTGGGTGGCCACCGATATCCACCTGGATCATAATTCGTGCCACTTACACACCCCTAAGTCTCATCACTGCATAGACCATAGTCTCAAGCTGATTATTAGGTGTTTTACAGTGTTTTATGGATTTTACAAAGACAGGAAATACATCATCATCTCAGGAGAAAATTCTTTAATCCACATTTAGAAGAACAACTGCTTCTCAATGTAAACATGAGCCTGAGATACATCTGCAGGGAAAGGAGTTACTCATCAAGACCTTGCAACTTCCATTCAGCATGAAATCACAGTAGAAAAAAGACAAGACTGTCAAGAAAACTAGTAATTTTTCATGGCCAAGAACCTCCTTCATCTACAAGCAGAGGGTTAAGGCGCCTCCTTCATCTACAAGCAGATGGCGATGGCCAATATTGACTTCAAGGATTGCAAAAATTACTATAAGAGCAGGTTTTTTTTTTACTAGATAGTAAAATAGTGACTCTAGGTTTCTGAGTGAAAGTGATGATCAAAACAGGGCTAAGATCTGAGATGTGCAAGACAAAAGAAAACAGAGTTTTTGGTCTTGTGTCCTAAGAAAGAGGATCATTTGAAGTTTCAGTCATCATCATGGCACATCAAAAAGGACTCCTTTAATCAAATCTGTCATAACAAATATCTCTGCAAGGGTGTTGATATGAACAACTCAAATCAGTGTTGAGCAGGAAAATACTTCAGTAAAAGGACCTCTGTGTGTTCTTTTGTTTCTGTTGAAATGAGAAATACAGTTCATAGATTCTGGATGAACATAAAGAAAAGGCAGGCAAGTAGTACACAGCCTTAGATGTAAGACATCTTGATATCATTCAAAGCACCAGTGCAGGTACAGGTGTTGCGATCTACACTCCACCACAAAGGTATTTTCTTTAGATGCAGCAAGTTGGTGTTTTCAGAGTTTCATTAGGAAGAAGATGGCTAATAAAAGCCTTGGTAGCTTTTAAATATGCCAGCAGTTATTCCACGTCTTTTATACTTGCCTGCTCTACACAAAGACAAAAATTGGTTATGATCTGAGTTTTAAAAACCCTAGGACAGCATGCCAAGCTAATCAGGCATGTCTTTCTTGAAAGCAGCTCCATTCATGAACATGTGCCTTTTCAAAAATGCTACAACAGCTGACACAGACAATCTAGGTTTATGTCATCAAGATACATGACCATTGAAACTATTATTCATAATAGGCAAAGAGATGTTTTGACCTACTGTCAGTATGTTGGAAAGTTTGAAACAAACATAGGTTTCATTATTCAAATGGACAGAGACATCATGGTAACATTTTCTGAGCAGAGAAAATATAGTGAAAAGCAGCGCCCCTCTTGATCAATAAACCATGACAAAGTCCAAATAAATGCAGCAATTTTGGACACCTACAGTTGGAAAGGGTTGATGAAGCGCTTGGAGACCGAAGTTGTCAAAACAAATTAAAGGATAAACCTCATCATTTCAAAGGACAAAGCAGTTTCAAGTACTTTTCCTCATACCTTAAATGGATTTTCTGTGTTAAAATGTCACCAAAAGTGTTAAAACGTGGTAGAAGATGGTCTATAGGTTTTTGAGGTATTATCCAAAGTTGGAGCTCCTGTGCCAAATTAACACCAAAGGGACAATGATAGTAGAAAAACACCTTTTTCAAGTCATTGATGTTATAAAAGTGGTTCATGTTAACATGGTTTAAAAACATAAAAACCTCTGTTGCGTACATTATTTCGAAGCCCAAGCTTCATGATGCACCAAAGGTATTGTTGAAAAAGGGCAAAAAGCTGTGAAAACCTTTGCAAGAGACAACCAAAAGTTCATTTTATATTTCAAAAAAATAAACTGACCGTTGGGTGTTCGATGTATTAAAGAAATGAGGTCGAAGGGAAAAGGTTTCGTTTTCAAAACACCAAGCAAGAAATTAAGTTTCTCTCTGCAATCTCCAGGCATTGAAACAGGTTTTGGGTCAATTTGCAAGAGTTTAAACAAGTTTTAAGCCATTTCAGACCGCGCGGCACTCCTGTAGGTGTGCGCGGCGCTCTTACGCAACTTTTTTAAACTACGCCACAAGGGCATGCAATGCTCCTGTAGCCACGCGCGGTGCCCCTGTAGCGGCGGGTCACGGGCGCCCGACCACGACCCGACAGACCACCTAGAGGCTGCTGCGTGGCGTTCTCATCCATGAAAGTGCCACACACTTGATTAAACGCTTAAACACACCTCCAAATCAGCTCTGAAGGCGGCCCAAGCTATTCAAAGGGTTTTGCATCGTATTGTGAGGTATTTTACACAAACTAACCTTCGTTTTCACGTTTGTTGGATAACGCTTGGAGGCCAAAGAGATCAGTTTTGAAATAGTTTTTAAGAATGATAATGAGATTCATATAAGGGTTAAAGTCTCGATGCAAAGGAGCGGTTTGACTTGAGATTTGCTATAGTTATTGATGCCACAGTCCAAAAACAATTTGAAACTTGTCACCATATATGTAAACTCTGTTTGTTGCTGTGAAAACATCTGTTGATCAAAAACTGTGCTGAAGTGTTGTCTACGCTGGTAAACTGCTAACAAGGAAGGGGGTCTTGAAACTAAAACGCTGTGGGTTCACCTTTCATAAATCAAGAAGCAGGGTGTGTTTATTCCTCAAAACACCAAAGGGAAAATTTACTCCTACTACCCACCGAGAAATACAGTTGCCCTGTTTATACTTTGAAATGTCTTTTGTTCTCCAAGCTCACTGTCAAGTTAATTTCGGAGGATACACAGACATTTCCTAAAGAGACAAGTTTTACATACTAAAAAGGAGTTTTGTTTGTGTGAGAGGATAAAACCCTACAACCTTATTTGAAACTTTGTTTCCATACCTGTAAACTATGTTTTTCTGTAAAAATATCCATTGTTCAAAGCTGTGCTGGAGTGGTGAGCATACTGATAAAAGAGCTTACAGGGAAAGAGATGTGTTTAACTAAGAGCTATGTATTTTCACCTTGACTAATCAAAGGACAAGATATCTTATATCTTCAAGGCATCAAAGGGCAGGTCACCCCTATAAACCACAGAAAGAGACATTTTTTTCACTGTGTATTCTACATTACTGTCTTTTATTCTTCAAGTGGATATTCGTATAGGGAAAAGTAATTTTCTACAAAGACAAAGGTGTTACATTGATAAGGGGCCTTGATTATTTGAAAAGAGGAAACTATTACAGGCTTTGTTGAACTTTTTGAAGCATTTTTCAAAACTCTGTCACCTTGTTACATAAACTGTGGCATTGACTGTATGCTTACACTAAAGGTTGATTACATGAGATATGAGTTTGTTGAGTGATTGGCATAATAGGTAAAGGCAATTTTATGATGATTGGAAAGTTCACCATTGGTCAAAGGTACAAAATAGGTTTTTGAGCTCCAAACATCACAGAGCAAGGCGATTTTGACACTTTAAACAACATTTTCACCTAACAGTTTGTCTCCTTTTCACTGTATTGTCCCTTGTTAAGAGGTCTGCTGGCTGAGATACATATTAAAGGTGAGAAGGCCACTTTTTAAAAGGAGCAAGGGTTTTTTATTGTGAGGAAACTTGTTGAAGTCATTCAAAGACAATTTTTCTCTATCTAAATAGTGAATTGACAGGGTTTGGTTCAAAGAAGACAGTTTAAAGGCAGTAAGACTGTTTGGTGTTTCAAGAGCTTATTTAGCCCAAAATTCTGCCCAGGCAAGATAGAAGAAGTGGTTTACATAAGAGATATGAGCCAATCTCTACAGAGGAGGTCAATGCGCATCCATCCATCCTCTTCAACTTTCATGAGGTAGGTTGTTTAGATTTTTGCCAGAAGGTACAGGAGGTCAAAAGTTTCTCGCCCTTGACACACCTATGCGCCCTGAGGTTCCAAAGCAAGCATTTCCAGGTAGCAGACTTTGATTTCAAGTTTTTCCCGAGGTCAGTGTCTAAAGCTACCAAAATTCCATATCATGGAAAAAAATGGTTCAAACAGACCCATCTACTCTTGGATGACTACAAGCCTTTCATCAAGCCCGAGCATAGAGATACTTGCACTACTATTTTTCCTTTCTCTTATCTTCTTGATAGCTACGCTCCTCTAATGAAGGTCATAATGAAGTATTTTACTTGTGAAGGGAGATTTACTCGATTTTATGCCTACCATGTCCGACTATTGATGCATTTCACTAGAACTAGGCAGCTAAATATCCCTTACTTTTTATACAAAAGCATCGAGAAGATGGCATCTGCAGTCTAGAAGAAGACTCCATCTCTGCAAATAGCTTCCCTTTTCCATCATTCTCTGATCAAAATTATCATCCTACACCATCTAGAGAAGAAAGAGGTTCCATGGGATGTTTTTATCAGTCACCCAGATTTCTCTACTGTTCCTCCTGTCCACATATCTCCCACCCAGCCTATTCATCGCCCTGTACCTTTGTCCAGCAGGCCTACTCCTAGAAGGCTCAAGATCACCATAGAACAGTCAGGACAACATGAGGAAGAAGGACATGAACAGGTAGAAGAGGAAGAGGATAAACACAAGGAAACTGATGAAGACCAGCAGCATGATTTTGATGGTCAAGGGCAGCAGCTTGAGCCACAAAGTGAGCATGAAGTTGAAACACACCAGCAGCTTGATGTTGATAAACAGGGGCAGCAGTCTGAACAGCATGAAGCGATGGGTGAAGAGTAGAAAATTGCATATGAATAGTAGCAGCAGGAGCAAGAGGAAAAGAGTGTTGAACAGCAGCATCTCAGTGAAAATGAATAGCAGGGACAAGAGGAAGAGCAGCAACTTGATATTGAAGGTCATGAACAGCAGCTTGGGCAGGAATTTGAGTAGCAGCATGGGCCACAAAATGAACAGGAAATCCAAGCACAGCAGTAGCATAAAGTTGATGATCAAGGGCAAAAAAAATTTTGGACATATCAGCATCATGACATTGAGGGGCAGAAGCAACTTAAAGAGGACACACGACAACCTCAAGGAGGTCAGCAGTTTCAAGAAGTTGACAAGGGTAAAGCAATTGTGTCTCCTTCTCCTAAAGGAATAAAGCCCAGCACAGCAAGAAAGAAAAGGCCTAAGGATGCCACTCCAAAATTGAAAAGAGTTTCCCCTAGCAAAATAAAATCACCAAAGGGGTCTCCCACTAGCATGCCAAGAAGGAAGAGTGCAAGGTTAGCTTTTAAGGGCAAAGGGAAAGGCAATATTGGAGAAAGTCAAAAACATGGAGGTGCATTGGTTGTCATTCCAATCCAATGTGATGACAGTGATAATGAAGCCCGCATTCTTGAAAACCTTCTAATCCATCGCGAGGGTCAAATTGAAGCATTGGAGAATGACCTTCATCAGGCAAAGACCTTCAATCACTTTTTGGAGATCCAAAATAAACAAATGAATGTCCATTTGGCTTTCCATGAGGCACGAGCTATCAAATACAAGAAAGAGGCTGCTAAAGCACAAGTAAGGATAGAGGAGCTCATCGGTGAGTTTGATGAAGATGAAGAAGAAGACCAGCCTAGGCAGAAGAGGCCTAGAACCATAGGGCTTAAAAGAGCCCTCGATAAGCAAAAGGAAGAAGAACAGGCCCAACTTCAATCTTTTCCCCTCACTGCCCTACTTGAGCAAGAAATTGAAGAAAACAAGGAGGCATGGCTAGAAAGATCCAATAAACACTTGGAGATGAAGCTTGAAAAGGCAAACAGAGACCTGGAGCTGCAAAGGAAGATGACACAACACTATCAAAAGTTGAATCAGTTTGCCCGGCGCAAGCTAAAGGCCACCCAAGAGAAACTGAAGGAAGAAAAGGAGAAGCGCCCGGCATGGAAAGAGAAGAAAGGAATATCAGCACTTGACATTTTGGCTTCAGCTTCAGAGCATTTTGCTAAGGACCCTTGAGGATCATGCATACCAATTTTGGGCCCATTTTGACAACTTTTGGTTTTTTGGCATTTTTGGGTTTTTGGTCTAAAACTCATAAATTCGCCATTTCATTTTGAGGATTCATCAAGGGAGGAGAATGGTACCATCGGATGCCATAATTTCATGAGCATGTCCTCAGTTATTTTCAGAGCATTTGGAGATCATTTTCCCCTTCAAAACAGTGAAAAAGGCTCGCATTTTGCACACTCTGCCCAGTCTATCAGCAGACTGTAATTTTCTGGCTTTTTACACACAGGTGTAGATTTGAAGGACTTCTGTGCATCGGATTGGAGAAATTTCAGTTGTGCCAGAAAGTAGACACTCAGAGCTTTCCAACGTGCTATCATGAGCTTCATTTCAACATCAGGAAGGCTGCAAAATGTTTCCGGCAAGTCAGGGGCCCTTTTTCTGATATAAATTTGAAGTATTTTTGTAATTTTTGAACCTCAAAAATCTGCTTTTTCCAAATGCGCGTTTAGCTATTTTTACACTTGGAAAATGATGCAAAGTCAATTAAATTCCATTTTTTAGCAATTTTTAGATATTTTATGAGATATTTTTGTGCCTTGGGCTTTGCAAAGCCTCAAGGACAAGTTTAGATATTTTGATTAGGCTAATGAGGATGGAAGTTGAACCATGAGGTTTTCCTCACTTGAGCCTATTTATTCCACAAGCTCTCATTGTAAACGAGGCTGAACTTGAGAAGAGAAGCAATATATTGGTAATATGAGCTTTGGAGAAAATACTTGTGTTATGCTTTTGGATTGCCTCTTGAATGTTCTTGGATGGATGATGAAGGATTGTTGATGGATTCCATGACGTGGTAGAATGGTATAGTGTTTCTTGCTTTGTTGTTGTCTTCTAGTTTTCATTCATGATACATGTTTCTTGCTTGCTATAGATCAGTAGAGAACAAATTTGAGATATGCCCATGGAGGCACCTCAAATTTCTTGAATCTTCATAGCTTTTATGTTTTCTTCTTCCTTAGTTGCATTAAAGAATTCTTAACTGCTCTTTAATAACTTGAGGATATTGTTGCTAGTTTCATTAATAGTTCTATGCATGTTGAGTAGGATGTATGGTGTGCCCTACTTACCTATGACTGTCCATAGTTCCATACATGAAGCTATCTCTTTGACTGATTAAGATTATCATTTTGTTTGAACCAAGGAGGCCTAGTCCCGATCTAGCCCTTTGCCTAAAACTGTGCAAATCTTGTTGTTCAAAGTGCCCAATGACTTGAAGTACTATGTTTAGGCATTCCGGCATAGTGTTTTGAGTTTTTAGTCCATCTTATGTGTTTTCCCCAAAGTCTGATAGCCATTTCCCAAAGTTAGAGGGTCTTATACTTCTATGCATGGCTTGAAAGTTTGTTTCTATGTGTTGATTAGTTTATAGTTACATTTTGCATGATTAAGGGTTTTCTTTACCATGTTTATGTTATCTATTGAACCGGTGATGCTTGAAACTCTTTGTTTTTCACAAACTTGATGTCCATTTACTCCATTTTTCCCAAAGATCCTTTCTACTTTGAAATCAAATCGGCCCTTCAACAGCCTTGCATCGTCATCTAATAGCTTTCTTGGCCTTTTGACCCCATAGCCCAGTTAATCTAACATCTTGTTACCTATTTCATATCTTCGATCAGTTTCATCCCTCACAACTTAAAAAACCAAAACCAAAAAACATACTCCATAACTAGCCTAAAATCAGAACACGATAAGCAAACACATAGATATCCTTTACACATATAGAGAGAGCCCTCTCTGAGTCCAGGAAGGCTAGGTCCTCGGGCTCCAAAGCTTGGTTTGATGTTGCACTGTCATTTGGCTTGCCAATGAGCCAAATCATGGGAACCTAAGACATTACATAAATGAAAAATTCTTAGATGATACAAATGAACAAAACCTCCTTCTATATATAGGAGTCCATGGGGCCACAATATAATCCTAGTGGGCCACAATGTAATCCCAGCTGACCTAACATTAATAATTTAAGGGCACAATAATAATAAAATGGGGGTTACAAGGGTACAATAATAACAATAAGGGGGTTACACTAACAACAATAAGGGACTATACTAGTAATATAGGGACCTAACATTTCTGCATCTATGAACTCCTTCAACCCATTGTCATCCAGCACCACCTCCATCCTATCCTTCCATGCAATATAATTCGAGCTTCCCTCAAGGGCATACTCCAATCACAATCTGTTTAAATACATCTCAACTTCGACACCAAGAAAACACTACTGAAAATTCAAATTCCACCAGCACAAAACTCAACCGCTTTAATGTTTTGCAATTGCTCCAATGATCAATATCCCTTTGATACCATGTAGAAATTTAAATAGCTGATATGTTATCCACTGATATTATCCTGATCACACACTATTTTATCTTCATGCACAATACAAAATCTCTTCTACCATTGATCATTAATTGTAGAAATAAAAAACAATCGCATGCACACATTAAAACCATAAACAATCACACATATGAACACAGTATTTCATGGGAAATATTAAAGTTGAAAACCCCAACTATATATATATTATATGTCATAGAGATCATGTAACAATAATGATAAAAATATCCTCACAAGCTCTCAGTACAATCTCCAATTTCTACACATTAATCAAGCTAGATCTAGCAAAACACATGCTCCAATCTCTGCCACCTGATAGCCAACCTCTATTGCGTAATCAATGCTGTAGAATGGCTCATAAATAACTTCGAACGACCTGGCTTGTAATATGCAATCCTCATTGGCTTCTCCACTCACTGGTTTTTGCAAACATGCAACTGTATAGTTACAACTGATAGTCACACTGCTCTTTCACCTATCTCTTCACTGGTCTCCATTGAAACTGTCCATGCACTGAAGTTAACTGATGTATTCTTTAGTTGATTAATGAGTTTATAACTAGTGAATTAATTAATAATTAATTCACTCCAATCTTAACCAGTGTATTAATCAGTTAGACTAAATACAACTAGCTCAACTATGTTTAGATTAGTTAAACTGAACACAACTCCATTAACTCCTCAATCAACTCCACCAAACTCTGTCACATGAGTTCTAATTGAAGTATCCATGCAATAGCTCCACTTAACCCTCCAGAATAGCGTAATTCCTTTTGTCAAATCCCGTGCCACATCTGTGCACTTAACTTAAGCGCTCCAAGAGAATAAGATAATGTTTATAGTCCAAATATTATTAAGAGCTAATAATATTCAACATATCTATTTTTAGAATTGCAATCTAAAAATAGATTCTGCCCAATATGTCTAAAAATAGAAGTCCATATATTTTTTCGGATTTGACCAACCATCCACAAATAATATCCTGCAACTCATAGAACATGATCCATATGTCTAAAAATAGACATAGTCTAAAAATAGACTTTTCACCAAAAATAGCCTCTGAGCACACTTAGTGAAGGTGACTTCTTTCCACTAAGCTCATCATCTTGTTGCAATCTCAACAAGGTAGACTCTTGCTCTCCTTGTCTTGCCAAGGCCTTCTTTAAACCCATGGTCCTTAGTATTCTTCTGGACCATCCCTCTTCATATTAACTTTCCTCATAGGTCCCATGAATTCCTCTAGCTTTACATGTTCCCTTTGAGCTTCTTTCTGGGCACCGATAGCTTTAGTCTCATAATTGGCATTTTGTGCCCCTAGCTATCTATTCTCCATCTCAAGGAAATTATTCACACTCTTGGCACTATCTAGATTTCTTTGAGGTCTTCAAATTGGGAATTTTTGTTCTGGAGGAGAAATTTTGTGATCCTTGCTTCATTTTCCTCATCACTATCAATATGAATGATTTCAAACTCTCTCTCAACCTCATGCTGACCTTCTTCTTCTTCTTATTTGATTTTTTTTTTCCTTTGTCAAGATTCTTGTCTGAGGTGGATGGCATGGTCCCTTTCATTTTAGAGGTAGAAAACACATGCCTCTTTCCTCTTTGGTATGTGACAGGAAAAAGCCCAATTTTGTTCATCTGAATGCCCTTACCATGGCTGACCTCAAGACTACTTTTCTCTTCCTCATTGACCTTTGCACTGATGTTTACTACATTGTGTTCTTGACTGCCTTCATTAGCCCCACTTTCATTTTCTTCCATGCTAACATCATTGCTATGATATTCATTTGTATCATCATCCCTTTCTCCTTCACTGATATGAGCTTCATTGTTATCTAGGTTCTATAAGCTATTTCTACCCTCAACATTATCATTACCCTGGAAACTTTCTTCATTTTCTTCAATACTGGTAGGAGTCTCATCGTCTTTGGCACTGTTATCTGCACTATCATCATTACCACGATTAGGCTCATTGTTTTCACTACCTTCTTGGCCATTAGGACTGCTGTCATTATTGTCATTGCCTCCCTCATTACTGTTGCGAGCATTATTGCTATGATTTTCACTTCTGTTATCAACCTCTTCACTAAGTTTTTGGTTTTTAGTGTCACTTCTATCATCATCCTCATCATTTCTATTAGTTGTAATGTTTTCTGTTTCATCACTACCATCTTTGTTTCTAACATCATCACAACCCTTATCATCATTTGTGTTCTCACTGTCATAGGTGTCATCATTAGTTTCTTCATCACTATTTTTCTCTTTACTAATTTCTGCATTTTCATCTTCCTCATTGACTTGTGGGATATTTCCAACATCATCATCATTTTCTTGGTTGCTTTCTTCATCATCTATGTTTTCATATTCATCATCTGCCTCTTTAATGTCCTTTTCTTCATCATCTGCCTCTTTTTTCACTGCCTTAAACATTAGGAGAAGGTGAGGAAGGGGGATGGGATGATGACGGCGCATTTGGCTGAAGATGGGTTTGTGGGTTTGTGAACACTTCATGGGCAATGAAAACCTCCCATGGAATACCATTTTTCTCTAATTGATGCAACACAACTATCTTGATAAGAGAATGGTGAAAAAGACTCTGCATTTGTTGTGAAGGATGCCTATTTTGCACAATATAAGACATCTTATCAATACTCCTATAGAGATAATAGGTAAAATGTAGCATCTTTACCCTAGTGAAGTGCATGAGCATTCTTATATGGTATGAATAAAGCCTAGAAAATCTCCCCTCACATGTAAAAAATTTCATGATGACTCTCATCAAGGGCGCATATCTCTCCAGAAAATGTGAAAACGGAAAAATGGATTTGCAGTCAGCTTGGTATCTAGGTTTTAGGAAAGGTTCATAGTGCCTCAAATCCAAACTAGCCTGCTCGAACCACTTTTCTCCCATACCAGGTATCCCAGTGGCCATATAAATGATATTTGAAGATAGCACAAAGTTTACCCTTGCTAAATTTACTTGGTCATCATGAAGGTTAAGGATAAACAGCCTAGTCAACTCAGGATGACTTTGTATTTGTTGTACTTTTTCACAAAAGTCAAAAAAACCCACATTCTGGAAATATAAAACTGTCATAGGAGATTCCATCAACTATGTGGTGTTCAGTGGTTCAAACCTATTTATTCTTCCACCTTTTTTCTATTGTCTTCTAGGCCCTTGGCCTCCCTCACCACTGTCACTATTACCTTCCCTTGAAATTTTGACTTTAGCATTGCCTTGAAAGCCAAAACCCTAATTCTTTTTGTAAGATTTATATGAAGAGGGTAAATGATATGGTGATGAGGAAGATAGTTTTTGCAAATGGAGGAGTAGATGGATGAGAGTGGAGTGTATGACTGTGAGGGAGAGGTAATTGGAGACAAAATTGATGACCACTCTGCCTTAACTGTACCTTTTTGGTTTTGCAGATGAGGGAGGATAAATGTTACTTAGTTGAGCTTTATAGGGTTTATTATTTTAACCAAATGTTAAGAACCTTGAAAAGAACGTTGTTTTGGTACTTACCCCTCAGATTTATTTATAGAAACCCTTGGATATGAATTTGAGAAAGCCTTTGAGAAAATTTAGGGCTTGGCCTGATGTAGAGGCCCTCTTGGCCAAACGCGTAGCACAAAATGCGCAACGTCGGGCCGGTCAGGTGAGCAGAAAGCTGAAGGCACAGCACATATGCATGTCAGGTCATTGAATGGTTAAACGCATAGCGCACAGGCCTGTCAGGTGTTCTGAATGACTAAAAGCGTAGCACTTTCACTACTAAAGGCATCATCAGCACTGATCTGTCGATCGAGCAGTTGAATGCGTAGAGCGGGAAAGGCTACATGTCGTTTGTTGTCACAGGCTGTCGGTTCTGCATGGAGCAAATGTGCAGTGCAAAATTACAGGCACGCAACATACAAATAAATTTACATAGAAAAAAACCTCTAGGAGCATAGCACATGGAAAATTTGCCCGATTTTTCAGAAAAGAACAATTTTCACTTTGGGTGCTCTTGATGACCTTTGTAAAAGAAAATGAGTTATTGAAGGGTGGAGAGGGCCTTTATAGGTTCAAAAACTTGATTTTTAAATGTCAACCCACTTTTCTAAAGTTTTCTTTTCAAGCCTTTGACCTTTTACTGATATTTTATTTAGCCCTTTTGTTGCAGGTGACTAGGTGCGGAAGTTGGTATTCTTCCTAGTTCCTTGAGGCATGAAGAGCTCGTTCCCATACTTTGGTGAATTTGGTCATACAACAGCCTTTTCATTTTTATGTGAAACCTCTTTTATAAGACTCAATTCAACCCCTCGATCTTTACAGACCTCCTTTCACTGTTTGTAAGCGGATTTGCTCCATTTGGTGAATTCTGACATCCTTTTGGCCTAGTGATGCCTTTCATCATTTTCTTGATAGATGACTATGAAAAACATGTCCTCACTTTTCTTATTGATCATTAGGCATGATAAAATCACCTTTTTACCAGCATTTATGAAATTCAAAATCATGTTTATTACCTTTTTTGACCACTTCTGTTTTGCAGGTGTCTGAATTTATAATTTTGAAACTTGCCCATTGATACTCTTCACCTCCCTATTATGAAGACTTTGTTTGAGTGACAAGGCTTACATTCTTTGGTTGGTCTATGTCCTTGAACATTTTCACTTTCGGAGGTGTCATGAAACCCTAAACTGACCGTTCCTTTTGATCCTTGAAAATGATTAATTCTCTTTGATAAACTTATACATTTACACAATGGTGGCATCCTAAAAAATTTTATATTTACCTTGGAGAGTATACCCTACTTTTCTATCCTTTAGCCACTAAATGTAAATGATTGAAATGAGAGCTTCACCCTCCTTTATGAGTTTTGATGGATTGGGTTTTTGTTTGGCATATTGTTGATCCAATGAGGCTTAAAAAACCTTGATTTCTCCTCTTAACTCAGTGCTCCCTTCTTTTCTTTAGAAACTCACCAGTTACCCTATCAATGTCCCTTGTTGATTTACCTTTGACATTCTTGTATAAATGTCAAGAAAATTTACCTTTTGCAAGAATGGAAAATGAAAAAATAGCCTACTTTGGATATCTTCTACTCTTTCTTGGGCCATCATGTGTTTCTCTTATTTTTCATTAGAACTGGGTCTTAGCATAAGAAGAAAAGAGCTTAAAATACCAATGAAGACTCTATAACCTAGGAAACCCTAATGATCTAGTGGGAGGGTTTTAACTTCGTCTCTTGACTGAAATTAGGCTTTGTATCTTAATAGTGTAAAAATGGAGTTTTTTTTTTACCAATTGGTGTATTTGAATATATAGAAATTGATGTTTGTTATTGATCTAAATAGATTATAGGGGTAGTCTTGAGACCATCAAGGTTTGAGGAACCTAATGAAAATGGGAAAGAATAGGCTGATTGTTAACCCTAGATGAAAGTGAAAACGTGGGGTAAAGGAAAAACAGAGTGTTGGGATGACAGGTGGGAAAAAGAAAACTAGATGAGTGGCCTAAGCCCAGGAGTGTCCCTTCAGGAATGGCAGGTTAATCATGGATTGGTAAATAGTAGAAGAATGAAAAATTTGTGACAAGGATAATGAAGGTAGTAAGATTTCTGAAACTCACAATATTCGGGAATTTTGTTTTTAGAAATCTAGGACCAATATTAAGTCATCTTCAAATAGTAAAAATTATTGATGACTAACAATGGATCCACTTGGGGAGGAAAAATATTTTTCAGGAGGTTTCCAGGACCTTAGAGTTCAAATCTATGAGTTTTGAAGACTAGTGCCTCATCCATTGGGAAAATTTCTCTTCTTTCATTTGCTAATATTTCATTGAAGCTATGATCTCAAGAATCTTAAAGACATGCTTGCTTCAACCTCATCTCTACCTACCCTTCATACCTTGCCTAACATTTTTTCTTCCTTTGGGTGCACTTGGACTGGAAAACCCTTGACATTATTTTTTTTTTTGAAAGCATAAAACAAAAACTATCTACTTTTACCCTTATCAATCTCAAGAGTTTAGATTAGGCTAATGAACTCTCTTATTCTCTACCTAGTCTACTTATTCATCAAGATTAAGTTTTTTGGAAAAAATTTCTTCTCTAATAGACTGAAATTAAATTGAAAACATGACTAAACCAAGATTGAGCATTCTATTGCTAGGGTATGAGGCATTTAGACAAGCTACACACAGACATTATTTTTGTATAAATAGAACTAGAAAGTATGAGGGTTGTGTTTCATCATTTGTTAGTCATTCCTATCTTTCTCTTTGGTTCAGATTTGAGCATTGAGAATGAACATATTTTCCTCCTAATCTATTCCTACTAGAAAGTCAAGCTTAAATGGTTTGACAAGCCTTTTTTCACTAACCTATCAACAGAAATTCAAAACATGTCCATCCATGATTAGGCTAGATGATTGAACAGGACTCTTTTTTCTTAACCAATAGTGGAATTTAGGCTTGCACACTTTCAACAATAATATTTTTTGGGTATGGGGTTGTACCTATTATTTTTCTGTCGTCTTTTACTTCTTTTTCTGTTTTTGTGTTTTTGTTTTTCTGATTTTTTAACAATCAACGTTATGTACAATGAATGAAAGTTTTAAACTAGGAACTTTGACAAAAATAGTGTTTAAGCATCCTGCCATTGACAAGACCTTTGAATACCTCTAATCCATCCAGCTCTTGTAAAAATAAAGCATTGTTACCTCTAGCCGAATGAATGATGTAAGGACCCTTCCACAAATTTTCAAACTTGCCATGTTTTCCTCTTGTCCTTCCTCCTATAATCCCATTTTAGCACTGTGTCTCCAATGTGGAAATCATTGGCTTTGGTTCTTCTATAAAATATATTCTTTTTGTTTTCTTGCACTTCTTGTGTTCTTTTGTAAACTTATTCCCCTGACTGCTGCAAATGAATGGTTTGATTCAGGTTCCTTTGCATGTCATTTTCTTTTGATTGAACCTCTTGAAGAAGCTTCATAGCCAAAACTCCCAAGTATGTTGGGAAAAAAACATCCATGCCATAAACTAGCTGATAGGGAAACATGTTGATATATTTCTTATTTGTTAGTCTATCATCGCATAGTGCATGCACTAGTTTTCCATGCCATGATTTTTTGTTCTCTTCTGATAGTTTCTTGATGATTTTCACCAAACTCTTGTTAGAGGAATCATCCAATCCATTACCTTGAGGGTAATAAGTTGTAGATTGCCCCATTGTGATGTGATATTTGTAGCATAAGTCCACCATTCTCTTGGACTTAAATGATGCAGCATTATCGGTGATGATCTTCTTAGGACAGTCGAATCTAAACAAGAAGTTGGTTTCAAGGAATTTTATGATGACTAAGTCGGTAGCATTCCTTGAAGGGATGGCTTCTATCCATTTGGTGAAATAATCGGTAGTAGTGAGAATCCAATTGTGTTGGGAAGATGAGGCAAGGTGGATTTCGCCAATGAAATCGAAACCCCACTGTTGAAAAGGAGTTTCAACACTAATAAGATGCAACGGAAAAGGTAGTAGCTTTTTCTTTCCATCAAATATTTTGCATTTATGGCAAGTTGCAACTAGCTTGTGAGTATCAGGGAAAAGAGTGGGCCAATAGTAACCAACTCTAAGGATTTTATTAGCTATGGTTTTCCAGTAGAGGTGACCTCGACACTCTCCTTCATGGAACTCATACATAATTTTATCTGCATCATCTTCAAAAAACAATTTGAGCAATATGCCAGCAAACTTTTTCCAATATAAATATCCATCAAAAATGTAGAAATTTAAAGCTTTTTGCTTCAAAAATCTAACTATTTTTTGGATAAAGTTGGAGGAGCATTAAAATAGAAAAGGACATATAGAATACTAGCATACCAAGATGAATTCAGAAATACTTCTTCAATGTGCGGAGCTATGCACTGTTCTTTTTCCTCTAATGCATCAACCATATTCATGTCTAGTGGTTGAAAATTTGATTCAGCCATGATTTTTGCGAGTCCTTTTCCTTTAACCAGTTTAGTGGGTCTGATTTCTAAATCATATTCTAATATAATAGAAATCGATTTACCCCTTTTACCATCAGGGTCTTGAATAAAAATATCTTTAACAACTATGTGTGGAACAAAAGCAATAACATGGGAGTGCAAAATGTAAACTCTAAAGTCCTTCAATGCTTTGATCAAGGTTTGTTGGGTCCCTATATCACTAGTATAGCCCCTTATTATTATTGTGTAAACCCTTATTATTATTATTGTACCCTTGTAACTTCATTTGTTATTATTGTGCCCTTAAATTATTATTGTTAGGTCGGCTAGGGATTACATTGTGGCCCACTAGGATTACATTATTAGCCCCCATGGACTCCATATACATAGAAAGGAGGTTTTGTGAATTGTATCATCCAAGAATTGTTCATTTCATGTAATGTATTGGAGGTTTCCCCCTCGAAGTGGCTCATTTCTAAGGCGTTTACATCTCTTTTCTTTCTTCTATTTTTTGGAGTCGTCACACAACATTTGGTATCGAGCTTTGGGATTCTAGGGTTTCCCGTCAAGCTCCAAAAAGGTCATCGTGGCATTTTTCAGCTATAACTTTGTTTTCTCATGTGCTCATGAAAAGCTGAAATTTTTAGGGTGCGAAAGCAGAAAATCTTGAGGAAGCTATGTAAAACATTTCTCAGAGTCTTGGTTCTTTTAATAATATCGAGAGATATCATGCTGTGGAAAATGAGGGTATTGTTTTCGGGCTTCATAAACAGGTCATCGTGAATTTGCTTTTCATATATTTTTTGTTCGTCAAAGGTATCAGAGTCTGAAAATTCATATGGTGCGAAGCTGAAATCCGGAGGAAATTCATCAAAAAAATTTCCAGAGCTTGAATTCTGCAATATTTTTAGAGATATGATCTGTGGAAGGTAGTAGCTTTTTCGAGTGCTCCTGAATTTTGCATCTCAAAGAGGTGATCGTGGGAAAAGTTCAATAACTCTCTCTCGCGGGGCTCGGATTGAGGTGCACTGTCGAAAAATTGGTCGCAAGTTACACAGTCGAAGTTTATTAGGGATATCAATTTTCAGAGACAAAGAGACAAAACAGTGACACGTGGCAAGTCGTACAATCTCTCTGCTTCATCAACCAGTCCCGTAATTAGGGTCATTGTGGGAGATTAGACACAACGTTGTCTTGGAGATCCAAATCCCGGTCAGACCTATGGCATTTTCGAAAAGATAATCCAGAGGGCTACTTCGCAGTGCTGAATTTCAGATATCTGGAGATATTTGAAATTATAGAGATAATTCAGATCTCAATATCGAGCTCCTCCAAAGCTAGTAAAAAGGTGCAGTATTTTTTCCAAATTGCATAAGTCTTGTTTGAAGAATCAAGTTGAATTGATTCCAAGGGCATCTTAGCAGAATAGATATCAATATGGGATTCTAGAATGGCCCCAAAAAAGAATTCAACACCCATTAAGCCTTCAAGAAAGGCTCTACTATGACTCATGAAGATGAAGAATTGCAACATGATCTATCAGAAAATTACAAGAGCAAGTGCAACAAATTTCACTACTCGCAAAGAGCAACAAAAAATGAAATGAAGTTTTGAAGAAAGGCGTGGAAGTGAAGATGGACGGTTTGAAGAAAGGCATGGAATCTAAAATGGATGGCGTGGAAGTGAAGATGGACGGTTTGAAGAATGACATGAAAGACAACATGGAAAAACATGAAGAATGATCTAAAAGAATACATGGAAGGCTTGATGACAAGCTTAAAACCAGAAATGATTCCTAATGGCGGAAATATAGAGGAGAAGAACCTCCATGATGAGAACAGAAATAAATGTTAATCATGATTTCATAAACTTGAATGTTGGCGGGAAGAACCACCATATTCCAAAAATGGATATGAGGAAGTTTGATGGAAAGGATCCCTGGCAACATGGATACTACGAGATGGAGCAATATTTTGATCTCCATAACGTGCAAAACAGACACAAAAGGTACGCATTGCAACTTTACATTTAGAACAAAATACATTTGTATGGTATCAATGGCTAGCTCTAAAGTAAAAAAATTGTCACTTGGTCAATTTTTACTGATGGAAAATGATAGCACATTATGAGGATACAAAGAGCAACACCTTCTTTACCCAATTGAGTAAATCTCTTAAACAAAAGGGTTTAGTGGGGAGCAAAGAGCACATTGAGGACTTCCAAAAATCTGAATATATGAGTGAACTCGATCTTACGGAGGAACACAGGGATTGATCTCTTCCTAGGCACTTTAAAGGATAACATCCAACATGAAGTTCGCGTCTTTGGAACTCCGATTCATTGGAGAAGGCATTCGAGGTATGGCAAGAAAAGTTGAATGTAAAATTATGGCGACAAGGGAAGCCTACTACTCAATTCTATAAAGAAGGAAGTGTTGCTACGCCTAGATTTCCACAACCTACAAGTTTGACACCACATAACAGTTGAAGAAAAAAAGAGCAAAAAGGGCTTTGCTATGGTTGTGATAGCAAATACACTAAAGGTCATAAGTGTGCCGAGAAAGAAATTATTTTACATAGATTGTGAAGAAGAAGAAGAGAAAATGAACAAGAAGAGGATATACACGAAAGAAACCACCCTCTAAGAGGAAGAAATGAATCCCACCATATCGAAATGTATATGCATCGTCAGCGAATTACCACTCCTCAAACTCTCAAGATAAAAGGACATATAAAGAAGAGAAAGGGTAATAGTGTTGATTGATTCGAGTAGCACCCATAATTTTATTCATTATAAGGTAGCCAAGGAATTAAATTGTTTCCTATACCGACACTCGAATGTCAAGTGATGGTTGCAAATGGAGGAACTATAAATTGCTCTGGAAAATGCCATAATATCAAGCTAACCATGGGGGAATATGTGTCGACTAGTCCAATAGCTTTACATTCCTGGCATGGAGGTATGGCCGATGTTGTACTAGGAGTAAAATGGTTACAATCTTTGGGGACGTAGCTAATTTTTCAAGAACTTTTCTTGAAATTTTCTTTTTTCTTAGAAGGAAAGGAAGTCGAATTACTGGGGTATTGTAGGAAAGCCAAAGAAGGATAATAAGCTCTAATGTCATGACGAAAGCTTCTAAAGAAAGAACAATCGAGGCGTACATTGCACAATTATGCTCACTTTAGAAGTTCCAACACTGCATCATCTATTTCTCAGAGATCTCCAACAAGTCTTGGACAATCATTCCAAGGTGTTTGAAACTCCCAGAGACTCCACCATTTTCGTGATCATGATCATGCTATTCATTTGATTCCGGAAGTGTTCCTCCAAACATCACGGCCTTATAGATATCCTTACTTCCAAAAGAGCGAAAATTGAACGTCATGATTGCAGTAAATGTTAGAGCGGGTATAATTCCAACCTAGCTCAAAAGTTCTTTCTCTCAGCTCCCGTAGTATTGGTACACAAGAAGGATGGATCATGGCGAATGTGTCCGGATTATAGGGGGAGACTCAATAAGCTCACCATTAAAGACAAATTTCCCATTCCCGTGATTGATGAATTATTGGATGAATTACATGGAGCAATTTATTTTACCAAGTTGATCTTCGTTCAGGGATATCATCAAATTAGAATGAAGGACTCGAAGATAGGATTCCAAAACAACATTTTCGAACTCATGAGGGTCATTATGAATTTTTTTGGTCGTGCCTTTGGCCTTACCAATGCACCTTCTACACATTTCAAGGGTTTGATGAATTCCATTTTCTCAAACCCTTCCTAGAAAATTTGTGCTAGTATTTTTTTTTGATAAATACTACTAATCTCATGGCAGGTCTTGGAAGGATCATGTTGAACATGTTGACAGTGGTGCTCAAACTATTACTAGGAGAGAAACAATTATATGCAAAAACGTCCAAATGTTTCTTTGGAGTACAAGAGGGTGGAGATATCTGGGTCATATTGTATCTCACAGGGTGTTAAAGTGGACCCTAACGGAAATTAAAGCACATTAAGGAATGGAAAGTTCCCCACAAACATATAAACAGCTACGTAGGATTTCTCGGGTTAACGAAGTTATTATCGCAAGATTTGTAAAAGAATTATGAGGAGAATAGCAAGACTCTCTAACAACATTATTGAAGAAAGATGCATTTTCATGGACTCCCTGGCAAAGAAACTCAAGGCACTTGAACGTCTTAAAGAGGCAATGCTGCTACATACCATCTTAGCTACACCGTACTTCACAAGAAACGCTTTGGTGTGGGAATGTGATGCCTCGAGAAATGGAATTGGTGCGCGTTTTTTAATGCGTGAAGGAGAAGACCCATTGCTTTTGAAAAGTCAGTCAAGCAAAGAGAAAAGTATTTACGAGAAACCTATTGTATGAGAAGGAAATGTTAGCACATACTACATGCACTAAATAAATGGCGAACTTACCTAATGGAAGACACTTCAAGATGTAAACAGATCATGATAGTCTTGAAACACTTTTTGGAACAAAGACCATCGTCGAGAAGAACAACAAAAATGGGTCACAAAGATGTTGGGTTACGACTTTGAAATAATCTACAAAAAAGGAAAAAGCTTTGAATGTTGTTGCGAGATGCACTCTCAAGAAAGAATGAAGAGGTGGAAGCATTGCTTTGTGCCATTTCTATTATCCAACCGTATTGGATAACCTGAAGCAAGAGATGAATGGAAGAAGGGACAAAGATGTATGGATACTCATTCAAAAGTTGCGAGCAAGATCCCTATAGTATCATACGATACATTTATGTTGGAAAAATGATTCCTTGTGGTACTAAAGATCGCTATATCTTTGTAAGGAATTTCCCAACTACACAAAGATTCTTCTCCGGAATTGCACACTTCTCCTTTAGGAGGACACCTGTGATTTTTTAAAAAACTTACACGCGGGTGAAGACTAATTTTTTTGGGATGGGCCTTAAATACGATATTTGAAAAGTTTGTTGTGGAATGTTTGGTTTGCCCACATTGAGAATAAAGTGGAAACAATTGAAGACCCCGGAACTTCTACAACCTTTATCCATTCCAAGTCAGCGTTGGGAGGAGATTTCAATGGATTTTATCACGGGTTTACCTAAGTCCGAAGGAAAGAGTGTCATCATGGTGGTAGTTGATAGACTTACCAAGTATGCACACTTTGTGCATTATCTCTCATCCATTTACAAAGCAAGAACAAAGCTTGCTCACATTTGTGGACAGAATTCAAAAGCTACATGGAAGCCCAAGGGTTATTGTGAGCGACAGAGATCCCATTTTATCGGGAAATTTTTTGGACGGAGTTATTTTTGCTTGTTTGGGTACTCAATTAGCTCATAGCTCATCTTATCATCCTCTAATCCTCGATGGTCAAACCGAGATAGTAAATAAATGTTTGGAAGGATATCTTCGTTGTTTTGTATCGATAAACAAACACAATGGGTCAAGTGGTTACCTCTCGCTCGAATGGTGGTATAACACTTCCTTCCATACCGTCAAAGACAAAAATGACCCCCATTTATGGCACTTTATGGATATCATCCACCATCCATCACATCATCTTTAAGGAAAATTCGAAGAGTTCAAGCAGTGGAGAGATCACGCGAGCATCAAACGAAGAGAGTTCTCCAACTCTTAAAGGATAACCCGAATTTGGGTACAAAATCGAATGAAACAACAGAAAGCGCGATCAACATCGCAGCGAGAGAAGTTTTGAGTAGTAGGGAGATTGGAGTATTTTTCACCGCTACAACCATACAAACAAATGTCCCTCAAGCAAGCTAAGAAGGATAATAAATTATCGCCAAAAGTACTATGTAGTCCTTACAAGGTGTTGCAAAAAGATTGGTACTATGGCATACAAATCTGAGAGCTTCCTGGCCTTTCTCATGAAAGTACATCCGAAATTTTCCATGTTTCATGCTTAAAGCATAGGTTATAGGGTGAAAATCTTCCAGCTCAAACAGTATTGCCGTAACTTCGATGGGGAAGGAAAATCATATTGGACTTTCGCAAGCGGTCATGGAAAACAAAGAACTGCGACAACTACGGAATCGATCAATTTTCGCAGTATCTCATCAAGTGGAAGAACTGACCCAGAAGATTCTACATGGGAGGATGAGACTGTTATGTCTGTAGCATTTTCCCGGAGCTACTCAGGAGTGTTGAGGACAACACTTTTTGAAGGAGAGGGGGCATGTTAGGGTCCCTATATTACTAGTATAGTCCCTATTATTGTTAGTGCCGACCCCTTATTGTTATTATTGTACCCTTTGTAACTTCATTTTTGTTATTATTGTGCCCTTAAATTATTATTGTTAGGCTCGGCTAGGATTACATTGTGGCCCACTAGGATTACATTGTATGGCCCCATGGACTCCTATATATAGAAAGGAGGTTTTTGTTTGAATTGTATCGTCCAAGAATTGTTCATTTTTATGTAATGTGTTAGGTTTCCCCCTCGAAGTGGCTCATTTCTAAGACGTTTACATCTCTTTTCTTCTATTTTTGGAAATTTGGTTACACAACAAGGTGAAGGCTTGTTTCTCCATGATGTTATATTTTAGAGGAGAATCTCTTGATGATTTTTGAAAGAGAGCTATGGGTTTTTTTCTTGTCCCATGTATTCTTTTAAAGAAATACATCAGAAATAGTGTGTTCGGATCCAAAGGAGAATATGAAAGGAAATCCTTGGTAAAATCGGGGGTTGATTAGAGCTGGTGGTTGGGTAAGGTCTTGTTTCACCATTGAAAGTTGTTTGGATTTTGTGGTTCACTTACACGACTCCTACTTCCTTTTAAGCATGTTTGTGATATTTTCTTAGGAGTTCAACAAGGTTATGAATGAGCCTTATTAGGAAATTTATCTCCAATGAACGATTGCAACTCTTTAATGTTTCTAGGATGCACAGTTTGTAGTATACCTTCAATCCTTTTAGGTTCTATATTTATCCCTTCTTCGAGAAATGATGTGGCCAGATTTTCCTTCTTGAAGACCAAGCCATTGTTTTAGGATTCGAGAGATAGGCCAATACTTCCTACACTTATCAAAGAACTTTCTCAAAACTAGTAGGTGTTCTTCATCAAGTTTTAGAATAAAAAGTGATGTCATCGAAAATTAAATTACTGAGTAGCTTATGTCTTTAGAAAAAAGCTATATCACGCAGCTTTTTGGAAAATGCTTCCGCATTAATCAACCTGTATCATAAAATTAGACCTAATAGGCTACCAATCAAATCAATCCTCATGTAACTATTTCAAACCAATCTTTTGATTGAGGCTTAGTCTCCTCAGCACAGGAGGGCTTTCTCAAGGGTTAATGATTTTTGATAGAAATATGAATGGATAACTACGTAGCCCAGGATAATAAGCATATAAAAATGGATATTGGTTGTAAATCACATTAGCAAGTGCACATTAGGCTTATGGAGTCATAATAGCTTTAAGTAAAAACCAAACAATACTTAGCATGGAATTTCAAGGCATATAAAGTTCTGTCCGAGGAGATACACATGTGAAATTATAAAATACACAATCGGTTTGTCTATGAAATAAGTCACGACATCAATGGCGAATTAGGAGTAACATAAGCAAACACCACTGCAATATGATAGTAAAAATGCTGTTAGAACAAGAACACACTAGAACTCTTTATGAATCTTGGGTTAGCTAAGTTAAAAAATCTATATTAAATTGAAAATAAGTCACTTACAATAAACATAGTATTTGTGATGAAAATGTCCAACCCCTTGCCAATTCGACCCAATGGCCTTTAATAGATCATTTACAACATAGGATAACCTTATCTGAGAGCTAGATACATCAAATTCATACTTTTTTAGCTTTATACTTTAACCATATGACATGATATTTATTACACAAAATGACAATTATAAATCAATAAACGGTCTTGTTACAAATAGGATTCAAGCTCCTTAACTTTACTCATAAAAACCTTATCTAAAATAGGCTACATCATTTTCCAAAGTGTATTGACAACAGGTTGAATCCATATGATAGGCTTCAACAATTTATGACCTCAAAGTTGATCTCATTAAACTGAGCCCATCTCTCCTTTTTTCTAGGCATATGGTCCTTTGTATTCTTGAGACACTACGACCATCATGAACCCATCACTTGAGGTATTTTCTATTAAGAATAGATAAAACATATAAAAAAAACCTCACTAAGTCCCAGCTGTCCAAAACCATCATCTGCTTTGTTTGAATTAGCTAAAGAAGGCACCAGCCTAAACAACCATAGGTTTCATAGCACTTCTTACGTAGTGCAGCCTTTTTACCCTTTTTACCTTAAAAAATTTTGGTTTCTACCTCCAATATTATCTTCATTATCATTTAACATAAATCCTATAGAAATTTCAAGTCATAATCCACACCTTTTCCTTCAAAAAAGTTATGAGAAAAGAGTGGTTTGCTACGGTAGTTTTCGTGGCAACTTTTCATACACACACTACTATTTATACGAAAGCTACTGAGTGGCTTGATTTTGCCCAAAATTACCTAAAATGAAAACTTTGAAATGTTCCAAAACTAAAAATGAAGCCCAACTTTCATCTTATCAAAATCCATACAGGCGAAAACACGGTCATTCCAACCTTCACGCTTCTTAACATTACGATTTCTCTATTTTTATACGAAAAATAGGTCTTGGAGATTAAAGCTTATATCTCCCTAATCCATGATGTAGTTTGAGAAAATAGAAATATTTTTTTGTGAGCCATTATGTCTTGAATAAAAACCTCTCTTTGGTTTCAAGCCCATCTCTGTTGTCTAAGCTGCCTTTGAAAACATGTGTAAAAACGAGCTTCTATTTTTAAAATAGGGCTTCAAAAGCCTTGTATCTCCCAACTAATAACACTTGTAGAGAAACATGAAGAGGTTATTGTAGCTTTGATTGTGATGAAGAAAAAAAATCTTTCCAAATTCCAAAATACTTTTTCATTTGTGCATAAACGAAAATTGTAGTTGTTGCTAAACGATCGTATATAGAACGGTTTTGTAGCAAACAGGTTTAAGTAGCACATTTTAATTTATAAATTTCTCCCATCTCCTAATGAATTTGAAGAAACTGATATAGTTTTTTGTATTTAGTTCTATTGGGAAGAAAAACCTCTTTCATTTTCCCAAATTCGTTTCAGGTGCCCTAGAAACCACCTTGGAACTTTACTTCTCAAAACCGGAAAAACGAGTTTTTGCTTCATAACTTTCGGCTTGGGTTTCGTAGCGCAAATCAACATTTTTGAACTAGCGGCACTACAAAAGTAAGGTTTCTTTTCTAATTGAGCAGTTTGACATGAGACTTTAGGAAATGACTGCATAAATGGAAATTAGGACATTTGAAAATGAATGGACCTTAAAAATGACTTTATTTTGAACTTCAAGGATGGGCTTTGAACTTGTAAAAAATCTAACCTACCCTTAACCAAACCCTAAATTGACTTCTAAACCCATTTAGAAATATGACCAAAAAAACATGACACGATGATATTTTTCCGAGGTACGGGTGATAACGAGCTCCGGGATAGTGTGCCTGTCTGGTACACTAGAAGAACAGTGGTTCGGTCTTGCTATCCATTTTCTTGTTGAAAACATTAGGAAATTGCCAGCTTTCTCATCAAGCTCTTATAGCCTTACCTTGGGCTCAAGCTTGATTGTCAACGTAGAAGAACCAAATCTATACCTACGAAAGATGCTCGGTCGAATTTGAGATTATTCACATACTCCTACCTACCTATTAGCGCAATCTCCATTTTTAACTCAAGCAACATAAAACTTCCGGTGAAACCGATCATTGATACGGTCAAACACTTGAACCTCTTTACGCTGCTTGAACAAAAGTAAACATAATCTTGAAATGACCAAGGCAACATGAGAGGTATTTGATCTTCAAAATGAAAATATATTTAAAATTTGCACGTAAATATTTTCCATGTAGTCGGCTATAGAATCATAGAATACATAATTTGTTTGAAACTTCTCATGACCTTCTACAACTTTGGACCTCATATATGCTTTGATCAACCACATAAAACTTCAGGTTGTGTGCTCTCAAATAACTTTTCGAACTAATTTTCAAAAACAATGTATTCTTCTTCAAACTCAAAGGAGAAAGGGTGACAACACCCTCTCTTTATTTTTAAGCATAAAAATCATTTGAAAAGTGATCTTGATCATGAATATTATGAGATTGAATTTTATCTTCACTTGCACTCAAATGATTTGATTAGTAGACAAGATTACCTACTTCTTCATTAGTGTGATCATCATTTTGATGTAAGTGATGCAGAAATGTCATGAAGAATGTTTTCCTATACGAGATTGTAGCAAACATTTTCGAATATTTCCTCTTCTTCATTTGAAAATGATTCTCATACTACGATGATCAAAAATCTTGCGGTATTTTTGCTACAACGTTTCATCAAAATCATATAATGTAACATGATTGTCATAAATAGGCTCTTGTTGGGTTTCATTTCATCCAAAAGAGAATATATCATTTCTTATTAGTGATGAAATGGGTTGTCATGAAGGGCCTCTAAAATTTCCTCATCCATGAACTCCTCATCTTCATAACAATTATCCAAATATTCGATAAAACTCACACGGTGTTTACAACAATCTTTGACCCGTGATAAAGAGGATGATACTCTTCGTACATCTCATAAAATGCAACAAAGGAAATCACCAAGAGAATATAATGAACCATTTGCAAGCTTTCATACCAAGGCAGTACTTTTCCTTCAAGAAATGCATATAAACATCTTCATGGACAATCCTTAGGGCGAAACCTTAAGAATGTGTACATGCACTTATAGAATCTAACCAAATGAAGAAAAAATTGTCTTTCTTTTCATCTTTGAATATAGGAGAAGATCGATTAACCATTCAACCTTTGGCATAGTATTTGATAGGCTTGAGGGGATGTGAGACCAATTCATAGGGGCATACGGAATTTGTTATGAAATGGAGCTCATATTGAAACTACATCAGAAGCTATTGATCTTCAATCGTTAGGTCACCTTCCAAATTTTTTATTTGATGTGTGGAGTCACACAGTGGGTAAACCTCGAAAAGATTCCTAAGCTCATACTATCTTCGAAGTTCAACTTCAAATAACGGGAAAGTATAATCTTGGGACTCTGGTAAGAACACACCAAAATGTTATCACAAAATCGGGACCACGATGAGTTTCCAATCAAATCAATCTCATGTAAACTGTTTCAAACCAATCTTTTTATTGAGGTGTAGCATCCTCAACTTTGAGAGGGCTCTCTCAAGGGTTAATGATTTTTGATAGAAATATAGATGGCTAACTCTATGTGGGATAAGAAGCATATAAAAATGGATATTGGCTATAAATCACATTATGTGAAAGTGCAAGGAGCTTATGAATTCGTAATAGCTTAGAGTAGAACCAAACAATCTACTTAGCATGAGTCGAGAATATGAAGTTCTAGTCCGAAGATACACATGTGAAACTATAAAACACACGATCGGATTGTTTATGGAAAAAGTCGGAAACATCAATGATGAATTTTGAGTAAAATAACCAAACACCAACACTGCAATAAGATAGTAAAAATATGCTATTAGAAGAAGAACACACTAGAACTCTTTATGAATATTGAGTTGGCTAAGTAAAAAACTATTGTATTAAACTAAATACGGTCACTTACAATAAATACGGTCTTTATGCCAAAAATTTCCAACCCCGCAGAATTTGACCCAACGGCCTTTAATAGATCTCATTTACAACATGAGATAACCTTATCCTGAGCTAGGTCCATTAATTCTACTGCTTTTTGACACCTTTCCTAACCATATGACATGGTATGTGTACAAAAATGACAGTGCAAATCTAATAAACGGTCCTATTACAAATATGATTCAAAATCCTTAACTGCTCATAAAAAACTTATGTAAACTAGACTACATCATTTTCGAGGTGTATTGACATAAGGCTGAATCCATATGATAGGCTTTAACACTTTATGACCTCAATTTTGATCTCCATTAAACTAGGGAATTTGTCCCCCTTTTTCTAGGCATATGGTCCTTTGTATTCACAGAACACTAAGCCATCATGGACACATCACTTCGAGGTTGTTGTTGTTAATAACTGAAGTAACACCTATCAAAAAAGCTTCACCTAAGTCCCATCTGTCAAAAACTTCATCATCAAAACTATTCGAATTAGCGTTTGAAGAAGGCATGCACTACGAAAACAACACGATTTTAAGTAGCGCTTTTAAGTAACACAACATTTTTACCCTTTTACCTTTAAAATTTTGCTTCTTTCCTCCAAGATTATCTTAATTTTCATTTAACACAATTCCTCTAGCAATTTCAAGTCTATAATCCACCTTTTTCCTTCAAAATTTATGAGAAAAGAGTGAAAAAAGTTGCTATACTTCGATTTAATGATACTTTTCCTCTTTTTTGCACTATTTGCGCTCTGAAAGCTGTTGAGTGAGTAATTTTTTCCAAAAATTTTCTAAAATAGAGGTTTTTAAAATTTTCCAAAACTCAAAATGAAACTGATTTCATCTGCAAAAGCCATATAGTTAAACACGAGTCATTCCGGCCTTCATAACTTCTTAACTATGCAGATTTCTCTTGTTTTTAACATACGAAAAATAGGTCTTGAGACAAAGCTTCTATTGCCTAATCCCAAGTGTATTTTGAGAAACATAGGAGATTTTTGTAGGCCATTATTTCTTGAATAAAAACCTCTCTTGGTTTTTGAAATACATCTCATCTTGTCCGTGACTTTTAAAAGCATGTGTAAAACAAGAAAGCTATGTTTCTGGAAATAGAGCTAAAGAAATCCTTGTATCTCTGACTGATAACACTTGTGAGAAATGTGAGAGAGGTTATTGTAGCTAGGTTTGTGATGAAGAAAAATCTCTTACATAATTTCAAAACACTTTTTCATTTTCACGGGGAAAATGAACTTGAATTACGACGCTAAACAATCGTATACGGGATAGTTTTGTAACAATAGTTTCGTAGCACATTTTAATTTATAAATTTCTCCCACCTCTGGTGATGAATTTCAAGGCGAGATGAGTTTTTTTGGATTTGAGTCCGTTAGGAAGAAAAAAACACTTTCAAGTTTCTCAGGTGTTTTCATTTTCTCAAAAACCTCCTTGAGAAGTTAATTTGCTCAAAAAATAGATTTTTGCTTCATAACTTTCGGGGGAGTTTCATAAACGCAAATCAACATTTTTTTGAACTAGCGATGCTACGAAAGTAAGAGTTTCTTGGTTAGTTTTACCGGTTTGACATGAGAATTTATGAGATGACTCACAAATGGAAATTATGGATATTTGACGATGAATGGACCTTAAAATGACTTTATTTGAACTTAAGGATGGGCTTTGAACTTATAAAAATCTAACCTACTCTTAACCAAACCTAAATTGACTTCTAAAAACCCATTTTGAAATATGACAAAAAGAAAAAAGCATGACACAATGATGCTTTTAGGAGCTGGGTGATAACACAACCCAAATGGCATTTTTACATACATACAGATGCCCCAGGTGTTGTGAAAGTGGTTTTTGTGTTGATTAGTTGGAAGTACCAATACTTTATTGTACCACTGAAAAATCCATCGAAGCAATGATATTCTCTTAGAATCTACCACCCTTTCGATGTATGATCCATTTTGTGTAAAGGGTAGTTGTCCTTTAGGGAGAACTTTGTTCAGTTTCCTACATTCTGTGCATAGCCTAATCTCCTGTTTACAGCTAAGCTGACATGAGTTGGAAACCCATTACGAGTACCTAAGTGGCACTATAATACCGAAATCATACTTCTTCTTTATTTCCTTTTCAACTAAAGGTACTAGGACATAGTTTATTCTTCTCAATTTTTGTTTGAATGGTTTACGATTTTCCTTGAGGAATTTTATGTTGAATAATTCTTGTGCGTGAGACTTCAGTCCTCATACCCCATGAAAAAATATATTTAAACTCTTTGAATAACTCTTTATATTTATGTTTTGCTATGAGGAGAAGTGTTGGACAACTTGATCATTTTGGGTTTTTATATTGCCACATATTTACATTCTTCCACATCGATTTGAAATTAGTTTCCATTTCGGATTCCTAGCAACGTCATTGAAGTCAGACAACTCTTCCAAGGGGCAAGATCTCTTGGTGTGGGTTATCTTTGCATGCAGCTCCTCAAGGTCTTTTGATCTAAATCTACTAGTGATTCTTAGCAGAAGGGGATATTCTAGTAGATTTATGTTTCGATTTAAAAGCCAACTCTGTTTTGAGGATTGATCTTTGCTTGACAAAGCTTCTTGATGGATTAATTCGGTTTAAAATTTCAAACTTGGTTTAGAAATTTTGTGAGAAATTTTCAATGCATTTGTCATTTTTAAATACTTTCCAATGATCTATGTTATCCGAATTTATTTGGTTTGCATAGCTTTCAGTATATTGTTCATTAACAGGGGCATTTTAGCATGTGCTAGTAGCAAGAAGCTCATTAGCCAAGCTGTGCAGGCTCTAGGGATGGAGACAAGTTCATACTTCTCAAAAGTTTTCGGGAGATCCTTGTGACATTCTAGTATTCTCTTAGTCTGGGATATGAGAAAAGTATTCTCCTTGATTTTTCTAATGATCAGTTCGGTCTCCTTGAAGATAATTTTTCTTGGCTCATATGTATTTTTAAAAAATGTATTAAGGAGAAAAGGGGCTCATATGAGAAATATTGTTAGCACATTGAAATTTTGGTTTGTAGGAGTGGCCTTCTTGGTGTTATGAATCTAGACACTGCTAGCTCCAGAAATATATTTTCCACAAAACCATAAAAGCTCATGTTATAAAGTGTTTCGAGTTTAAATTCACCATTATGAAAGTGTTGTTAGAATTTCTTGGAGGTTTTGGCTATCAAATTCCTAATTCAATGTTTGGTTTGACTTTTTGTGGTAGGGCACAGATCACTTTTAGGTTTCATTTGCTGTTCTCCAATTTCATCAACATTGCTCTGAAGATAAATGAGTCAGGGTCCGAATGGATGGAGATAAAGAGGGGTGGTATTTGCTTTATCTTGTTTGCTAACCATATATTTCATGTGTGAAGTTCCCGGTACAACCTCCTTGTTTGGTTAAAAAATCGGGATGTTAGCATAGGACATGTCCATTTGGAGATTCCTTAATTCGCCCCCATATGATCTAGATAAAGAATGCTATACTTCGGGGAATGTCGGCGACCACTATGTCTGTGACTAGACTCTTAGTAGGTATTTGTGCCCAGTTGACACACAAATCCTTAATTAAACCCAAACACTTGACTCTACTGTAGAATCGAAAAAGCTAAGTCCTTGTAAGGTTTGGTTATTTCTAAAGCCTAATCTATCCATTACTACCTTAGGCATGCGATTGTGTGAAGGCTTCTGATGCCTTGCTTAGCATTATGCAAGATTTTTCATGAATGTTTAAGTTGACATAGAATGAAGGACATCTCCTTCTTGATATTTTCCTTCTACTTGAGTCCAAAAAAGTAACTTTGGTTTTGTCATCGGTTAAGTTACTAGACTTGATTCCTATACACATCCTATACTACATCTTTGAGTTACTATGTACATTCCTATATACATTAAGGTTACTATATACATAGCTTTCAAGACTTGATTCCTATATACATCCTGAGTTACTAGTTCAACAAGGAGTGTCTTATTTTGATCAGTAGGAAATCTCTCCTCAAGCGAAGGGTGTTAGTGTTTTTGGCATGTTACATACGTTTTGTCACATAGTTCTTTCAGAAATTTTAGCTTAAAGAGTTTGTTAGGACTAAATAGTGATTTACTAGGGCCACTAGTAGATATGTTATGGCGGCTTGGGTCACCATTTATTGGCTGATTTTTGTCTTGTTAGGATTATATTCTTAGCCATGGTGATTTTTTGTTCTGCTACCTTTTTCATTATATTCTGGGGGGTCTTTTTTAATAGCAGTTTCTTGTTTGTTTGTTTTGAAGCCTCTTGGTTGTTCTTACTCCTAAGATCTGTAATATGCCTTGGACCTCCGCTATGTCATTCTTGAATCCCAAATTATACTCTTCGGAAGTCCTCATAGTTTTCTCTATCATTTTATTTCAAATAACCCTTGTTCTTCTTAAGTCACAGAAAAATCACCCTCATTGTCGAGCCTATCAAGTTTCATCATTTTCTTAGATTGTTTTTGTTTTGTCTTTCTCCTCATCCATATAATTGTCTTGGAAAGGAGGCCCTAATTTGTTGGTCAATTTCCTTTGTACGATTTGGGTGGGTATCTTCGAAGTTACGATACCTATTTATTTGTTTTGGGGATTTGGTTGATTTTCCCTAGGAGGTGTTCTTTCATTCAAGTTTATCATACTCATTAGTTTCTGATGCGGAGCTGCTTTGCATGTGGAATCTTCAATTATGCATGTATCTCGGCATCTTGACAAATCAAACACTCAATGTGCGGAAATTCCAACAATTTAATTTTATGACTCTCAAATATCTTGTTTACAAACTTCTATGGTTTAAAAAAACCCATGCTTCAAAATCAATTTTATACACTCAACCCCCAACTCTATTTTCAATCCAAAATTAGAAAATTCATGTGGAAGCTTCCTCTTTTAAATTCATGGTCACAACTCTACCATTTACATCTTGAACTTTTTCAAACATATCACTACGAAATTTCATTCTAATCAACTTGAGCTTGGTTCAACTGAGATTCCCAAACTTTTAATTCAGCTTCGTGACTCGACCACATTTGAGTTCTCATATATGTCCAACCAAATAAACATCGTTCATATATGACTTGAATTTTATTAAAGAATTGTGCCCTTAACAACTTATATCTCTGTACATGATCTTAAACTCAATTGGCAAATTGTATACCACTTGTTTGAATTCGAGATTTTTGGAAATCTATATGTACGCCTTTCACCAAGCGCACGGCAGCTCTCCATAAAAGATTTTGATAGCAATTTAATCCATTTCATACCAGCAATTTCCACAAAGGATAATCATTGTGCCTCCACCTTTAGTGTACGGAAAATTATAATTTACCGAATCGTTCACTCTTCGACTTTACAAGGCACACTTTGATCAGGAACACAGTTCGTTCTTCAAATACCTTTCTGAGACTCACAACACTCTGTAGCCTTATTATTGGTTCTTCAAACACGCACACGGACTACGCACTCTGCGCTTTTATTATTATCACTGGTAGGTGTAAGAACTTCGAGCGTTTCTCTATTCGGCATCCACGTTAATGGCGTATTGAACCAATACGTATCTATTTAATTCAACCAAACATTATTTCACGCCACATCTACGAGCCTTTGATCATGAGTGGATTCCATTCCATGACTATTCTGCCTTTTATTTCTTGTATGGAGATTCAACACACACATCAAAAATCGGTTTTATGCCATCAATTTCTCCTTTGGAAAGTACGCATTTTTATTTACGTGACAGCACGACTTCCATCATTTCATTTCAAACCTGCCCTTTAACATACATTAAAATTGTTTAAATGGGAAAACGATTCAACGTTGATTTCAATATACGACTTCAGTTTTTTATAAATTGCAAACCACGGGTAATGAACTACGGGTTAGACCACCTTCTGCAAATCTACTCATAGAAATCGACCTTCTTCATTTACGAATATTCAATTCAACATATAAAACTAGCTCCAACCTCATCATATTGTTTATGCTCAACCATCCATGCGATGAAACACAAAATTTATACCAAATATTAAATAATCACAGGTCTTGAAGCTAGATAATTAATTCCAAAAAGGTCGCGCTACACAAGCTTTAATCCACTCTTGGTATTGGATTCAAATATATTCAAATTGAAACAACTTGATCAACGTAATGATCCGGCCACTATTCCACGCATTCACATTCAACGATTTTTCATTTTGGGTTTTAATAATATCGATGCCAAGTGTTAAGACGGCCTTGATCCCTTATAAAGTTGATTCATTCAATTGTCCTTCAAACTCTTGTCCAAACAACGATTTCACAACCAAATTATACAAAGCGTGCATGTAACAAAAAACACGGATTATAGAAAAAATATACCATTCCATAAATCGAACCACCTGATTAGAAATCATATACATTAACATTGAAGCCTTTAAATTTTCTTCATGTGGAATATTCAGCAGTGCATTGGCCCTTACAGATTTTGAGACTTACAACTTTGTTTGTTTCCAACCCTACTCTCAACCACTCTCCCACTATTCTGTTCTACCTCAATGTATTTGCCTGTCTCAAAGCCCCCTCCTATTTATACAATTTTAAAAATGATCTAATTTAATGCTCAATCCCTTAATATCTCAACAAATCCTCTTATCTAGGATATTGTCCTTTATATATTGTATTAAATTCTCACATATCCTTTTAATAAAGAATATTTACATGATGTCACTTTACGCTATTTTATTTAAAATAACAAATTAATTAATAAAATATTAAAAATTGTCCCCCCCCTTTCTAAAAAAATAACACAAATAAAAAATGCCCTTGATGCTCCACCATCGGTTCTCCATTTTTCTAACTAGGCTATCAATTTGGCATCGGATGAAGAGGTTGAGGCCATAGTTTCATCTTTCTATGTGGCTCTCTTTGCTAACCTTGTCTTGGCCCTCTTTTTCAACTAGGTTTGGCTTCTGCATTCTGATTCCCCTTTGCACTTCTTCTAAAGTCGGGGATCCCTCTCTCTTGATTGGTAGGTCATTGTCTCGGTGTAAAGCCTTCTAGAAATTTCACTAGTGCTATGCCTTGTGGGGGTTTCATGTGAGGGCGGGAGGGGCATTATACACCTTTATGGAACCTAATGCCAATAGTCTTGGATGCTTTCCCGACATTTCTCTTAAGGTTTTTATATTAGAGAGAATTTGGAGAGGGTTTTTCTTAATATCTCATTTGTTTATGAATGTTTGGTAAAAGGGAGAAGGGAGATCATGTGTTGTTAGGAGTTAATATTTTTGAACATTTTTTAGCTTCTCCTCCTAACTTTGGAAAAAAATCCTCATCTTCATGGTTTCCTCTTCTAATTCCATGTAATCAAAAGAAAATTTATTCTGTCTTACATGTTGTTGGGCAGTTGTAGGTACGCTTCGGTGAGTGAGAGATTTTGGATTAGTAGTCATTTGGAAAAAGGTATCGGAGAGGTTGTGGTAGTACTAGAGGGGCGTGTACGCATGATGGGAGCTAATGGAATCCAAGGAGGATTTACAAGGGGAGTGTTTGTGAGAGGGGGTGTAGGATGAAGAAGTGTGTTTTTCACAATGTTAGTATGAATGGGTGTGGTGGAAGTACTTGGACTAACAAACTTATTCTGAGCAGACATGGAATGAAAATATCCAAAGTGATGGAGAAGTTGAAAATCAAGAGGAGTAGAAGGAGAGGCTTCTCACTTTCTTATTTCAAATACAAGCTCTTTGGTCTAAGGTTGTCACAGTCCAGTCCCACTTTGTGACTTAGTTCAAAAAAGGTTTATTGTATGGTGTAAGTGAAACTGGGGATCTTGCAAGGTTGTGATATGTTCAAATATAGAACTTGATCTATGAATGGTCCTAAGAATAGTTGAATCTTTAGCTCTGGAATCTTTCCAGAATATCCTTTCTGGGTTATCAACTATGGTAGGAGGGTTTGTGTCTAGGTGAGATCTGGTACTCATCCTTTATGAAGCCAAATTTCAAACCCAAAGTGTAGAGAAAATTGTATGACTGGTTTCGGAAGGTTGACCTCTCTAAGTGTTTGCTAAACTCACATAGTGTGTGACTGTTCATGTGGAGATGGGTGACACAATCCACAGAGTACAGAACTAGTAAAGTTAGTAGGCCCTCTTCAGGCTAGTGGAGTCGCTGGGTGGATGTTTTTTACTATTTTAAGGATAGATATTTGTGGTCCTCCACCAACATTTGAAAGAAACAATCTAGGGATTTTTGGGTTTTTTACGAGTTCCTTTATGTAGCCTTAAACTTTGTATGGTGTCCTCCGATTTAGAGTCATCATTTTTCTAGGATGGTGAAATAATTAGATTGTAATTTTGGCTATACTTAAGTTTTCTAAGTTTGACGGGGATTTACAGTACCTAAGGGATACTTAGGATGTCAACGACTCAAGGTCCCACCATGATCGCCATTATGTTGGGTGATGAGGTGGTGATAAATCAATAAGCGGAAGTGTTTGACAAGGCTTACGAATTCTCTAAGGACATATAAACATTTAACACTCGAAAGTCCCATAGTGATCGCCATTATGTTAGGCGATGAGGTGGCGGTCATCAATAGATCTTTGTTTGACAAGGGCTTCTGAATTTTCTAGGGTGTATAAAGTCGTTACTTACTCAAAGATCACCTTGTGATACATGCATTATGTTAAGTCATGATTTTTTATATTGGTGAGAAAAAATGAACGGTAACATCAAGAAGCCAGGTCCTTGGAGTCTTAGGACCTAGCCTTCTTGGACTCGAAGAGGGCTCTCTCTATTTTGTGCAAAGGATATTAACTTGTTTTATTTTTAGGTTTTGATTTTAAGCTAGTTGTTAAGTCAGGGTTTTGTTTGTTTGGTTGGTTGGGAAGAAGTTGTTAAGTAGGTTAATAGAGTGGGGAATATCAATCTATTGGGCTATGGAGTGCTGCAAAAAGTCTTGAAATGTGTAAAAATGAGTCAATGATAGTTCAAAAGGGAAATTTGGAAAGATCAAAATGGATCTAATTAGGGTCATGGAGAGAGTGAAGTAATATAGATTTGTGAATATGTTGAGTTAAATGGGCAATCAAGGATACTTCGACAAACTAATAAGCTTGAGAAAAAGCTTCTAATATGATAGCATAATGAAAACTTGAAGAGAAATGAAGGATTCCTCAATATCAACTAGGCTAAGCGAGTCTCAAAACCACAACAGTTAAGTAAGCTAAGAGAGAAGTGAAGGATTATATCAAAACTTACTTGCAAACACAGAGCATAGAATTATATACATAACATATCGGTAACACTAAAGAGCATTTAAGGATTTCTTTAGCAAAATCTTTGAGGAAGAAAACATAGAAGTCAAGAAAACGGCCAGTAGGGGTACCAAGAAGGCAAATCTTATTGTGTGCTATTGAGTATTCCTAAATTGAGGTCATAAATTTTCAACCGGGGCTAAGTAAACCGGCCCCAGAAGTAGGAGTGCACTATATGTGCTAGGTATACAGCTATCGCTCCATTGGGTTTTGGTATTTTTATGATGTTTTAGTTTTGTGGTTTTATGTTAATAAGGAAAAATAACTAAATGTTGAAAAAGAACGATTGTTGGTCACACTAAAAAACGAGCAAAAACCTATTCTAAATTATGTGTGGCACTAAGAGAACGAAGAAAATGAAAAGTTTGATAATGACTCACCATGAGAATAAATCCTGCTTATGAACTCAATAACTCATAACATGAACTCATCCAATTCATTTATTATAAATATGTTGGAATAGCTTGAGAAAAGGACAAGTTTAGTGCAAATGAGGTTCTCCTAAGTAAACAATCATCTTACAATATTACAAAGAATCTCATCCATGACTAAAATTTTATTGGAACACAATTGGAAAAGATTATTTTTAGCACAATAAGATTTATAATGCGAATTAACTTGTAATGCTAGAATTAATCCGTTAATAAACGCAGCTCAACTTGTCACTACTAAGCCTCATTCGAAAGTTAGAGATTTTCTAGAAGAGAATAGTTTTGGGAAAAGGCTTACTTGTGAAATCACAAAAGATTGTGAGAACAATCAAGACCTTAAGCTGATATCACTAATTCCTATCCATATGATAGTGCACATTAGAAGAGAGTCGAACAAGAGTAGTTTGTAAACAATGAAGGCAAGTCTAATTTTTATAGTTAATACAACTTAAAGAACAATGGATAACCTTTGAACTAGAATGCAATTGATCAAACTTGAAACACGGTGACCACAACTAAGCTAGAATGCCATTAACCTAACTTGAAATAAAGTATTTGGAACTAAACTAAGAATGCCACTATTCTAACTAAAATACGATGAAACGGTTAATCAGAATATGATATCAAACTTGAAATATAGTGACGAGAATTAAACTCTAGTGACATCTACCTCTTGAGTGTTTCAATTGGTAAGTACAACTAATTATGAAATACTATGGCCATCTCATTCAATATGAGTGATATTTTGGAATAGTTTGTAAAAAGCAATCTGGATGTATCATTCAATGCAAATGAGCATAAAACATAAAGTTTCAGAAAAAAATTGCAATTAACTCCTAAAATACTACGGTTATATCTCATCAATGTTAGTGGTATTTTGGAATAGTTTATGAGATAAGAGCGCATTTGTGGCATCCGCCAGTAAAAGTATAAAAACACAAAGACGGAAAAATTGATTAAAATAAGAATGAAACAAGGCTAAATTACTTATCTAAACCATATGAACAACGCTTCTCGGGTAGCGAGGCCCTGCACCACCGGATTATGCATAAATCTATAAGATTGACTTAGCTCTTGCAATAAAAGTGATTATTCTTTCATTAAAGGAGAAATTCTTCAAGTACAGGGTCTTCGAGATATAGCGATAAAAACGAATCTGGTGTCTCTCGGTCTCCAAGAGCCATACTTATATAAAAATTTATACTTGTCTTTGAGATAAAACATGAATAAATGTATTTCAAAACTAAAACAAACTAGAACTACGGTGGTGGTCTCGTACTATGATTAAGGACATCGTACGGTCACTTGTCCTGTTAAGTCTATCTCCTAGTTTTGGTTTCCCGTGCATAACCACACCCAGCAGACTCGAGCTCATACTTTGTGGAGAGCAAGAAAATGATGGGGGAGTTATGTGGAATATGTTTCTCGGTTTTCCTTAAGGTGACACGGAACCTGCGTGAACATGAGGGTGCGGCTGCGAAATGAGCGCTAAGGTAGGGAATTACTGTGGTGAGTTGAAGTAAAAATTACGACAACAACAAAATCATGAAAACATAGCAAGTTAATCATTATATACATTCTTAAAAACAGAGTACAAATGTTCCTAATGATCATTCAAACTTTGTAATTGATGAGGGACAAAGGAAATGAAGTGAAATGTGGTGGAAAAGAAGGACATCTTTGGGGCTCAACATACTAACTATGAAGGCTTTTGCATGTCCTCATGCAACTAATCATGTGCTACGAGACCTCTTTCTGAGACACTCTGGGCCCTTCTTCTTCTTTGCTGTGGTCTAGGCCAGCCTCCTAGGCTTCCTTATGATTAACCGAATCTCAGAATTTGTAAGTGCCTTTGCTTAACTTTTTGTTTTTCTTCTTCAATTTTTTCACTTGGCCTTGTGCAACTTTTTTCATTTTGTGAAATTAATTGTATTCATGTCACCTTTAAAAACCTTTGCTCCCCTTAAAATTTCATTCTCATTATCGTGTACCTATTAGACACTTCTAAATCATATTTGTCTCATTAGTACATCAGTGCAGTTTTTGATGAAATTTGATTTCTATCTCTACTTTTAGGGCTCTCTTCATAATGTCTCAACATAATTATAAATTTTTTGTACATGCTAGGTGTATCTACGGAGCTCCTTCATCAAGATACTCCTCGTCTTGGTACTCGAGGTGATCTGGCAGGTAGGTGTTCTTCATCCTCAATATTTATGATTCACATTTGTCTAACTATTTTCTTCAATATACCTGCAGTGCAGCAGCTAAAGTCTTGGTTAGATGGTCCTTCACCTCTCTCTTTGGCATATTTTCTCATTATCCTCTCCTTCTTGCTTTGTGTAATTTCATCCAATTTCTCAAAATCATCTCTTCTTTGTCCCCCAGCAGTAGTTTTATAGTTTTTAGTTTCAACGGCTTTGGAAATTTCCCTTCTCCACTTCTTCTTGTGGGTTTTCCTTTGGGTGGAATTCCTTAGGTTCTTGATGATTCCTCACTAGAAACTCATCCCAATTATTTCCAATTTTCTCAAATTATGTTCGTTAGGATTTTGAATAAACCATGGTGATACAAAATGGTTTCTATAAATTAGACCCTCTTTTAAGACATTAGAGGCCATTCTTTTCATACTATGAAGTAGGAAAAAGGGCAATTGATTTCTTCATCTAAGAAATGCATCATTAACTTGAAATATGATAAACATAGAGGTACCAAATCTTCCTTCACAAGTGATAAATTTTTGCAAATAGACAGCATTTCCTCATTTATTCTTGGAAGTCATAGGAGCTAGGAATACCTTTCTTAAAAAGTGAAACACATCCATGCAGATGTTTTGAGTATTTCCCTCCATGCCTCATTATGAAAATTCCCTATTTTTGAACCATCGTTCTCCTTGTGCGGGTAATTCAATGATTATATAATGAAATCCTCGTAATAAAGTGAATTTAATATCTCCTATTTTGTTCTGTCATTGAATTTCCGTCATGAATGTTTTAAGTTACTTCTTTATGAAAACCATTAAATTTTTCAAAAAATGTAACCACCCATTTTCTTCCTTAACATTTCTCGATTTGTGGATAACCTTCCAAGTACTTGGTTCCAAGCTGATTCGGATCTTACTATGAGACCCATGGCTTCCTTTCTCAACCTTCTAAATTCTTTGCTCCCTCTTGCTCACGGTGAAAATGAGTACATTAGAGATGTTTTATCGAAAGATGTTTTCTATGTTTCTGAGACCGGAGATAGCTGAAATTGGCACTGCGGAAAGAAATGATATGGAGTGGTTGTGAAATGAGTATAATGTGGTAGGGGATGATTACTGTTAATGAGTTGAGCTATCATGGAAGAAAAGACCGGCAGGAAAAATTATATACAATTTCAAAATCATCACTAAATGCTTCGGGCTAGTGACGTGATAGGATTAGGTCACTTAAATGTAACCTTTAAGTTTTTAAATGATGATTTGGAATATGTGACTAAGTGAAAAGGGATTTTGTCAAGATTTTATGATAGGTTTTGATAGGCATGATCAACACGACTAATTAAAATAACTTTTTGAATCTTGTGTTCAACATATTAAAACTTTCATGAAATCTGTCACCATAATAATTTCATAAATTTTACCTTTGCCCTTTCCTTTGATTTTTTTGTGGTTTTGATATGCCTTGTCCTCCTTTGAAAATCATTGATCTTTAGTCATCATAACTCACTTTGATTTTTCTTGTTGTCATGGATGTGCGAGGATCAATTTTTTGTCTTTATATCAGTGATTGTTTGGATAGTGCCTTCGGGGATCTGCGGGTAGAATGTCGACTGGTGAGAATGTCTAATTGGCTACAAAATAGTGGCAAGTTGCACATAATATGCACAGCAGAAGTCTTGAAACATGGAATGAATGGTTTGGAAAACATGAATGGAGATGTTTATTGTAAATGAGTTAAAAATGGATAATAAATATGGTGTAATGGAGGTATAAGTGAAGTGAATAATGAATGAAATGAATCACAATTATAGAAAGTGGAGTGAAGTATGGAAAGTGACATAGCTTATGATTTGTGATGACTTAAATTGCAGAAAAGATAAATTTTTTAAAAATGCGGGGGATGAAGTGGGGTGGACCATGGAATGAAATGAATGAAGTATGGAATGAAGTGGTACATGGATGATGAGGTGATGGAGTATGGATGAATGGAATGAAATGAATCATAAGTGAAATATGGGTTTGCATTTGGATTTTGTAATAGCTATTTGAAAAAGAACAAATTTGAAAAGCTAAAGTGTGAGAAAAGATTCTGATTTTCACTCTACCTTTTCTGTATAAACATGCTAATCAGTGATTAGTTTTCATGTTTATACTTTTTTTTTTCAATAAAATGACTTCAGAAAATTCAATTAAGTTGATGAAGAAGAAATATTCTTCTTCATTAACTTCACATCACTGTTTTCCTGGAACTTCTTGACAAATTATTCTCTTGAAAGTGGCTTATGATACAGCTTCAATCTATGACCATTCACAAGAAAAGTGACCTCTTCTTCATCTATTGTCCTGATTTTTATTGCTCCATTGTCAAAAAATTTCACAATTTCATATGGCCCAATCCAATGTGTTTGGAATTTACCTTGAAAATATTTGAACTTTGAATCAAACAAGAGAGCCCAGTCACCTTCTTTGAACTTCTTTTCTTTGATGTACTTATCATGCCATCTAGTCCTTTGATGTTGGACTATACTTGTTTTCTGAACTACATCTTGTCTGATCTCATCCAATTCATTAATCTGCTCCAATCTGTGCTTTTGTGCCTCTGTTAGATCAAGTCCTAGCTGAACTGCCATTTTGAAAGTTTGAATCTGGAACTCTATGGGAAACAAAACTTACTTTCCATAAACAAGTTCATAAGGAGTATGACCTGTTGTGCTTCTCCATGTAGTTCTATAGGCCCATAAGGCTTCAGGAAGCCTATCTACCCAATCTCTTCTATGTAAATGAACAGTCTTTGTTAGGATCCCTTCAATGACCTTATTAGTAGATTCCACTTGACCATTTGCTTGTGGATGATAGGGAGTAGATTTTATGTGTCTGATTTTGTACCTCTCCATCAATTGTTCCACTAGCCTTGATGTGAATTGAGCTCCTTGATCTGTAACAATTTCCCTTGGGACACCAAAACGAGTAAAAATATCCTCAAAAAGAAAATTAACTACAGATGCTTCAGTAGTAAAAAGAAATGGCTTGGCCTCTACCCATTTGGTAACATAATCAGTGCAAACTAATATATGTTTCTTTTGTCTTGATGGAGGACTAATAGGTCCTACAAAATCCAAAGCCCATTTTTCAAAAGGTTCAATATGTACCTGAGGTTGTAATGGCATCTCACCTGAAGGATAAGGTTTCCCTACCCTTTGGCAACTGTCACACCTTTTGACATACTCTTTAGCATCTTTAAACAAGGATGGCCAATAATATCCTAAATTAAGGATCTTATAGGCTGTCCTCTTATCAGCAAAGTGTCCGCCACAAGGTTCATCATGACATGCTTTGAGAATCTCGGGCATCTCATCTTCCCGAACACATCTCCTAATGATCAAATCTGGACCTGTCTTGTACAACTCATTAGCAACCCATGAATATTTTGCACTGTCATAAATGATTTTTCTTTTGTCTCTTGCATTCATTATTGAAGGAAATTTTCCTGAAACTAAATAATTAGCAATGTCAGCAAACCAAGGAGTTTGGGTAGAAATTGCAAAAAGATATTCATCAGGAAATTGATCTTCAACTGGAGTGTCATCTTTGATGTTTTGGAGTCTAAATAGGAAATCAGCTACTGTGTTTTGTTTTCCAGGCCTATCTAGAATGGTAATGTTGAATTCTTGTAAAAGCAATAACCACCTTATGACTCTGCCATTAGTAATTGATTTGTTCATTAAGTATCTAATTGCAGAGTGATCTGTGTGAACAAAAGTTTCATAGCCTGTTATATAGTGTCTGAATTTGTTTATGGCATGAACAACATCTAAAAACTCTTTTTCAGTTACAGTATAGTTTAACTCTGAAGGAGTCAAATTTTTACTGGTATAGTAGATGGCATAAGGAATCAGGTCTTTTTGTCCCAATACTACTCCTAGAGCTGTATCTGAGGCATATGTTGAAATATGAAAAGGTAACTTCCAGTTAGGTCCCCTTAAAATAGGTGCTTCAGAGATTTTTGTTTTCAGGGTCTCAAAGGCTAACTGGCAATCAAGATTCCACTTGAATTCACAGTCTTTGGTAAGTAATTTGAGAAGTGGAGATGCTATCTTGGTGAAGTTTTCTATAAACCTTCGATAATATCCTGTAAATCCTAGAAAACTCCTAACATCTTTTTGACAACTTGGAATAGATAAGTTAAAGATGACTTCAACTTTTGACTCATCAACTCTAATCCCATCCCCTGAAATGTGATGTCCTAAAACAATTCCTTTAGTAAACATCATAAAACACTTCTCATGACTAAGTGAAAGATTTACTTCTTTACATCTTTTTAAAACTTTTTCCAAGTTTGCTAAGGCTTCTTCAAATGTGTTTCCATAAACTGTGAAATCATCCATATATACCTCTACACAATCATGTATTAGATCCAAAAATATTCCTAATATTGCCCTTTGAAATGTTGCAGGTGCATTGCATAATCCAAATGGCAATACTCGGTAAGCATAGGTACCCCAAGGACAGGTAAATGTGCTTTTGTCTTGATCCTCAAGTGTTACTTGAATTTTATTATAACCACTAAACCCATCTAGAAATGAGAAGTACTTTTTGCCAACTAAGGTATCTAACACCTAATCTATGAAAGGTAGGGGAAAATGATCCTTAAGAGTAGCTTTGTTTAATTCTTGGTAGTCAATACATACCCTCCATTTACAATTTTTCTTTGGCACAATTACCAAAGGAGAAACCCACTGACTATCTGAAATAGGATAGATAAAGTTGACATTCAACAATTTCTGCAATTCTTCTTTAACAATCTCCCTAAGATTTGGATTCATCCGTCTTTGAGGTTGTCTGATTGGTTTAAAATTTTCCTCTATATAGATGTGATGAGTGCAAGTCTTGGGGCTTATCCCTTTCATGTCAGTGTACTCCCATGCATATGCAGAAGAATGTCTCTGTAATACTTTGACTAACTCTTCTTGTTGAGATTTTTCTAGGTTCTTATTTATGTTCAAAGTTTTGCCTGGAAATATCTCACTTGTAGAGCTGCCAAATTTATCCATAGAATGAAGAGACATCTACCTTGATGAAAAAAACTCAATGTTGGATCCTTCTTGAAATGATTCATGTTTGTATTCTGAAGAGGATTCAAAGTTTTCTAGAGTATTCAGAATTTGATTATCTTCACTAATTTCTGAAATTGTGAAGAGAGGTTGTAAATCTTCTTCATCCTCTATCCATTGAGTATCATCTAAATCTGTAATTGTCCTAGCTGGAGGATACAAAGTGAATTTCTTATTTGAACTACCATCAGAGATGTACATATCACCGGATCTACAACTAATAAAAGCATCAGCTGTAGCCAACCAAGGTCTTCCTAATATAACAGGATGTCCTCCTATATTATTCTTAGGAGTTAGGATCATGAAATCCACAGGGTACTCCCAAGAATCTAGGGACACTGGAATGTCTTCTATTACCCCATCTGGTTTGATCACAGATCTGTCTGCTAATTGTAATAGTGTGGGTGTAAAGAGAAGATTAGGAAGTTTCGGTTTATCCATGATTTGTCTACTCATGATATTGATTGCTGCTCCTAAATCAATGAGTGTGTTTTGGATCTCAATTCCATTGATGTGAATTTTAACAACTGGATTTCCTGGGTCTAGATACTTTGGAATAGCAATCTTACCCATCATAATTTCTGCTATTTTTCCTGCCAGTTGAATTTTCTTTGTCTCTCTTATTCTTTTTCTTGTTTTCTTCATGCTCAACTCCTTTATTGTTTTGGCTAAAATTGGAATTTCCTTGATGGCTTGTAATAATGGAATTTTAATGCAAACATTTCTCAGCTCATCTAGGAAATCATAATTAGGCACCATAATTTGTTTTTATACACCTCTATCAATTTGTAATCTTTCTGGAAAGGGAGGTGTAGGAGTGGATGTTGATGGCTGCTCTAATACAGGAGTTGAAATTATTGGTTCTTTTTGTTTTGTTTTTTCAATGTTTGGGTCCTGAAAATATGTGTCTTCTTCAAGACTTTTATTTTCCCATAGAGAATCTTCCTCAGAGTTGTCTTGTTCTTGTATGATCATAGAAGGTTTCCTCTTTTCAAGTATTCTTCCAGACCTAATTTGAACATCACTAAGGTCTAGAGGAGTGATTAAATAAATTGGAAACTGTTGTCCTTCTATCATGTATGTATTCTGAGGATTTTTATTGTTGGGGTTTGGTATGGGTTGAGCAGGCAATTGATTTGATTTCTGAGGAAATGGTAATGGAAGTGGTTGATTTTGATGTTGTGGGTTCTGAGGATTCTGTTGAGGATTTTGTTGAGGACTTTGAGGAGAAAAATGTGGGTATGGTGGATAGGATGGTGGATACTAATAGTACTGAGAGTATCTTCCATAGGGATTTTGTGCTCCTTGTGTCCAAGCTTGAGATTGATTTTGAAATTTGGGCCAAGGTTGCTGCCAAGAATTCCAATTTGGTGGAGGTTGGTTATACAATTGATCATGGAATCCTTGTGTTTGAGGTCCTTGCCAAGGCCTTCTAGAGACAAAATTGAGAGATTCTGTGGAATTTGTAGGAGTTTCCTCTTGAAAGGCAGCTTTAGGACCAGGAAGTGAAGGACATCTCTTGGTTTCATGTTTTTCTAAACAAATTACACAGGTCTCTACAACTTTTGCATCCAAAGTACATTCTCTCAAGGCATGCTTCTTTCTACATTTAGGACAAAAGATGGCTAAGGCATCAGATTCAACTTTTTGCTTGTTTTGCAACTTAAGGGTGTCTATTTGTTCACTAAGACTCCCTAAGATGTCAGATTTGAATTCATCAAGCATATGCCCTATCTCTGCCCTACTTACTGTCCCAGAAGCAGACTTACTTGCCCTTGCAAGAGCAGGGTCTCTTGTACCTTTTACAATTTTGGATTTCCCTCTTGAAAGGTTGATACATAACTCAGATATTTCAGGTAATGTGAGCTGAGATATATCCCCTTTTCCCATCATGTTAAGAATATCCAACCATTCATCCCTAATTGTCTTCAACAAGAGAGCTTTTAAGGTGTCTTGGTCTAAGTTCTCCATTTTTTCTCTTTTGATGTTGTAATGAAATCTCTCCAAAAAATCTTCCAGGTTTTCATCTTCTTTTTGTAACATCTTAAACACTTCCTCCTTATGATTGATTGGCATACAATAATCCAAATACCTCTCTAGAAATTCTTGTTTCATGTCTTCCCATGTCCTAATAGAACTATTGATCAAACTCATAAACCACTTCAATGTTGCTCCTTTCAATGTTGAAGGAAATAGTTTAAGTTTTTGAGCATCTTGTAAGTAGTCATAAGTTCTACATAGGACTTCAAATTCAAATAGGAAGGTTTCAGGATCTTTAGTTTTAAGTCCATAGAATTTTGGAAGGACGGAGGGTGAAATGTTTTTCATAGTTGTATTGGTTTCTTCATCTACCATAGGAAACCCAAAAGAGTTTCCCATTTCTCTTCTACCTCTTCCTCTACTTCCTTCTCCTTCTGCACCTCTACCTCCTTCTCCTCTACCTCTACCTCTAACCCCCCCAAATAATGTGTGTTCTCCATTAAAGACTCCTCCTCCCCCTTCTTCTGCCATAGTTGATTCTTCTGTGGAAGTGGAAAAATTTGTATCTCTAGCAAGGGTCCTTGAATATTCTCCTAACACAGGTTCAGTGGATGAAGTGGAAGGTATTTCTAATGGAATATCTAATCTTAAGTCTTCTGGAAGTCTAGGATCAGTAAAGGATGGAGTGTGGGTCTGAGTTGGAGGTGTACTGGCTCTTGGTCTAGGTGAAACAAGTGGTGTTCTAGGAATCAAAATTCTGCTTCTGCTTCTTATGAATCTACCCCTTGAGTCTCTCTCTCTACGCATATCATTGTTTTTGGAAGTTAAGAAACAAGGCTACCTAGTTACACTTCCTCGGAAACGGCGCCAAAATGTTTGTGCTCAACCTAGTGTTCCTAAATTGAGTTCATTAATTGTCAACCAGGGCTAGTAAACTGCTGAAGTGTGGTGCACTATATGTGCCTAGGTATTTGTTTCTCACTACGTTGTGTTTAGTGTTTTATGATGTTTTTGGTTTTATGGTTTTATGTTTAAAAAGGGAAAGAACTAAGTGCTGGTGAAAAGAAGCTATTGGTTATTTAAAACAGAACAAAACCTAAACTATGGATGACAAACAACAAATGCAAAGCTTGATAACGACTTCATTGCAAGAAAATAAATCACAACATGAGCTTGAACTTATCCAATTCATTCATTAAAGGTGTGTTGGAAGAGCTTGAGAAATGGACAAGTTAAGTGTAAATGAAGTTCTCCTAAATAAACAATCAAGTCACAATATTAAAAAATGATTATTTGTAACACAGTAAGGTTTCTATTCTAGATTAACCTATGATGCTGAAGTTACCCTATTCTGCAACTTGACTTATCACTTCTAGGCCTTATTCATAAGTTTTGAGATTTTCTAAAATAATGCTTGGGAAAAAGGCTATAGGTGAATTTTTAAAAGATTTGCAGAATGATCAAAGCCTTAAACTAATATTACTGACCCCTGTTCATGTGATGATGTATCAATATAAATTCAAAACAAAAGTAAGTTGTAAATAATGAAGGCCGAGAGACTAATTTTGACAACTAGTACTACTTGAAATACAATGGATAACACTAGGCTAGAACGCGGTCTATCAATCTTAAAATACAGTGACTACAACTAAACTAGAATTCCATTAATCTTTTCTTGAAACAAAATGAACTGAGACTAAACTAGAGTGCTACTAATCTACTTGAAGTACAGTGAATGGAGTTAAACTAGAATGCCATTATCAAACTTGAAATGTAGTGATAGATCTGAACTAAATGAAATCAACCTCCGGAGTGTTATAACTAAATTAACATGCAACTAGTCTATGGAATTCTACAGCCCATCTCGTTCAATTATGAATGATATTTTGGAAGAGTTTGTAAAAGCAAGTCTGGTTGTATTATTCAATGCAATTTAAGATAAACATAAGATTTGAAAGAAAATACAACTAGGATCTAAGATACCACAACTGTTTCTTATTCATTGTTAATGATGTTTTGGAAGAGTTTGTAGGAGTAAGACCGGCTATGACAGTTAGTGTAAACAAGCATAAATCATAAAATTCGAAAGGAAATGCAACTAAAATCTACAACACCACAGCTATGCCTTATTCATCGTGATGATATTTTGGAAGATTTTATAAGAGTAAGTCTAGCTATGATGATTAATGTAAATAAGCATGAAACATAAACTTCAGAAACCTGCTTAAGCTAGAAATGAAAAACGAGACTAAAATACTTATCTAAGACATATGAACAAAGCTGCTCAGGTAGCAGGGGCCCTCTACCACTGGAGTAGCACGCAAAATCTACTTTGGTTGACTCCAAACTTTCAAGGAAGTCTTTGCTTCTTTCATTAGAGAAATTACTTCAAAAGCAGTGTTTCGGACTTAAAGGAAATCCCATGATCAACCTAAAAATCTAACCTTGTCCCTCGGTTTCCGAGCCATATTTGTAAAAAAATTACATAACCGTCTTGAGATATTAAGATAATTGCATGCTCCAATTAAAAAAAACCAAACTAGGACTACGATGGTAGTCACGTAATATAATTAAGGACATCTGGTGTCCTTGTCCTTCAAGGAGTCTCTCTCCCTAGTTTGAGTTCCACGTACATAGCAGCTCTGAAGGTCCATTCCAAACTTGAAACAACAAATGATGAGGGAATGATGTGGAATACTACTACATATGTGTTTTCCTCTGAGATGACACACAGAACTGCGTAGACATGAAGGAGCTGCAGAATCGGCAGCTAGCTACGAGTGTGCACGTGTAGCTAGATCTAGTTCAAAAAGTACTACAATGACGAAATCATAAAAACATTGCAAGTTAGTCATGATATATATTCTTAAAGCAATTTTAACCAATTCTACGATCATTTGAGCTTGTGATTAATAATGGACAAAGGAAATGGAGTGGAATGTGGTCGAGAAAGAGAACATCTTTGGAGCTCAACACCTCCATGCTCTATTTATCATGCATTGGAGGACTAAACCCTAATTAAGTCTCTAAAAGCCTATTAGTTAATCATAAATGTCACTTTTGTCCTTTGAGACCTTGCAAGGCCCAAGGCACAAAATATCTTTTCGAGCATTTTTGGCAAAAAAAAATTGACATTTGAGCTCTTCCAAGCCTCCAAAAACTTTCCAAACGTACATTATTGAATTTTTGACTGTTAGGGTGCAACACTGATTTTTAGGATGCATTTACATGCCAAGGGCGCTTCACATGAGCAAGAAACCTGGTTCAACTTACAACAAGGTTTTGAAGGCCTTCTCGATGTCAGAATGGGCTCCGTGATGGCTTGTTAGAAGGCCTGTTGAGTCTAATTTCTAGAACTACCCTTATTTTTATGATTGGACCCATGTAACCTATTCAAAAATCAAAACGAACGAGACTGGTAAAGGCGCAACACATGTCCTGAAAACTAGGCAGAAAGCTTAAAATTAGGGTGTTTTTTACCCTTTTGGAGGACCAAAACAACTCCAGTTGACCTGAAACTTGGTGAGCATGATGTACTTGAGCTAAGGATTCCAAAAATGTAAGCCTTACCTCCTGAGGATGCCCTGAGAAAAAGTGCAAAACCAAGGGTGCTACCCCCTTGGCCCTCTAAATCAGCAAAAATCCAAAATTCCCAAAAAGTTCCCCAAATTTTCATTTATCTTTTTTATGTCTGGGATGCTTGCATGGAAGCATCAGCAACAAGGTTGAGATTTCTTTGACCTTTTTCCTCCTTGAGGGCTTGAACTTTGGTAAGGGCTCTTTTGAGCCTGGCCCTTGCAATTTGATTTCTAAGTGCATAGTGTTTGGTCATCTTCCTTTGGAGGTCAAGGTCTCTATTTGCCTTCTCCAATTTGGCCTCAAAGTGTGTGTTTTCTCTTTCTAGCCATGGCTCCCAATCATATTCTATCTCCATGGCAAGCAGCTCACTTAGAGGGAGCTACTATGCCAAGGTGGACTCTTTTTCTCTTTGTCTTGCCAAGGCCTTCTTTAAACCCATGGTTCTCGGTCTTCTTCTAGATTATCCTTCCTCATCTTCACTTTCCTCATAGTTGCCCATGAATTCCTCTCTAGCTTTACTTGTGCCCTTTGAGCTTGTTTCCGAGCTCTAATTTCTCTAGCTTCATAAATGGATTTTTGTGCCCCTAGCTGTCTGCTGTCCATCCCAAGGTCATTATTCACAGTCTTGGCCCTATCTAGATTTGCTTGGAGGTCTTCAATTTGGGAATTTTTGTTCTGGAGGAGCAATTTTGTGATCCTTGCTTCATTTTCCTTGTTACTGTCAATATGAATGATTTCAAACTCTCTCTCAACCTCATGTTGATCCTCTCCTTCTTCTTCTTTGATCTTTTTTTCGCCTTTGTCAAGCTTCTTAGCTGAGGAGGATGGCATGGTCCCTTGCCTTCTAGAGGCAGCAAATACAAGCCTCTTTCCTCTTTGATATGTGAGAGGGAAAGGTTCAATATTGTTCATCTGAATGCCCTCACCATGGCTGACCTCAATACTATTTTTCTCTTCCTCATTTACCTCGGCACTGATGTTTTCCTGCACTGTGTTCTTGACTGCCTTCATCAGCCTCGGTTTCTTTTCCTCCCATGCTGACATCACTGCTATGATCTTCATTTGCATCATCATCTTTTTCTCCCTCATTAATAACAACTTCATTATCATCTAGGTTCTGTGAGATAATGTCACCCTCATCATTCTCATTACCTTGGCCACTTTCTTCATTTCCTTCAATACTACTAGGAGTCTTATTGTCTTTGGTGCACTATCATTATTTCCACGATCAGGCTCATTGTTTTCACTGTCTTATTGGCCATTAGGACTATTGTTATTATTGTCACTGTCTCCCTCATTACTGCTGCTAGCATTATTGCTGTGATTTTCACTACAGTTATCAACCTCTTCACTAATTTTTTGGTTTTTAGTGACACTGTTGTCATCATCATTAGGGATATCAGTTATCATGGTTTTTTCCTCATCACTGTCCTTTGCGTTTCCAACATCATCATGGCCTTTATCATTTTTTGTATTGTCATTGTTAGAGGTGTCTTTATCATTTTTTTCATTACTGTTCGCCTCTTCACTGTTTTCTGCATTTTCATCCTCCTCATTGACTAGTGGGCTATTTCCAACATCACCATAAATTTTTTCTTGGCTACTTTCCCCATCACTTTAATTTTCATCTTCATTGTCATCTACCTCTTTACTATCCTATTATTCATTGATGACCTCTGCCTCTTCTTCATCATTTTCCTCTTCCTCATCATCTTCCTCTGTATCACTACCTTCTTCTTCATCATCAACCTCTTTATTACTGCCTTCTTCTTCATCATCTGCCTCTTTGTCACTGCCTTCTTCTTCATCATCACTTGCTTCTTCACTGCCACTTCCCTCTTGATTTCATGCATTGGGAGAGAATGAGGAAGAAGAGTTTTCTTGAGGTGAGGGTATATGGGTAGATGGTGAAGCATGGTCAGTAGAAGATGATGGGGGAGTAGAGAGGGGAGGATGAGATGATGAGGGAAAATTTTGTTGAGGATGGGGTTGTGGGTTTGTGAAAACTTCATGGGTGATGAACACCTCCCATGGAATACCCTGTTGCTCTAATTGATGTAACACAACCATATTGATGAGAGAATGGTGAAAAATAATCTGCATTTGTTATGAAGGGGACCTCTTTTGCACAATATAAGACATATTATCAATACTCCTATAGAGAAAATAGGGAAAATGTAGCAGCTTGGCCCTAGTGAAGTGCATGAGCAATATTATGTGGCATGAATAGAGCCTAGAAAACGTCCCCTCACATGTAAAATATTTCATGATGACTCTCATCAAGGGCGCATATATCTCCAGCAAATGTGAAAAGGGAAAAATGGATTTGCAGTCAACTTGGTATCTAGGTTTCAGGAAAGGCTGATAATGACTTAGGTCCAAATTATCCTGCTTGAACTACTTTTCTCTCATACTGGGTATCCCAATGGCCATAGAAATGATATTTGAAGGTAGCTCAAATTTTACTCCTACTAAATTTACTTGATGGTCATGGAGGTTAAGGATAAAAAGCCTGGTCAACTCAAGGTGACTTTGGACCTGTTGCACCTTTTCACAGAAGTAAAAAAAACCCACATTCTGAAAATATGAAACTGTCATAGGAGAGGCCATCAACTCCTTCATGTTCAGTGGCTAAAAAACTATTTACTCTTCCACCTTTGCACTTCTGTCTTCTCGTCCCTTGGCCTCCCTCACCACTGTCACTATTACCTTCCCTTGACATTTTTTTTTTTAACGTTGCCTTGAAGGCCAAAAACCCTAATTCTGCTTGGTGAAATTGATGGAAATTTCTAGGGTTTATTCCTCTAATCCAAAAGACAAGAAACTTGAAAATGAGGTGGTGTTGTTTGTACTTGCCCCTCAGAGGTGTTATGAAACCCTTGGAAGTGATTTTTAGGAGGTTTTTGAGCAGATTTCGGTCTTGGAATGATGCAAAGTCCTCCTGGCCAAACGCGTAGCACAGACCACGTTGTCGGATCTTTGTATGTGCTATCGGGTCGACCGAGGGCGCAACACCAAACACGCATCACAGGGGCCAATCGAGCGACCAAAATGGTTGTTGGGCTAGAATTGTAATCTACGGATAAATTATGCTTCCCTAGATAGGTGCTAGTCTAGAACAACAGGTGAAAGACTATACTACTATTTCTCCTAACTCAGAAAAAATATACAGAGAGGATTGGAGGCTTACTTATTCAGTCGCTTCCAAATGGCTCCTTCTGTTGCTTCTGTTGCAGCTTCAAATTCAAGCGGTTTGTGAGATGAATGATTCCTGCAAGAAAGAACACTGAAACAGCAGAAGATGCAATAATATAGATATCTATTCAAGCTAGTTAGCTAAATCAGTAAAGCATAAACTACATTCATCAACCAAGATCTTACAATATGGAAAATCAAAGCCAATACAGATGCATGTAGGGAAAAATAAGAATTACTCTTTATTGATGATATAAGGAGAGGTTACAACCTAGTGACTGATTTGAAGTGACCTTCCAACATCATTCCCAAGCCTCATCACAGTATAAATCTCTCCAGCAGTAGCTTCACAAATCTAGCTTTGAATTGAAAGTCCTCCAACATTTCTCTACTCAAATTCTTCCTTCTCAAACACTTAGATCTATGTTCAATTTATAGATGAACTGTAGGTTGTTTTCCAATCAATAACTTTCCAAAAATAGGCAAGACATGTTTCCATTCATGTAGATGTCAAATGGACACTTGGATCCAAAGCTTGACACATGTGAACTCTTCTAGAAGGCACTGGCCAAGTGGAGATTCCAGAACAATGATAATTTCGCTCCCAATGTGACCAACACACCTGTGAATGCCGAGAAGTGCTTTGCAGAGCAACCTTGCATGGGGCTACCTGTATATGCAACGCACTTAGGCCCCTTAGAGCCTGCGTTGGTGAGCTCTCATATGATATATAATAAGCTTCAAACCATGGAAACCTTTGCTTGATGAAAGTCTTGCTTGATTTATCTTGTTTCTTGTCTTAGGGCATGTAGCAACTAAAATGATAGGGAATTATAGACCCTTGATCATTGGTCCTGGAGATGATGCCCAGTTAACCAGGTCATTGGGAATGGTGCCCAAATTGACCTATAACAATTTCCCCCTAAAGCATGAGATCCAAATAATAATAACATTTGATTAAGATGCTTTACACTGTGATGAGTCTGGAAATGAAGCGGAGTGGTCACCTACATCAATATTACAATACATTACATCATGATATATCCTCTTTGATAATAATTTTTGAGGGTAGGCATTCCCATATTCAGCACATAAAACAATCTAATAACATGTACATAATTTAGAAAGTCATCTTCATTGGAATGTTTCCCAGATGTAGACATTCCAACAGATATAGGCCCATGTTTGGATGAAAATCTGTATGTAAGGTCACTGTATAGATGATGTGTACAACAATCCTGAAATCGCAGCCTAGATGGCTGAAACTAGATCCAAGGTCTTCTTATCTTGTTCACTCAATTATTCAGGTACAAGTCTGGCCATGCGAATATATGATTTGTAGTCGAATATGGAAAGACATCGTTTGATTACCAGCTAATGGTGTGTTCTGTTAACAAACACGAGAGAACCACCATTAATTTCAATGGCTCTCAAGGTATTGCAGTACATTTCGTAAGGCGTGAATAAATGATTTGATGTCAAACAGCAAACAAAATCTTTCGGTCAAAGGTATGGAAGTGAGGATCTTTTCGATGCTATAACAAGCCTCATGGTACTGGAATTTGATGTTTCTAAGCGAACTTCCTGGATATTGATTTTTTGTCGACAGGAAGTCACCTTATTGCAAAACTGGAGTTACTGATTTCGGAGACAAGGGTATGACTTGATATAGCAATTTTCAGGGATGACAGTCATGAAAATGAAGGTTTATGAGTATTGTAGAAGGATGAGTTTTTAATCACTGGATGACTTCTCTTGAACATATCGGTGACACTATGATGAGTTGGCATCATTGAATCAAAACCAAAGTGAAGGTATGATGAACCATAGGTGTGAATGAACTGTCAATATGATTACCCAATGCAAACAGTCACGGACATGGAGTGAAAGAAGTGTCATGTTCAAGAGCGACTTGCTACCAAAAAGAAACTTTTCTTACTTTTCCCAAATTTTCCCCAGTCATTTGTCGACAAGTACCTGTTTATTTTTTAACAAGATTGAGGAGGATAACATTTTCTTGATCTATGATTCAATCCTTGAGGCGAATAAGTGTAGCTGTTTAACCAATTTAAAGAGTTGCGATGAATGAAACTCGATTCTTGCCACCTACGATCGACAAACCGTCAGCTATTTTATGTTCCACTTGACTAACGTGATGATAGCAGGTCCTTTTTCATATTTAGAGAGTCTGAAAAAGAGGATGAAAGAGAACTCCATAAGTAATTTTTCATAAATTTGTCACTCAGATCTAAAAAAGTGTAAAATAATATATGAGAGAACCTCTTTGGTCATGTTTAACCAAGGTATTCCTTTTTCGTAAATAATCCACCTCATTCTAGAAAAGGGTTAAACTTAAACTGAGTAGATATCGATTCATTTACTTTAACGAGCTCTAAAAGACAAGTGCTTGACAATCTTTTTACATTATCGGAGTCTGAAAAGAGCTGAAAGAAGACTCCAAGGTTTCCTTTTTCGCTGTTATCGAAGCTCGAAAAAGAGATAAAAGTGCACTTCAAATTCTTTTTCATTTTTAACAAAGCTCGAAAAATAAGGAGAAAAAGTATGCTTTGTGGTCAAGTCATTCTTTGAATAAATTTGCACGACTAATATGTTCATCAGTTGTATTTCTTGTTCAGAACAACATCAAATGGATTAAAAATACATGTTTCATGATAAAAACATAATAAAACTATAGTCATAGCAATAAATTTAACTTGCGAACAATTAAATGACTATAAAAATTAGTTTCACTGTTCATTTTTACCATTCCATAGTTAACATTTGCATTTTGGAGCTTTGAACCTGATTTTTCCCCCGAACTTCATTTCCATTCTTTGCAAATTTTTAGGGTTTTGAGGCCCCTAGGGTAAATTCTGACAAAAATGAAGGCAACACACCCCTGAATGTCGAAACCTGCATTGCATAGTAGGTACAGTGAAGGGTACCTGCATGTACAATACACTGTCTCAGCTCAGGGAGTGTGTTGGGCGCAGTTCAAGTTTTTGGTTTTCATGTTGTGTCCAAAATTTGCCTAGCTTTTTGCAATGATTGGAATCTAATGGATCTTATGGTTGATTTTTAGGTTTCCATTGGATTATAATGACGATTACATGGAGGGAAAGAGGACATGAATAACAAGATATGATTTCCTTGAATGATCCGGTTACTGTAAGAGCCTTAAGAGATTGTGGACTACTTAAGTACTTCAAATTGTCGGGGATGAGGAAAAACATAGAACTCTTGGAGTTCTTAGTTTGAGCATGGGATTTGGTGATAGAGGCATTTCACATTAAGAACAAAGTGGTTCCCATAATAGTTTAGGATGTGTATTTTCTAACGGGTTTGTCGAGGAGAGATTTTCCCATTTCTCTCACAGGGTCTACCGTTGGACGAGAGATAGTGAGGGATTATGTTATGCAGTATTGCTATCTAGGGTCAGAACCTAGGAAATATGGAAAAATAAACATCTGGGATGTCAGGGATTTTCCTTTGAGAACCATCCTTTTCACGATTGCTAAACTTGCAGGCACTATTACAGTACATGTAGAGAACCGATCATATATGTTGTATGCGCTAGAGTGCTTAGAGCCAACAGTCTTCAGCTGTCTGAAGTTGTTCTATCTCAAATAAAGAAACAACTGAATAAATAAAAGGGAGGAAGGAAGAAATTTTTTAGTTATGGTTCAATCCTTATCTCCTTTGCTTTGGAATAGATTCCACTGATGCAGCCATAACATGTAACATTGGATATATCTAGTCCTAGAGATCCTCGAATGCAGAGATGGGTAGAACTCATGGATCAGCATGCAGGCCAATCAACCATTGTGTTCTCAACTACATTCTTCGCATAGTTCCAGTGACAAATCGTCGCCATCGATGGGTATGCATACGCAGGCGTTGACTTTTGAGGAGATCTAGATCTAGTATTACCAGAAGGTGCTCAATGGGGTGTAATAGGTAAGAATGATTCGACCATGTTTTTTTTATTTTTATAAGGTTTATACAATGTTTTGTGTTTTTATTTCTTTCCAAGACTAAACTAAATGTTTAATGTAATGCAGATATTGGTCGCATTTAACTAGTAGAGGAACCAGAGCGTGAAGCAGATGCGCTAGTAGAGAGGGCTGTCGGGAGAGCAGTCCTTTAGGACCTAGATATGGCTGAGACTCTGGCTGAGCTTCAGCAACACATAGAGGGGTTTACCTTCGGGATATTATATTTCCAGATCGAAGAGCTTCCCCTGCGACTGCAGCGACACACTATTGGGGTTCCTAACTGTTGGATGCGGTTGCTTCGTAGGATTTCTAGATCTATAGCATGTTACCATGAGCACCACTAGTTTACTTGTGACATGTTGCATACATTTTGAATTCAGATGACCAATGTGTCCTGGGCACAAAATTTGTAAAAACCTATAACTATCTATTTATGTGTTTTCAGAGTTTTTCCTATGTTTAATGCGCAATCCTATTCAATGATGTGAATGTTTTCTTTACCTATGTCGCAAATGTCTATCTAAAACTTGATTAGCTAATGAATCATTTTAAGTGTTTAGATTTATAGAAATGTGTTGATATTGAATGAAATCAAAATTTCTTCCAAAGTTGAACTCTTAGAACAATCTAAGTACCGGATTTCTAATAAAGATAAATACTAAAGGTTGTAGCACGCAAGCTGTAGAGTCTAACCTTATGATTATGTGGTTAATACCAAATGAAATGGCATCAGAGAGAAGTTCGATCAACGTGTTAGCCACATGTGAAATTTTATACCAAAAGGTGGTTAAATCATTTTTTGAGCCTTTCAAGGAACAAATTTTATTGCAAAAAGTGTTTGCCTTAGCAAATCCGGTACTAGTGCTCGTCTAAAATATTCCCCATCAAAATAATGTACGCCTAGAATTTTATTGATTTTATGAGAAAAACTATTGCAAAAATCCCTTTTCCCCCCTCCTCCATCGTAAAACCAACCTCATTTTTTGCTCCCTTTATTCCCCATAAAAATCCTTCATTTTCATATTCTTCCTTTTCCCCCTCCATCAGGACCCTTTGATAAGGTTTAAGACCCTTTCTTGGCCTTATCGAAACCCTCAAAACCCTTGAAAAGCATTGAAAACTTCATTAAAATACATATTTTGTGTTAAGGTTTAAGCCCCTTGGGCTAACTCCTCAGCCCTTCCCCTCCATACGCCCTGGTGCTGGAACCAGACGCTAAGCCATTTGAGCGCCTATCGCATCGCAGAGAGCTAAGCGCATAAGTCTATTTGTCGTGTTTAAAACCCCGATGCCGATTATCCCTATATATTAAAACCCCTGGTCATATTGCTTTCCATATAACCCACGGCCTCGCAGACGAGCGCCGAACCGTATTGCAGATATATGTTCCACCCTTAAGCTTAAACCTTTGTTATATTAAATTTTTGGGTTTTAAATATTTTCGGGCATTGACTATTCAAAACTGGGCGGAATTCATCGCGTCGCTTTTGAGAGGGAGGTGGTTTTTTTTGTTTGGCAGCGATTAGCGCCACCGGCCGACACGTGGCCTCGAGCACTGTTAAAAAATTGCCCTCATCGCGCATTAAAGATCGAATATCAGCCTGGTGCGATATTGGTGTGCGCCGTCCGATCTGAGGCCAGCTCATCGGACGGTGATCACGCCCAAAAGAGGCCCGACAGATAGACTAAGGTACAGCGCGGTATTAAAATCATCTCCACCGTCGATCTGATCTACAGATCGATGGCCCAAAAGCAGTCACCCTGGTCCCCACAGCCACGAATACAGTCCCGCAGAACCGGTGGCCCTGAATACCCAGTCAGCATCCACGCGGCATCAACAGATTGGGGTGGGTCTTCGTGGGTTCCTCATGCAATCATCCAAGCCGGACCCGAGGGAATTTATACAGCATGATTTTATTAACCTTTTTTGAAGTCCGGGCATGTTTTATAAGGTTTTTCGGTACCCGATTTCCACCGTTGATCACGTGGGCCGATCTCATCCAACGGCCCACGGGTGTCCCGATCTCCAAACCCATTTTTCAACCATTTTTCACCGAAACAAGGTTTTTACCCCTTTTTTTCCATTTTCGTTTATTTTTCCTAATAGAGGACTCATTTGCTTTGACTTTTCACTCGTTCGATTGTTTCATCTCTGCCATCTACGTTTCGATTGACTTCTCCCGCTCTCCTCCGACCTCTTCTAATCAATCTTGACTCGTTGGATGATGCCATCCAATGACCATGTTTTCCCCACAAATTTCGGGAGGGACCGATTCTCCTAACTACCACACACACTGTGCCTCAACAATCAAAGCATTCATATCGTAGGGCCAAGTTAGTTAAGAAGACCATTTGTCACTAGGGTCACACAGAGTAAAATTCTCAAGAAACAAACTTAATGACAAAATATAAAATAGAAAGTACTTTGACACCACACAGAGCTTCAAAAATCAGTAAGAGCTCCCACCGAGCTTAAATCTTAATGTAAAATCATTTAATACAGAGGACACCTATGTAAGATTCTTTATTGAGCCACCCAAAGGCCGAGAAGCCATTAATTCTATATTAATTATCTTTAGAGATATTTTATCAGATCTCACTTCCTCATTCTTCTATAAATACTTCCGGAGAAGATGAGAGAGGGGTTGGTTGAGTTAGCTAATGAACATTGAAATGTAATTGAGATTGAGACTTCTACTTGTAAATAGTGTTCACTGACCCTTGGAGCTCTTCTTGTGATAGATAAGTTAGGCTGAGATGTGTAGATGATTGTTAAACTAAAGCATTAGACTTAAAGCTGTAACTGGTTTGGAGCATCAATACAAGCTGATTTATGGGATCCTGGTCTATGTTTACGGTGATGTTTTTCTCATTGTGACTTGTTATTTTGTTTCTGTTTTCACTGTGTTCATCTTCTCTTATAAATAACAACATGCATAGAGTTAGGACCTATTGTATATCAGTACCCTTCTCTGACTGGAAATATTTATCTGAATGTTTTCTTCCAATCTGTGTTATTTAGGAATGATTTAATTTAGTTTAAGCATAGGAATGCTGGCGTTCCCTCGTCTTATTGTTTTAGCTAAATATTTTTCTTGAATTTTACTTTAATTTCATGTTAAGTAGAGATGAACTAAGGAAGATATGGTGTGCCCTGGTCCTATTTTTATCCCCAAATACTGTCTGAATGTTTCCCTTGGAATGTGTTAAAAGCTGGCTAGTTTAGAAGTACTTACCAGATCTTAGACCATTATTTGTTATCATTTGTGTTTCCCTCTGTTTTTATTATGTTTTCTATTAAAATTAGATCAAAGGATGGCTAGTTTCAAAGTACTTACTAGATCCTAGATTACTTTTATGTCTTTCTTAAGTGTTGGTCAAAGGCTGGCTAGTTTCAAAGTACTTACCAGATCCTAGGCTACTCTTTGTTCTTCATCTGTTTAAATCCCCTTCTTTTTGTCCCATTTCATTCCATAAATCAAACTTTAAAGAGATACTTAGACATAGATGACTTGCCCCATGGACCACTCTTGATTGTTTCAATTAAACCCTATTATGACTCCATAGCCCAATGGACTAAAACCTGCAATTATCTATCTTCCTGGCCAAAGCTTGTTCTATTTGCTTGCAAATTCTCACCTTTGAAACTCTTTGCACTTAGAAATTTCCACCTCAAACAAAAATCATGCTCAACCATCCAAAAAATAAAACAAAACCTCGGCCTTCATAACTAGCCTAATATCATTACCCAAAACTCCAAAGACAAATCCATCTTTGCACTTATTGGAGAGATCCCTCTCCGGATTCAGGAGGGCTAGATCCTAGAATCCCAAAGTGGTTGACATAATGTTCTCCCCGCAATTGGACTTTTGCCAATCTTGCTAATGACAAAGTTAACATTTCGCAACTCACTGGGAACCGACTTGAATTTTCGTCTCTGGGTTCCCTTAAAACTTCATAATACTCTCAGAGTAAAAGAAGATTTTTCAAGCACTACCAAGAAAATGGTAATCATGATGAAACTTGTTTGAATCAAGGACAAACTAGTAAATCCTAGATTCTCATAAGAGTTTGTCTAACCTTGAAAATCACCCCCTAGCCATAAGAGATTATTCAAGTCCCCATAACCGTAGCTAAGTTTTGAAATAGAGTTAGACATTCTTAGAAACCAACACAACCGAAAAATAACTCAGAAAAACCCAAAAATATTTTAGATTGGTATCCAATAAACATGGTGGTGGACCATAAAACCTTTTACCTCCTTAGGAGCTAAAAACTTCCACTTGGCGACTCCACAATCCTAAACAGACCTTAAGACTCCACTGGGAAGAACCCTTATCATTGTAATATCATTCAAACTCAGTTAGAGGACTGCAGGATTAAAATTTGTGTAAACAGACTAGTTAACCTCTCAAAGACTGTCATATCTGGTTGAATTTTTCTTGTTTATTTGGGTCTGAAAAACATAGCATAGTGGCTCCTAGAAAAACTCATACTAGAGCCTACCCTGACCCAAACCCACCTGAGATAGTTGATAACCTGGAAAGCTATCCTTAGGAAGTCTCCTAGGATTAAATTATCAACTGTTTTCAGATCACCCTTGAGAGCTAATTCAGTTCCTGAAAACCTTGCAGCTCTACAAGAAACACATGGTGGTGGAACCATAAAACATTTTACCTCCTTACGAGCTAAAAATTTTCCACCTGGCGACTCCACACTCTGAAACTCCCAAAAGACCAAATGACTCCACTGGTAGAAGACCTTGAACTGATTGAACAGACACAGTGACCTCTTTTTCTGATTTACAAACATGGATTTAGATATAGACCCAGATGACAAACATATGCTCATAATGGAGAAATTGATGTACATGCTTGGAAAGAAAATGGATAGGTTGATGGCTAATTTAAACGCTGGAAATCTAGAGCAACATATACCTTTCCCTAATCAAACACAAACTCTACCCCGACAAGACATGTATGATCAACAAGATTACAAAGAGAATAAACAAGAAATCATGATGGAACAGAGGATGTACATGCTTGGAAAAAGAATGGATAGGTTGATGGCTAATATGAAAATGGATGATCTAGAGTGAGCTACCTTTTCTCTTGATCAAACAGAAGCCCAATCACCTCGAGATCAAGACTGTGACCAAGACATGTATTATGATCAATACTTTATAAAAGATGATGAGAAAACTTACGAAGAAAGCAATGAAGAAGGTTGTCAACAAAGTTTAAATTGCCTTCCTATGTCTTGTACAACGCTGATAAGAGATCTTCATGACCAAAATGCAAATGATAATAGTGAGCAGTGCTTCGAGGAGACAAGTAGCCATTTGGAAAACATGAAACCTAAAACTGAGGAGACACCAACACATATAGAAAACCTTCCTTTGTGTTATAACTCAGTTCAGTTTATACAACAAGAATGGCATCCTGATAACGAGGAGAAAATAACTCATGAACCTGATGTACAAACTCAATATCATACTAATCATGAGGAATTTTTTGAAACACAAGAAGATCAGGAAACAATAGAAAATCCTCAAAGTTTTCCTGCAAGCACAAGTCAAGATCCCCTAGAAGAGGCTCAAGAGAATATCCAACCTCAAAATCAGCCTTCACAAGAGACAGAGAACTGCTGTACTTATATTCAAAGGGACATAGAAATATCCTCCCCGTCGACAGAAGAAGAGATAAATCAGACTATTAATAAATAGTCAGTCTCTGAAACTTATTGCAAAACAAATACTCTTGCTCATTCACGAATAGAACTCTGTTGCAAATATGCAGAGAGTTCTTTTGTTGGTCATAAAATGCAAGGCAGCTCTTCTTCTGTTTATACTCAAAGAAAATCTCTCCTTTGACAGAAGAACGAATTGATAAAATACTAAGCAAACAGCTACCCTCCAAACCATCATCTCAACCAGACCATCTTGAACATGGTGCCTTTTCCATAGAACAAACCAATGGCACCCAAGACAAAGAGGATAGTAATAAAACCAATGATAATACTGAAACTAGTCCTCTTTGGAATATGAATTTTGATGGGTTATGTACTAAAACTAATGCAGGTGCAGGAATATGGCTTTACAATACAGGAAATAATTATTCTAAAGCCCATTCATATAAACTGAATTTTCAATGCACAACAGACATAGTAGAGTATGAGGCACTCCTCTTAGGGCTACATTTATTGAAGAAATCAGGAGCCCAGAAGATAACAATTCATGGAAACGCATAATTGGTAATTAGGCAAGTGAAAGATGAATGCATGGTTGAACATCCCAAACTCAAAGCATATAGGGATGATGCCTTGGATTTATTAAAATATTTCAAAGATTTCCAACTTATACTTGTTCCTAAAGACCAAAACAATTTTGCTAATGGATTAGCCCTTGTGGCTAATACATGTTTGAGACCTTGGGACAGAAAACAATATACAATTCAAGAAAAATTCAGACCAACTGTCCAAATAATAAAAGATACTGGCAAAAATTTGAAGGAGAAAAACAAATACAAGATTGTCCTACCGAGGATATACCATCTTTTCAAGAAGAAACTTCTCCCTTCACTAATGTTAATCTGTCATTCAAAGAACCTGAACTTATATCAGAAGCAAACATAAATTTAGAGAAAGAAGATATTTCACTATTTGCTATTGTGCAGGTTAAGGATGATGATACTTCCAAGGAACATACTGAAGACATAGCCCTCAAAGCTGAAGTCTTGGAAGCAGACAATCTACTAGACATGGAGAACCAAAAAGAAGATAACCTTCATCTTTTCTTTGTTGATCCTTTGGAAAAGTGCGTGGAAATCCTAACTGGCTCAAATTATCAAGAATGGATCCTTTGCAAGAGCCAGAGACATGAAAAGCTGTCACCTCTTGTGATAGTTTTGATTTTGAAGATTAATCTTCAAAATGTACTATGGATACCTCTAACAAGCAACCAGAGTTTCTTCTTCTTTATGACATTTTACTCAGCTTGGCTACATTGGCACTTTTGTATCATATGAATATGTAAATACTCCATGTTTAGAAGGAGTTAGATAGGAATGTCAATAAACTCGATTAAAGCATGTAGTTAGTTGTTGTTTTTTACTTTGAAGAAAAAATAAAAATAAAAAGTACAAAAACAAAGAAAAGAGAAAGAAAGAGGCTGATTGTAAAAACAAAAGGTATAGCCCCATACCAAAAAGAGAAACAAATGCGAAAGTGTGCAAGCTTAAATTCCACTCCTAAAGAACACGCCTTCTAGTTAGTAAAACGACCTAATCTTGACTAATTAGTTTTAAATTTTACGGTGATAGGATAGTGAATTCGATTTGCCAAACTATTTAATCTTGGCTTATCAATAGATAGTTTAGGATAGAAATTAAAGGTTCAAACATGCTCAAAATATGAACCTAAGTTTCCAAAAAGAATGACTCAAATTTGTTTCAAATTCTGAGTCAAAAAGATGTAAAAATTTGGTTCCAATTAGCTCAAAATTTGAACCAGTTGACAAAGGAAAGATAGCTCAAAACAAGAGTCAAAACAGAGATGTAAAAAAGATGAAGGAAGTGCTCTAAAATTTCAGATCTTAAGCCTTCCATTTTGTTTTAAATTTTGTGAAAAATAATGTCTATGTGCAGCTTGTTTTATGCCATAAACCAGCATCAGGTTAGACTATTCAATCCTGACTTGATTTCTTTTTAAATTTCTGTTGTAGAATTTAGAGAATAAAGTCTGTTGGACAGTTTAATCCCAACAGATGGTAGATTAGGTAGAGAATCATATGGGCTCAACTGTTCAATCTGAGTCCATGGAGAAATAAAGAGTAGAAATAGATTAGATTTCCTACTTTCAAAAGACTAAATTGTTGTAAAAGAGTTTTCCAATCCAAGTGTACTCTACAGAAGAAAAAATGTTAGATCAGTAGGATTGGGTAGGTAGAGAGCTTGTTGATGAAAGAACCATTGTTTTTATGGCTGCTAATATGTTTTCAGAGCAAGATCATCCCAGCAAAGGAAGGACAGCCCAATAGAGGAGGCACTGATCAGCCTCCCAGAGAATGCAAGTCTAAATTTCTTGATGCCTTCAAGAAGGCACCATCCCCAAGTGGAGCCATTGTTAGCCACCTGTGAAATTTTTTATACCAAAAGGTGGCTAAATCATTTTTGGAGCCTTCAAGGAAAAAAATTTATTAAAAAAAGTGTTGGCTCTTGAAGACTCTTGAAGGCCTCATGCCTCTGTCCAAAATCTTCCCCACTGTGCCCATTGTAGACTCTAGAATTCTGCTGATTTTATGAGAAAAAATGTTGCAAAATCCCTTTTTCCCCCTCCTCCATCAGAAAACTAACCTCATTTTTGCCCCTTTATTCCCCATAAAAATCCCTCATTTTCATGTTTTTCCCTTTTCCCCTTCTTTAAAACCCTTTTGATAAGGTTTAAGACCCTTTATTGGCCTTATCGAAACCCTCAAAACCCTTGAAAAGCATTGAAAACTTCATAAAAATACATATTTTGTGTTAAGGTTTAAAGCCCCCTTGGGCTAACTCCTCAGCCCTTCCCCTCCATACGCCCTGGTGCTGGAACCAGGTGCTAAGCCATTTGAGCGCCTATCGCATCGCAGAGAGCCGAGTGCACAAATCTTTTGCCATGATAAAAGCTCCGATGCTGATTAGCCCCGTGCGTTGTAACCCATGGTCATATTACTTTCCATATAACCCACGGCCCCGCAAACGGGCGCCGAGTCGTATTGCAAATATATTTTCCGCCTCCAAAGTTTAAACCTTTGTTATATTACATTTTTGGGTTTTAAATGTTTTTGATCATTAACTATTCAAAACCGGGTGGTATTCATCGCACTGCTTTTAAGAGGGAGGCAGTTTTTTCCGTTTGGCAGCGATAAGCGCCATCGACCAACGCGTGGCCTTGACCACTGTTGAAAAACTATCCTCATCGTGCATTAAAAGATCGGATATCGGTACGGCGGGATATTGGCATGCGGCTGTCCAATGCGAAGGCCGACTCATCGGAAGGTGTTCGTGCCCAAAGGAGCCCGACGGATAGACCTGGGTATAACGTGGTATTAAAAACATCTCGCCATCGATCGATCTCTGAGATCAACGACCCAAAGCGATTGCTGGTCCCCACGGCCATGACAACGGTCCCACAGAACCGTGGCCACGAATACCCGGTCGGCATCCACGTGGCATCGATAGATTGGGGCGGGTGCTGGGGTTCCTCGTACAATCATCAGAGCGTTTGGATGAGGTACACTTTTATACGAGCCATGATCTTATTAACCTTTTTGAAGTCGGGCATGTTTTATAAGGGTTTTTTGGTACCGTCTCCCGTTGATCGCATGGGCCGTTCTCATCCAGAGCGGCCCATGTTCCTCTGGCTTACTCATTTTTTTTAATCATTTTTCTCCAAAACAAAGGTTTTTTTTTACCCATTTTTTCCATTTTTCATTTTTATTTTTTCCAATAGAGCGACTCATTCGCTTTGACTTTCGCCCTCGCTCCCGGCCGTCGATCTGCGCGATCGACGGTTCCCAATTAATTTCCTCCTTTGCTCTCGCTCTCCTCTAACCTCTTCTAATCCCAGATTTGATCTCGGCGGTTGGATGATGCCATCCAACAACCACGCTCTCCCCACATGTCCTTCCAAAGTAGTAAACCTATATATGTAGGATTTCATAATGTTTTTTGTATTTTGCAGAGTTTAAATGGTTTTGCCGCCATGCCGAAGAAAATTCAAAGGTTGAGGGTGACGATTCTCCTACCTTTGATTCATCAAAGAGAATCATTCGCAGGGTTTAAAATCCACGTTTCATCGGTGATCCATGAAGCATTGATGCCACACGACCCCTGCGCAGCCCTGCACACCAGCAAACTAGTGAATCAGGCACAAATCAAAGAGTATCAGTGTCAAAGACAAAAATATACTAGAACAGAAGATTGAAGAAAGATCTGTGGGGATTACGTCTAAGATGGTTTATCAAAATCCTAATCCCCAATTAAGACACAGTTAAAAGAAAAATCATAAAGGTTCATTAGACAAAAAGCTTCCACCGCCACAGCTGAGGCAAATCGATTCCTCCCGGCTACCACAGTGCCACCTGTGCCTCAAAGAATTCATATCAGAGGCCGAAGTTATTGATCAGGATCATATATTTGTCTCAAGCGCAGCCAGAGAATAAATTCTGCAAACAAAATTAATGAAAAAGTATCATCATAGTTAATTTGACACCACACAGAGCCTCAAAAGTCAAAAAGAGCTCTCACCGAGCTTAAATCTTAATGTAAATTATTTAATACAGAGGACACCTATGTAAGCTTCTTCATCAAGCCCCCCAAAGGCCGAGAAGCCATTAAGTCTGTATTAATTATCTTGGATATCTTTTATCAGATCTCACCTCCTCATTCTTCTATAAATACTCCTGCAGAAGATGAGAGAGGGGTTGGTTGAGTTAGTTGTTGAACTTTGAAATGTAATTGAGCTTGAGACTTCTATCTGTAAATAGTGTTCACTGGCTATTGGAGCTCTGCTTGTGATAGATAAGTTAGGCTGAGATGTGTAGGTGATTTCTAAACTAAAGCATTGGACTTAAAGCTGTAACTGGTTTGGAGCATCAATACAAGCTCATTTATGGGATCCTAGTCTATGTTGATGGTGATGTTTTTTCTCATTGTGACTCGTTATTTTGTTTCTGTTTTCACTGTGTTCATCTTCTCTTATAAAGAACAACATGTATAGAGTTAGGACCTACTGTATATCAGTACCCTTCTCTGACTAAAAATCTTTATCTGAATGTTTTCTTCCAATCTGTGTTATTTAGGAATGATTTAATTCAGTTTAAGCATAGGAATGCTGGCGTTCCCTCGTCTTATTGTTTTAGCTGAATATTTTTCTTGTATGTTACTTTCATTTCATGTTAAGTAGAGTTGAACTAAGGAAGATATGGTGTGCCCTGGTCCTATTTTTATCCCCAAATACTGTCTAAATGTTTCCCTTGGAATGTGTTGAAAGCTGGATAGTTTAGAAGTACTTACCAGATCTTAGACCATCCTTTGTTATCATTTGTGCTTCCCTCTGTTTTTATATGTTTTCAATTGAAAGTGTATCAAAGGCTGGCTAGTTTAAAATTACTTACCAGATCCTAGTTTACTTTCATGTATTTCTTAAGTGTTTGTCAAAGGCTGGCTAGTTTTAAAGTACTTACCAGATCCTAGGCTACTCTTTGTTCTTCATCTGTTTAATTCCCCTTATTTTTGTATCATTTCATTCCATAAATCAAATTTCAAAGAGATCCTTAGACATAGATGACTTTCCCCATGGACCACTCTTGCCTCTTGCTGTTTCAATTAAACCCTATTATGACTCCATAGCCCAATGGACTAAAACCTACAATCATCTGTCTTCCTAGCCAAAGTTTGTTCTATTTGCTTGCAACTTCTCACCTTTGAAACTCTTTGCACTTAGAAATTTCCACCTCAAACAGTAATCATGCTCAACCATCCAAAAACAAAAACAAACCCTCGGCCTTTATAACTAGCCTAATATCATTACCCAAAACTCCAAAGACAAATCCATCTTTGCACTTATTGGAGAGATCCCTCTCCGGATTCAGGAGGGCTAGATCCTAGAATCCAAAAGTGGTTGAAACGATGTTGTTTCTGTGATCAGACTTTGCCAATCTTCATGATTACAGATTCCTAACAGGTATGATGATCAAAGAGCATAGATAGAATGAGGAAATCTCTAATTTATTCGGCAATGGAGTCAAATGAAAGTCATGATAAGTTCATCAATGGATCAGGGAGTATCATAGGGAAAATCTAACTTGGCCAGTGGATATTCAAATATTTTGGGATAATGAGGTGAACATTAAGGATAAGACTGAAAAGTAGGACAAAGATAAATTAAGAATTCTTTATCATGTACTTTAAACAAGAAACATATTTCAAGGCATCTTTTTTGAAGCAAGCCAAAGGACAAGGCTAACCATAGACTTCTTTGGACAAAATTTTAAAAATAAAACCTTCCAGACAACAATTCATCAATCAAAAGACTACTTTCAGATAAGAAAACATATAAGATAAACAGTAACAACAGCCTAAGATCAAACAAAAATAATCTAATCTGCTTTTGACTAACTCTTTAGGAATATTTAAAGCAACCTTTTGAGGCAGTCCATAGGACAGGGCGCACCATAGACTTCCCTGGTTTAGACTCTACTAAGAATACTTTGAAAGATCTTTAAAAACAATATCTCAAGTTTTACTCAAAGGAGCATGGACTCACCACTTAATTTCCCTGGTTTCACTCTATTTAAATCATTCCTCAAAACAACCTTTCAAGCCGTACTCAAAGGGATTTGGACTAACCAAGAGGGAGACTCCTTGGTTATACTCTATTGAATTATTTCTAAGATGACAAGCATAGATGGAACTAGAGAGAAATTAAGAATCCTCCAATCAGACCTTGCAGAATAAAACATTAAGACAGTGAAGAGTAAACAAAACTAAGGTGCTTTCAAAAGACATTTCTTAGCCTAAAAATTTTACTCTACTGTAACAAATAAAGATGGAAACATAATGAAAACAGGAAATAACAATAACAGATAGAAGCGCTTCACCAACAGCCAAGCTCAGGGATCCAGTGATCTAGCCTCCTTTATTAATAAACAAATTAGGACATCCATAAGATCCAAAACATCAATTTTCCTTTAACTTCCAAGAGACTATGTATTACTTCAAAGAGTCATCAAAATGGCAACAACACAATGAGTTCAGATGCAATATTTATGCTACAAATGAGGAGGTGAGGTTAAGATAGGGTTTGAGTATCATTTATTACAAAGTAAGTACATTCCTAACCTTGAAAAACAGACAAGGCATAAGGTAGAAATATTTGCAGCTACTTCTCTGTTTTAATAACTCTGTCTTAACTTTCTAGGGAAAAATAGGTGAAGATTTTGACTTTAAGGCCTATTCTTAACTATTACAATAACTGCCTTGACAGATAAAATATCTTCTGAATGTGTAATAACTGCCAATTACCTTTATGGATAGAAAGCATGATGCAGGTGGAAATTTGATCTTTTGGAGGAGTAATTGCTTCCTTGTTGAGTTATTCGAGGCTGTATTTAGGTTTATATGTCTTTTTTTTAATCATCAAACTCAGTAATAGGCCTTTAACCTTGATTTATACTTAATATTATGTCTTACTTCCTTTATCTTCTGTTCTGTTTTATAACTGTTTTATTCATTTATCCTTTATCTTTAAACTTTGGCCTTTCTTCTTTAATCATTGTCTTTAAGGGCTAATCCTTTGTTTTATCTTTTGACCTGTAATTAGCCCTGATGATCTTTTTGTTCTTCATTTCTTCATCGTTCCTTTGTTTTTTTGTTTTTCTGTGTGCAGGGAGGGTTTCTTTGTACATTGGAGGGTTTTATAACCCACCGATGATCATGATTCATCGAGGGTACAACCCTATGCAAGCCCTCCTGGATTTCTTCATATGTATTTGCCTCTCGGATCATCATCCAGAGGTTTTTTACCATTGGAATGCCCCGCTGGACAATTACTGCCATTAAAACCTGCAAACATACAAACAATGTTAATTTTAAAACCTACGGGAGTGGAGAAAACTGCATTTTTCAGGATTTGGAGCTGTCGAGGGCAATATGCAGAGGAGGAAGAAACGCAGGGGGAAAGGTTCCGTTAGTGGAACCACTGGGGAAAGAAAATAGAGGAGAAAAACTTTGAATTTTGGTGTGAAGGTGAAAGGCGGTTTTGGAAAATTGTGGCAGATTTTCGCATAGGTGATGGGTGGTAAGCGGTTTTGAGCGAAGAGTGCTCGATACCACTTAGCGTTGGACGTGTGTCCAGGGCGAAATAGCTTTTTTGACATGGGTTGAGGGCGTTAAAACTCGGCGCTAAATTCCATGCTATATGAGTTTGAGCCATCAAATCTCAAGAGATGAGATCAACGGTGTGGAATGCTTGAGGGATCGACGTGTAGGTTTATGGAGCGGGGCCTAGCGACAGGTGGCAGACAGTGGTTGGTAGGCAGGGGGGTAATGGAAAGTGGGGCCCTTCTTGGTGACGTATGTGGGTTTGTTGTGTTGTGCGGGGTTGCTTTGATGCGGGATGAAGGGAGGAGAGGCGATGTTCATTGGATCGGGTTAAGGGCCTTTGATCAACGGTTCGAATGAGAGGATAGAGGGCGTGGGTGAAGATGGGAAGAAAGGGAGAAATGGGCCCACGCTAATCTTTTCAAAGGTTTAAGGGGGGGGGGGTTAAATAAGGTTTGGGGGTCATAAAAATAAAAGTGGCGAAGGTAAAGAATAGGGAAAGGGGCTAGGAAGAGGCAGAGGCCTCGGTTTTATGGAAAAAGGGACTGAGGGCCAAAAATGAAGGGGGTTTTGGGAAGATAGTGGAATGGTCGAAGTTTAGGGCCCTATGGGGAAAGGGGCTGGGGCTTTAAGTCAGAAAGGGGCTTAAAGGCATGTATTGTGCAAAGGGTGCTTTTAACATAAAAACAGGGTTTTTTTATGCAAAATTAAAAGGTCTGATAGGCTAGAAGTCAGCTTTAAACAATGTAAAAAAGGGTTTTTACATTGTTTAAGGGTTTTTTAGAAGACAATGATGAATAAGGGAGGTTATGAGGGGTTTTTTAGAGGAAAGAAGAAATGGGTTTTTATATGGAAAAAGGATGAATGAGGGTGTTAGTGAGGTGATGAAAATGAGGCAAATCAGGCCTAGAAAATGGAGTTTTCTTTGCAGCAGGGTAAACTTTGAGAAGGCAAAGGATGAAGTTTATGGTGAAACAATTAGGTTTTAGGATAATGAAGGCAGTGATATTTCTAGAACTCACAATGTTTCTTTAAATATTGTTTCTAGAAATCTAGGTTTTACAACTTAGTCATCCTTCGATATTGGCAAAATTACTGATGACTAAAAATGCCAAAGACTTAATCGCATCCGCTACGATGTTTCTTAACCTATGTAGTGGTTGGGTTTATTATATTGTTTATTGAATTCACATGCGGGGGAGTGAAGGAGCCATCCCCTCCCCCATAGGACCTCGCCCCTGACCCAAGGGCTTAACAACCAAAAGCTAATGGTCTCATGGAAACTGTTCACATGACATGGAAACTAGCCGTGACATTTAATTGTAACCTCCATTTTTAATTCGCCAGCACATGTAGCAGAACCGCGCGGTTAATTCACCGATGGTTTCAGTTAACTTGACATCAATGCGGGTTTAAACAATGTTACCACAGTTTCATGTGTGGTTTCTACCAACGGTCACCATAAACGCAGAGGGGAAGGACATGTTTCCAACTGCCTAACGGTTAAATTTATTGCCATGACTATTTAGAGCGCGCCTAGATTTAGGGTGGTTTGCTATTTTAACTCCATTTAACTGGAGTGCTCCATATTTGGTGGAGTTGTTTTAGGGGTTACTGGGAAAAACATTTTATGCTCTATCTTGAGCATTATTCGACCGTTTTGAGAGTGTGAATGGTAAATTTCGAATTTCTTGGACATTCCAGAATCATTGGTGAGGGTTCCAGAGCCATCAGAGGACTTATGAGCATTATTTTTCTTCATAGAAGTTCTAGGGGCCATTAGGGCCACTAGGGGCCATTAACAGAATGAGGCCTAACCAGGGTAGCTAAAGGCCTTGCTCAGGAAAAAAATAGTCATTTTTGGATGTTTTAGACATTATAGAGCCATTGGTGAGGGTTGCAGAGCCATCAGAGAAATTTTGGGCAATATTTTTCTTCAGAGAAGTTCTAGGGGCCACGAGGGCCACAAGGGACCAGCAAGAGAATGAGGCCTATCCAGAGCAGCTAGTAACCATTCTTAGAAAACCAATAGTCTATTATGACTATTTTTGACCTTATGAATCCAATGGAAGGATTTTAAGAAAATTTTTAAGACTTTTGCAGGCTGAGATGCTTTAGAGAAGTTTTCAGTGATCCAAGAGCCAGGGGGGCCACCAAGAGTTGGAGGCGTAACCATAGCAGCGAAAGGCCTTTTTCAGCAAGTGAATAGTCTATTATGAATATTTTGGACATTATGAATCCATTGAAGGGATTTTTAGAGCCATTTGGAGACTTCTAGAGCAAAATAAGCCATAGGGAAGATTTAGGCAGCCTAGGGCCAATAGGGGTTGGAGGCCTTGATTGGGAAGCCAGAGCTCATTTAGAGAAAATGAACAGTCTATTTTGGGTGTTTGATATATGCTAGAGATAGTAGAGAAGGTTTCATGGACATAAAAGGATTTCTTAAGGATTTAGTGCCACAGAGAAGCTCAGGGAAGCTTAAGGGCATCGACAGAAGAGGTCAAGTCTAAGGGAACCGAGATCCATCTTCAGAGAGATAGTAGCCATTCCAGTGGCATGATGTATTATAAACCCAATTGTATAGTCCAAATAGACATTAGAGTTGAATTATTAACTTGTAAAATAAATTTCCCATCATAATCCCAAAGAGCCAAGTCAGTTGACATAGGCTCAAGGAGATGTACCCCACGATATTCAAGTGAACTCCTTTATTAAATTTGTTGTTATGTGTTGATGCTTATTTGCTGCATTTTATGGTTTTTTTACATGCTTAATATCAAAAAAAATAAAAGTGTAATTCCTCACACTTAAAGCATTAAAACAGCTTTAAACACATACACCTTAATCAAGAATTCAATTTCACAGAGTCAAGTATAAGCTACATCTTAATTTGTTTAACTGAGTGGGAGGTGCTTGAAAAGCATAAAAATTTATCCACCCATTTCAGATTAGATGGTATTAGAGCACTAGGTTTCTTGCTTGACAGAGCACTAGTTTTCTTGTTTGACTTGAAAGGTGTTTAACTGTGCAAAGAATTTAACTATTTGCAAATTGACTGATGCTTACAAGTTTGAGTTTGCTAAGTCCAAAAGAGGATAAGAAGGAAGAAGGTTGAAATAATTCTCCTTACCCAAAGGACCTCAAGGAAACCCTTGAAGCACAAGATGGATTGTTTGAAAAAGGCTGCTTGAAGAAGAGATACAAGATGCAGAAAGAGCTTGAGTCTACAACCATATTGTTTAGAAGCTTGTCAATTGTTTTTGAAGCTTTGTGAATTTTTGTTGAATTTATTTAGTTCATTTTCATCAGGATGAAAAATTCTTCAAGTGAGGTTTTAAAATCCTCCTTTACACAACTCTTTGATAAATAGATGAAGCGAGAATTCTACATCCTGAAGGATATGGTTCAAATTTTGTATGAATATGGAAGAGAAAGAACTAGTCTTCATGAGAAATTGGTTGCTGTGAAGAAAGAGAAAGAAGGACTTCTTCAAAGAATGCATGAGATGGAGATGCAGCTCCATCATGCCCAAGAGACCTTAACTAAAAACATGCTTGAAGCAAAGGTAAATCACTCAAATTTGTCTTCAAATTCCTCTTCAGATAGATGTGTAGGTTCATTTGAAAAGCACACTAGAGGTGTAGGGTCCAAGTTGATGTTAAAAATGGGCTATGAAGGCAAGGGTATAGGAAAACATGCACAGGGCATGATTGATCCTATTTTGGTTGAGGAAAGGCCTAAGAAGTTTGGTCTAGGCTATGTTTAATCTTATGGAGAAAACTCTATAGCCATGAAGGCATTTGAGACAACTCCAGGAAGATATTTTGCTGCAAGTTCAAAACCACAAACATGTCAAGTTTGTTTTCAAGTTGATTGCCATTGTTTGAAGCCTATGTTGCAGCAAGATGTTAATGTACGTGCAACTTATGGCGAGCAAGAGAGTTCTAATAACTATCAAGACATGAACACTGATGTTAATCTTCAAAAGAAAGCTGGAACCTCTACAAGTTAATCTCCTCAAGAAGGTAAAAAAGATGGACATGCAAAGCAACAGTTGAGGTATAATTCTTCCCATAGTCAAGTTTATTATGTTTTTGTGAAGCATGGAAAATCTGCATGCAATAATGAAAGAAAGAGTTGTTGTTCCTACTGTGGTATGTGTAACCATGATGTTTCAAAATGCTGGAAGAGGATGAAGGCATACAGGAAACAGTTGAAGTGAAGGAAACTTGCACAGAAGGTGCAAAAGACTTGCACACAATGCCAGAAGAGGGGACATTTAATTGCCCAATGTTGGACATTGCATCCAACCAATCATCCCAAGAATTTGAAAAAAGAGGATAAAAATATTGGTGCAAATGGAACCAAAGATACCATCATCAATGTGAGAACAGATGTTTCACATGAAGAATATTTTCAGTAGAAAAAATCACCATGGAAGTGGCTTGGTAAGAAGTGGGTTGACTTCTTAAGCTAGTAAGACATACATTCATTTGTACATATGCAAATTTCAATCATGTATGCATTTATGTTGAAAACTTATGTTTATTTGAGCCATCTTTGATGGATGATCAAGGAAGCGATGTTCAACTACCTTCTATTGAAGATTTCTCGCCAGGATTTCTGGATGAGATAAAAGAGGATACAATTCTTGACAGGAGGACAAGAGAATTTAAGAAAGGAAGTGTTGACTACCTTCGAGGTGGGGCTCAAAGGCACTAAGCCAAGCAAGGAAAAGTGTAAGGAGGTCAGAAATGTGAGAGTGTTGTACTCTTATTTACTGAACAGGTAATCCGTCTTTTGGGGTCCAAAATATTCCCAATGGGGAGGAGTGATCCGATTTGGATCAAGGACCTAAGTGATAGCTCAAATTTCAAAGTTTTCGAAAGTGTTTCGAACATGAGCGACCTGATAGATCTCATCTTCCTGATTTCGGCACCGTGAATGGTTCAAAAATCAGACATTGTATGAAGAAGTTATTGCGTTTTGAAAAGTCCAGTAAACTGCAAATTTTGACAGTTGACAAGGTTTGACTGGGCATTTGAACAGTCAGAAAAAAAGAATATTCTATGGAATATTCCTAGAATATTCCAGGAATACTCCTCAAAATATTCCCTAGAATATTCCTTCTGGGCGAGTTAGATGTTGACAAGTGTTCAATTGTTATTGTACATTTTTTTTTGTGGACCAATGAAAAAGTGCCATGTGGCCATCCCTAAGGCCACCATGTGGCCCTTGAACTGTGTGGTAAAATTTTGTTATGGCCGCTGGAGTCGACACCCTCCCGCGTAGCACGCCAATGAATTAACCACATCCACTACGCTGTTTCTTAACCTATGTAGTACTTGGGTTTATTATATTGTTTGTTGAATTCACATGTGGGGGAGTGGAGGTGCCAGCTCCTCAGGCCATCCCCTCCCCCATAAGACCTCACTCCTGACCCAAGGGCTTAACAACCAATAGATAACGGTCCCGTGGAAAGTGTTCACATGACATTGCAACTAATCGTGACATTTAATTGCAACCTCTATTTTTAATTTTCTAGCACTATCCGCGGTTAATCCTCACATGTTGGAGAACCCGGTGGTTAATCCTTCGACAGTTTCGATTAACTCGACATCAACGCGGGTTTAAACAACGTTACCACAATTTCTTGTGTGGCTTCCGTCAACGGTCACCATAACCGCAGAGTGGAAGGACATGTGTCCAACTGCCTAATGGTTAAATTTATTATCATGGCTATTTAGGCGGACTATTTGGAGTGTGCCCATATTTAGGGTGGCTTGCTATTTTAACTCCAGTTAACTAGAGTGCTCCATATTTGGTGGAGCAGATTTAGGGGTTACTGGGCAAAATTGTTTATGCTCTATCTTGAGCATTATTCGACCATTCTAAGAGTGTGAATAGTCAATTTCGACTTTATTGGACATTATAGATTCATTGGTGAGGGTTTTAGGGCCACCAGAGGACTTTTGAGCGTGATTTTTCTTCATAGAAGTTCTAGGGGCCACTAAGGCCACCAGGGGGCAGCAGCAGAATGAGGCCTAGCCAGGGCAACTAGAGGCCTTAATCAGCAAAAAAAAAATAGTCATTTTTGGATGTTTCAGACATTCCAGAGCCATTGGTGAGGGTTGAAAATCCATCAGACAACTTATGGGTGAGATTTTTCTTCAGAGAATTTCTAGGGGGCACTAAGGGCCAGCAGGAGAATGAGGCCTATCTAGAGCAGCCAGTAATCATTATTAGAAAACCAACAGTCTATTCTGACTATTTTTGACCATATGAATCCAATGGAAGTATTTTCAGAAGATTTTGAATAATTTTGAAGGCTGAGATGCTTCAGAGTAGTTTTCAGTGAGCCTAGAGCTAGGGGTGCCACCAGGTGTTGGAGGCATAACCAGAGTAGCTAGAGGCCTTTTTCAAAAAGTGAATAGTATATTCTGACTATTTTGGAAATTTTGAATCCATTGAATGGATTTTTAGAGCCATTTGGAAACTTCTAGAGCTAAAGAAGTCACAGGGAAGCTTCGGGCAGCCTAGGGCCAACAGGGGTTGGAGGCCTAGATTGGGAATCCAAAGCCCATTTGGAGAAAATTAACAGTCTATTTTGGATGTTTGATATATGATGGAGACATTAGAGAATTTTTTTGGGAAATAAAATGATTTCTTAAGGATTTAGTGCCACAGAGAAGCTAAGGGAAGCTTAAGGGCACCGACATAAGAGTTCAAGTCTAAGGGAATGAAGATCCATCTTCAGAGAGATAGAAGTCATTCCAGGGGTATGATGATATTATAAACCCAATGGTATAGTCCAAATAACCATTGGAGTTGATTTATTAACTTGTAAAAGAAATTTCCCATCATAGTTGTTAGTATGAATCTTAATTCCAAGCGTACAAAAAAAGACCACTTTAGTTGTGAATAACAAACAGCCCTAATAGCAAAGATGGCTACCAATATCTTCAGATCTGCAGTTAGGTGATCAAGATATATGCTGAAAAAATCTATATCTATGCATTAGAAGACATTAAATAGTAGAAAAAACAAGATTTACTCCATGCATCCAATAGAAAAGACAAGAATATGTTGAATAATTTTTTGTATTATGGGCACCTGGGAGGAAAACACAGAAGGGTGTTACCAGTTCTCCTCAATAGGATGGGTTCTTGTAAGTCCTCGACACTTCAAATCTAAAACTTCTCTCTCTTGATGGTGTAGAAAACCCAGACAAAAAATGGCAGCAAAATATGACTATGATGGTGGATCAATAGTCAAACCAAAAGTATAGATCCAAGTGATATTTAGGCAAAAAAAGGTGGTAAATGAATGGGAAAACCCTTCTATTTATAACAAAATATTGAGTTAGTCTATATATTGGTGCATAATTAAAATATTATTAACCAAATCAAGATCCAACTTTTATGGAATATTTTATTATATTTGTTGGAGGGAAAAGGAATTTGACTTGGGTCAAATCCCTTTATTTGTAAATAAAAAATAAATAAATGATTTATTTATCATTTTAAGGATATGGTTGAGTAATAATCAAATAAATAATGATTTATTTAATTATTTATGGGTGATTTAGTCATATTTGACAAAGAATATTATTTAAATAAGGTTTAAATAACTATTCTTTAGAAAATAATAAGATAAATAATGATTTATCTAATTAATTTCCTTGTTTTGGGTTAAATATAACTAGGTATATTAATTAAACTGTTGTTTAATTAATTATTCCTTGAGAAAAATCAAACAAATGTAGATTTATTTAATATTTCCTCATGGGGTTTCCTATTTAGACCATAAAAAACTTAATAAAGGTGGTTTACTAAGTTATTTTTATAGTTAAAGTAATTTTACTTAGGGTAAAATTGGTCTTACATGGTGTAATTGGATCCATCTAATGATAATAGGTTAGATGACCAAAAAATGGTGTAACAAATTTCCCCCCAGCGTGCGAGCGTTAGGAGCTAATCGTATGACCAAAGTACATTGTAAGAACTCAATCACTAGACATCGAAGGGGAAGTCAAAGAGAGAGAAGTATAAGGTAGACCAAAGTGCTGAAAGGACTAGACCCTGAGGAGGTGAGACTTATAGGTGCGACAAGTCTCTTTTATAAGGGAGTACCTGCTATAGGCAGCGGGGGAGGCAAACCTATGCTCGCTGAGGCAATAGTACAAAAAATAAGGCATCCAGTAAGAAAGGGACTGAACCATATAGTATATGCTGGCATAAACATGAGCCAGATAAATAACATGATAATGAATCCCACATACATATTGTGCCCGGGATAATAGCCAGGACTTGTACAATAATATCTGAGTAAATGAGATACAAATACAACCCAGATGCTCCTGTAAACAGGAAAGGGATCTGAAAATATGACTGATGTATGCAATCAAGAAGGCGCTGCAAGTGGCTGAGGCCGACATCATCAAATATATGGAGCTGCATCGAAGTCTGAAGTGAAGAAGTCATCTGGGTATGTGGGGGGCTACCTGTAGGGCCACCCCCTCATGAGGGCTGAAACATCTCACACACACCCGAGACTCACCGGTCCAATCTGCTACATCACTGAACCATCAAGTATACGAATCTCGATCATGCTAAAAAGGAGCTGGATCTGAGAAAAAATCAAGTCAAAGGGCTAGAAGGAGTCCCTTTGCCTTATCCGAGGCACCGAATAAGAGTGGAAGCTGGAACCAAGGTACACCGCCCTCTAGACCTGCCTTCTGGAATAAATGATATGATGTCGACAGAATGAGGTTTTCCATAGATGAGCCAATAAGAGGTCCTCAACTAAGGCACGAGAGAAAATAGTAGAGAGACTGACAGACGGACACCAGGGGTGATGATGAAAATGGGGGTTACTGAGTAGCGGATGGACGACTTCCCTTGTTAGAGCATAAAGGGCATGGATGACCTGGCAGCGACTAACACAATATCATGAGGGATAGGGGGCATTGGTACTGGAGGCCATAATGTGTTACACGAGAGAGGGACCAAGCAACGAAGGATGGAGGACTATAGTGGGATACAAAGTGACTCGGTATAGTCTCCATGAATGCGATGATGACTCAACTCGGATGATCTAAACAAGGGCGACTCGATGGTGTTGCCACACAGTAAGGTCCAATGGGGGACCCTAGAAACATGAGTACAAGATGGTAACTCACGACGAAAATTGACATGGGCATGGACAAGTATGGAGGCAAAGTGGTACCCCCAGTACGAGTGTTGCAAGTGAAGAAATTCGATTTTGAGGAGGGGTAAAGTGACACTTCCTAGATAAAAAGTGTCCTGGTGAAGTATCAAACCACTTAAAAAATAACAGTCACCCATTTGAGGGCTCGGTGAGAGATTTCCAACAGTACAGACGGTTCGTCAAACTAAGCTATGGTTTGGCCGCGGTAGGCGAAAGAAAAATCATGGATTTTCTTTTAATAAGGCATTTTCCCTCCAAATTCACTCATTTTCCTGTGGAGCTTTGGTGAATGTAGAGAGGAGAGAAGGCCCTAAATCTTGCGGTGAGTGTAGCGGACAAACCGACTGTTGGAATCGAGATCTGTCAGTTGTAGGTAAGAGGCCTAACCCTACTCTTTCATTTCAGTGGATTGAAAGTTCAGTTTAGGTCCCCAGAGCTCATGAACATGCCAGGTCACAGTTTTAGGGGTCTGTTCTGTGACCTAGGTAGCAAGTATTGGGCATAAAACTGCAACCTATCCCAGGAAATGACCGGAAAAGTGTGACCTGTCAAAGAAAGGGGGTTTAAGTGTTGTTTTTGGCTAAGATCTGGGACTTTTATGGTTGAGGGGCATAGGTGCCCCCAAGCATGTTGTGGTCATGCCAAAATGTATTTAGAAAAAGGGGATTCTAAAAACATTTTAATGATGTGGTGTGCCTTTTGTTTTCGTTATGGTTATGCAGTTCGAGAAAGGGAATGGAGGATTCCCCATCTCGTTTGGTACTGAATATATGAATCAAATGGAATTTAAGTTTCTGGGTTTTCATACATGGTGTCACTATCCCAAAAAGAGGGTATGGAGATAATGAACTGGTGCTCTCCTAGAAAACTCACAGGTTGGTCAACAACAATGTCGAAGGGACTGGGTTGTTGAAGTAAGATGAAGGAATGATGAGGGCTATCATCCCTAGAGTGATCTGAAGTGATATGGGACTCTAGAGGTTCTTCTAAATGTGGAATAATAATGGTACTAGAGTCGACACGACTAGATACACTAGGAGAGTTGTGGAGGATTGCTTCTCCTGGTCTCTCAAATATGGGTGCCCCCTTACCCAAACATTGGGTGTCAATGTAATGGCCACAAGGTGTATGTGGTTCGAATGTATGGGTTTGATGTAAGGGGGAATAGATAAATTCAGGGGTGGTGACTGCTTCCATAATTTCATCATCATAATAGAAGATGGGGTGACTGGTGGAAGAGAAACTATCAGACACGACAAAGCTACCTGACTCATCATCATGAGAAGTGAGGTTCACATGTACAGTGTCACGGAGGGTGACAAAAGAACAAGTAGATAAAGGATCTATCGATGTTGAGCCCAGGGTGATCGCTGAAGGGAGGTCAGGCGAAAAATCAGGGGAAGTCTCCAAGGGGACTTCTACCAAGGGTCTCATGGATGATGATAGGTAGAAAATGGTGGACGAAGGCTCTGTCATCTCAACATCAGGAGGGGGAATGTCAATGGGAGCACTCGTGTCCTCTGGTTTTGCTGAAGAAAAATACGCAAATAAGGGAGCGGTGGAATCATTGCGCTTGGCCTTCGAATTGGAAAACTTCCACTAAAGAGGTGTGGAACTCCTCGAGGCAGGGAAAAAGGTGGGTATAATGGCCATGGAGATCACACAAATCACAGGGGTGGTTGGTGTGAATATTCTTGGGGTTCCTGGCTACAGTCGAGGAAGGAACAGATGTTTCCGAGACCGTAGACTTAGGGAATGTGACATTAACCATGGGCTTGAGATGAGGCAACTCCAAACAAGTTTGGTAGCATGATTGAAAACATCACAAAAAGCAAACTGGATGTTATGTTTTGGAGGTTGAGGAGGGGCAGGGTTTTTCGGGGAAGCCTTGTCTTTTGATGTCGTCTTGTGAGCCTTACCCTTCTTACCCACAGAGGTCGCAACAGGAGATGGTTCCTGTTGAGGTGGTTAAGGCACTGTTGCAGCGGGAGAAGTCATGGGGACCAGTTGAACCGGGGTCAAAGCAAGATAAGGTTTGGGTTTACCAGGCGGGGTAGCGGTTGGAGGATCAAGGTACCATATGGGAATTCCAAGGGTAAAGTTAGGGAGAGAGAGGGTAGCCATGACAGGTACCATGTACACTCATGGGGGGAGAGGTAGGAACGGTATCTGACAAGAGGGGTAAAGACCAGGCAGGATGACTCCTAAAGGGTTAAGGCCTAGAGGAACCATTCCATAAGGGTAAAGAGGCTCATGGATACCAGCTAAAGAGCTAGGAGGAGGATGTCCAGAAGGCTGAATCGAAGGGCTAGGATCAGGCTACAAAGGGCGAGGAGGCCATTGACTAGCCGAAGCGGGCCGCTTGAGAGCAGCCCGAGACGATCTCATCATGAATAAATTCGATGAGCTGGGATCAAAGAAAATAGGAGGAGGACTAGGTAATGTACCAAGAAAAGAGGAGTCTTTGTAGACTTCGGGTGAGACACTAGTCAAAGGATAGACGGTTTGCTTGTTGGCCACCGAAGAGATAGTGAACTCGGGGAGGTCTGAGACTTCGGTTCGTAATATGTCAACTGGTCAATGGTGACTATCTTTCCGTTATGAGGGAAGGAAATCTTGTGGTGGACCGTGGAAGGGACAGTAGAAATCGCATAAGTGTAGCTACGACCCAATAGAATGTTGTAATCTAAGGGGGCATCTATGACTTCTACGTCAATGCAAATAGTCTTGCCCACAAGAGTAATAGGACAATTGCGGAATAAGCCAATGGGCTAGGAGGCGTGGGCATCCCACACTCGGAGAGTGATCGTGGAAGGAGCCAACTCAGGTGATCCAAGTTGCTTCCAAACCAAAGCAGACATCA